>LS587830.1:416681-476277 GCA_900490775.1 Pristionchus maxplancki | reverse complement strand
GTTCAGTAACTTCATTACCATCTCACTGTTGCAGTATTCGTCTCACTCCATCATGCAAATGACCATCTCAGTGGGTTATCAGATTCGTTTTGCATCTTCGATCGAGTTATCGCATGTGATTTCCCCATTCGTTCTCCGAAAAGGGACGATTATGTGCTCGCCGAACCAATAAATCGCTGCTTTTCCATAAAGAGCCCTCGCCATTCAGAATCCCTCTCTTGATTCCCCCTTACTTTCACCTCTCCCATGCTTCCTCTATTTCAACATTTCTCTACTCTCACTGACCCTTTCGCGTGTTCAGTTTCCTTTGTTGAGAACCCTTCATTATTCAGTCTTTCATTTCCCCTCTCGATCTCATTTCTTGTCATGCCTTCTCCTTTCCATCCTTCCTGTTGTTTTGCTTCTACGTGTGTTTTGGCCCACACAGAATGCTGAATCGATCACTCTGTTACTTTCGACTGGCTATAGATCCATCCCCTCCCTCGTCTCTCTCATCCGTTCATCACCGTTCCTCCTATCACTGCGGGGGAGTTCGCACGACTAATTGTAAAGCAGAGGGGTCATTTCACAGTTATCTCAAGCTATTCATTTGGTGAGAGAACCCTTCTTGAAGAATGCATTGTCTTCTCATATCTCTCTCGATCCCTCCTTCTCTTCAGTTTCGTCCCCCCCCCTCTCTCCACTCTTTTATGGTTCCCCACCCCCTCATCCTCAGTGCTCTCGTTCTCTACGTTGAAAATTGACGAGCGCTATCTCTCTTCCTCTTTGAAAGTTTCCCACACTTGCAACTCGAAAGTTCTCCCGATTAGACACTTTTTGTCCGTTCGAAGAGTGGACAATGGCATCTTCTCTCTCTAGTGAGAGGGAGGATCCGAGTAACTAGCGAGTAATTGTCGTCCCCTCTCACTTTCTTCCTCACCACACTATCGATTACCGCCCGAGGGCTAGTATCAGTTTTATAATTGTATTTCAGATAAAAATGGGCGCTCGATCACTACGACAGCGATTAATGCGGACCAAGAACTTTGCTGAGGTCTGATTTTTATTTTTTCTTGATTCACTGTCAAATTTTAAGAATGTTATTTGAATGAAACGTAGCGTCTTAGAGTTTCTTTTTATTGAACCGTACACGTTTTTAAACTGTGTCATACATATTTCGCAGTTCATCACTGCATGCTTCAGGGCGATCTGACGACTCAACTGAAGCGATGTCTCTCCACCTTCGACATCACAATGTTGGGAGTGGGACACATGATTGGAGCTGGCATCTACGTACTCACTGGTCAGTCATCGTTAGTATAGCGATCAATTAGTTCTCGTCGCTTGCATGGGAGTTTAGCGAATGATCAGTGTTTCCATGCAGGAAGGGCGTTGGTGCACCCACATATTTCATGATATTCCTGTATTCATAGACAAAGTAGCGTGACTTCCTTCCGATCACACGACCAATGGACAGAAAGGGTGAAGATGTGCAAATACCACGTGGAAATATCTATGCCTCCCTCTTCCTGATAATTTATGAACTGTCCCAATCGAGTACTTCCAAGTTCATTCATTGCTGCTTTCTTTCCTCCTTTCTTGTGAAGAGTAGGAAAATGTCGAGAAAGCCTCCTCAGTTATGCATTATTCCATAAAAATTGCATGACTTCACGCATCCATCTAGAAAAGCTGCAGAGAAATTGGCTAAACTCGCACAAACATTGACTATCCATTTAGAACTCCCATTGTAAGAGAGGGATAGGTGTGACGAACACATTGTCATTCAGCCAACATCCGTGTTTTCACTTGCGTGCTTTGAATTTGAGCTGAACGTTTTGAATAGGCGATGACGAGAGCAAACGCTATCTTCATTGAACATGTACCTCGATTCTCTGGCAATTGAGATATCGTGTGATCCAAAGATCTCGTCGTTCTGGGATGGGAAATTCCTTCATCGTCCCTAGATCTGGAAAAGGCACGTAGTGGGCACACAACAGGAAGAATGAACACAAAATACGGGAAGTAGAGGGAAAACCACGACGACCTTCAAAACACTCCTTGTTATCGGTTTACGCATGTTTTTGTTGAAAATCTGAGAATAGACGAAGAATGTTTGATCGAATGAGAACAAGTGACCTCGAGTGGATCATTTTCACTGCAAACTACATGGTGTAGGTACATCGTTGAGTCGATCCTATGATTTTCCTCGACGAGGAAAGCTAATTGCAGGAGCAGTGATCAAGAACACGACGGGTCCTTCCATCGTCGGTTCCTTCTTCCTCTCTGGAATCGCCGCCCTTCTTTCCGCCCTTTGCTATGCCGAATTCGGAGCGAGGTGAGGTCACTGTCGAACACTTTTAAGGGTTTGGCAGTGCCTTCAAATTGATTGAGATATGCCCACTTTCCTTGATTGTTGCACGTAGGGCACAGCGTTCATTGAAGTTGTGCAGTATGCAATGGGAAACTGGATTGATACCTTCTCTTCTCCAGATTCCCGAAGGCTGGATCTGCCTACACGTATGCGTACGTTGGCTGTGGAGAACTGTGGGCGTTCATCATCGGATGGAATATCGTTCTGGAACACATGCTGGGTGCTGCGGGTTAGCTATATTTTATCTCCAGGGCCTTCAATTTAGACAACTGATCACTCTCCATAGTTTTTTGGAGAAAAGAAAAGCAATTTCTTACTGAAATTGATCTTTGATCTCAGCAATCGCTCGATCGTGGTCTGGTTACCTGGACGCATTGATGAATGGATACATCTCGAACACGACCATCAACACCATTGGTCCACTCGCTGAGGTTTGTCCTTACTATTGCATCGTTGAGCTTCAGTACTAACCTCTAATAGTGTGTAGATGCGCACTGATACAAGGCTTCACTAATGACTACGAGTAGAAACGCTAACCATCTTCGCTTTTATTCCAGGGAGAATGGTTGGAATTACGAGAGGAATTCACGACGAGGGCAAGTTTAATGAATCTTATCGTTGTCCTGTCCAATGTGTTGAACATTTCCCTACTGTGTTTCAAACTCTCATCGTTGCACCATCTCGTTTCCTCATTTTCCCGATTCCAAAAACGATAAAACTGCATGCTCCCTTCCCTATGTTTCCTTGTCTGCCTCCCATCAATCGATAATCCCTCCTCATTCCAGCATGGATCTCTCATCGGCTCGTATCCCGACGTCGTCGCAGTCGTCGTCATCATTGTGGGAGCCATCTTCATCGCCATCGGTGAGTCGATGAAGAGAGAGATTCAGAGAAATGGAGTTATTTGTTCGAAAGGAGATGTTTTCTGCAATGATGCATCGCAGGTTCAAAAGCGGCGACAAACTTCAACTCCTTCTTCACCATGTGTAATCTCGCTGTGAGTTGTGCTCAGATTAAGCTTGATTATGTGTATTTTCCCATAAAGACTAAATCCAATTATTACCAGGTGATTTCATTCGTTGTCATCTACGGTTCGACCTTCATCGACTTCAAGAACTGGCAGGTACAATTAGTTTTATTTTCGAAAATGATTTCTTCATTCAAGGGAATGGCTCCGGATGGGATCCACTCTCGATTCATGCCCTACGGAGTGGATGGAATGCTAGCTGGTGAGGATTGATTGATACCGTAATCTAGGAGTACCGTAATTTCATCTCAGGAGCTGCTTCCTGCTTCTTTGCCTACGTCGGTTTCGATGGATTGGCGACTGCAGGAGAAGAGGCCAAGAGTAAGTCCTTTGTGATTTCACTGATTAGTTTGATGGGAAAATATGCGAAACAAAATAGTTTCCCCTTTTCAGATCCGTCCAAATCGATTCCTCATGCCACATACATCTCAATGGCGATCGTCTCTGTCGCGTACATTCTCATGTCGGGAATTCTCTCACTCATGCTCCCATTCGAACACGTGAGTGGTTACACTGGGACTCATTGTTTTACTCGAATTTTAGAGTGATTATCTCTTCTGATAGTTCAAAGATCAAGCGGCATGACTGAGTGTTCAGGTGCATCCAAACGCAGCCTTCGCCGATGCCTTTGCCTTCGTTGGTTCTCCGTGGGCGAAGTATCTCGTGGCAGTCGGATCTCTCTGTGGAATGACCACTAGTCTGGTTAGTTACGTTTCTTCACTTTATACGAAAACGAAGTGATTATGGACAAACTAGGTAATCATTCCAAAGGAACTCGATTCCCCTGCAGGTGGGTGCTCTCTTCTCCCTTCCTCGTTGTGTCTATGCAATGGCTGACGATGGTCTCATCTTCTCGTGGTGGGCGAAGGTCCATGACAGGACGAGGGTGAGATCACTCTTCTTCCTCTTTGACTATGGCCTATCTTTTTAAAGACGAAAGGATCAAAGACCATCTCGAATGGAGTGAAATGTCTTCTTTCAGACTCCGGTGAATGCAGTGATCACCTTCACAATTCTCACTGCAATCATCGCCCTTCTTTTCGACGTCGAAGCACTCGTCGATTTCCTTTCCATTGGTCAGAATTCAAATGGAAATCACTGTTCTGTAGACCAGGAACAGATAAAGTGGTTGATTCAATAATCCTCCTCTCCAGGTACTCTCCTCGCCTATTCCATCGTCTCCGCTTCTCTCCTCATTCTCAGATATCAGCCCGCTCCCATCTCCGCCCAGGAACCCCATCTCATGGATCACGGTATCGATCTCTCCTTCTACCGTAACCTCTCTTCTTCCCTTCAGGAGGCCGTCTTCGTGTGTCCATCCCTGGTCTTTCTCCGATTATCGATCGAATGGAACCCGGTTATTCCGTCCTCTACTCGCTCATCTTCATGATCTTCTGCATTACAAGTTTTGGTGAGTCAAAGTATTCAGATATCTCGTTTGTATCAAATAAATCTGAAACATACTCAGAACAGCAAGAGCAAACTCTGAAATTCCAGGCGCATTGCTCGCTTCGAAATTCCATTCGACAGTCTTCGGTTCGATTCTCCTTCTGATGAGTATTATCGGAGGGATTGGATCACTTCTCTTCATCGATATGCACTACCAGAACAGACAACAATTGGCATTCAAGGTGAGGGGGAGACGATGTCTAGAAAGGAGAGGAATACAATAGATAGCATCTCTCAGGTATTCCTAGTTCCATACCTCCCAGCTGCTTCTCTTCTCATCAATATCCTCATGATGACTCATCTCGGAGTTATGACTTGGATCAGATTGGGAGTTTGGATGGCAATCGGTTAGTTGATCTCTGATCTCTCCTTCTGATCTTTGATCTCTGCAGGATTCGCCATCTATCTAATGTATGGATTGCATCACTCGAAAGAAGAGAAGGCAGGGGCAGAGAAGATCACTAAATCGGCCACTTATGATTCAGTTATAATTGCATCGAGGTTACCCGATACTGTCTAATCAGACAACTCCTCTTTATACTGGTCAAATCCATGATTAGGAATATCCGAGTCTCGTATCTCCTCGGTTTCCTCTCTTTTCTGTACATCCGAGTGCATTCCATTGTCTAATCCCGGTTATTGAGTAGTCACCACGCATTTTTCACGTTGTATGAACAGATTACCTGTGATAAATGTATTATATTTTAGAAGATAATTATATGACCCGATACTTTAATAGTTTGCTTCTCAATTCCATCTCATTTCATCCAGTCTCCTCACACTCATGGGAAATGGTGTTTCGTCGCTGCCATTCTTGCACCATTGAGCTCATAACCCATTCAAAATATTGGTCTCGAGGAACTGAAATAAAGAAAAGAGGGGATGGGCACTTGGGAGAAGGAGAGAGAAAGAGAAGATGTAGAGATGGAGAGAAGATGGATTCATTTCCCTCCCTTCTCCTTCTCGTTCCCTTCTCTTTTCTCGCATTCTCTTCCTCTTTTTGCATGAGTGTATAATAGATGTTCTTCAGTGAGTGGAGACTAATGGCAGAGAGCAATTGAGTAGATTGGAAGGAGAAGAAGAAGAAGGAGAGAAGGCATATCGATGGAAGGAACACACGAAAAACCGCTCCTCGCACAGGGTTAGTTCCTTTTCGTTGAGGAAAACGTGTTAGGGATGTTCCATTGCATCAACAATTAGCAGTGCAATCCAATCCCGATTGTACGCCTCTTCAATGAAAAATGCTTCAGAATCCAAAGATGCACCTCCTAAGAACGACGTCGAATCGAATACTGTGAGTTATTCTTAGAACGAAATGTCCTATTCCCCTTTCCCAGAAAATAGTATTCAAGAAGAAGAAGAAACGGAAATGTGGAAAATGCAATTTCTGCTGCAAAGTAAGCACTTTCATTGAAAAGAAGAGTGAATAAGACTCGCAGGTTCTATGTATTGGCTTCGCTATTATCTTCTTCCTTCTTCTCTTTTCCATTCTTCTTCCCATCGTTAAAGAGTACGTTTATGTGCCTCTCGTTGGATTTAATGAAGTCCTCTAAATCTGGATTGGAATAAGATTTCCTCCTCGAATCCCTCCTTCCAGTCTCAACATCGGTCCTGTGAAGACAGATGTAGGATGGAGTGTTCCTCATACGAAAGAAAGAGAACAGAAGTTGAGAGCAATGACGGAGAGAATCAACCAGAGGAAAGGAAGTTGGAAGGTTTGTTGGCCCATTTTATTTATACTTTATGCCATTTTATCGTGCCTGAAAATCGTAGCCAATTCATCGTTCGGTGGATTAAAAATCCCGAGGGATTCAACCTTCCTCAGGCTCGTTACAATCCGTTCGCTCATTCTGCCGATGTGCTCACTCTCTACAGCCCCATTGATATTGGGAGGGAGAGACTCTCCGAAGTGGTCGGAGTGGCAGCGCACTCTGTGAAGGAAGGACTGTCGCCCGAGGATCGAATGGCCGATACCATTGAGCATCTGAAGGAGTTGAAGAGGTTAGAAGAGGTTGTGAAATGGACACTAGAACTGAAAATGGTAGATGATGTTGCTAAGTGAAACTCAAGAGAGTAATTGCAGAGTGTATTTCTACCCCCTTCCGACATCCTTCGACTCACGTGAGAAATGGTCGAGATGCTCATCGATTCATCAAATAACCAATCAAGGAGCATGTGGATCATGTTGGGTAAGTCAACTTCTTCAATTCCATATCGGATATTGTACTCGAAAATGGATGAATAAGGTGAACCACTTGATTTCGCGAAATCTGGTGCAATGTAGATAGAAGAAAAAGCGTCATAATGAAGAAGTTGAATCTCTAGGCGATGGCAGCAACTTCCGTGATGTCCGATCGATTGTGCATCTCATCCAATTTCACGAGACAAGAAACGATCTCTGCACAGGATCTTCTCTCCTGCTGTCCAACCTGTGGAAGGTCTGTCATTCTTCCGTCCAGAATCTCGGCATTCCGAAACTGTATAAATATTTCGCAATTCAGTTGTGGAGGTGGCGGTTTTCTCATCTCTCCATTCAAAACGTGGAAGGACCAAGGATTCGTCTCTGGTAAGGAAGCCCTGCGGTTGTACCTTCATGCCAATCTTCAGGCGGTTCCTTTGGATCAAACGAAGGCTGCAAACCATACGAGATCAACAATCAATGTGGCTACCCATGCGCCATTGAATATTATACGGTATCTTATTTGTTATCGATCAAAAACTGTTAGAATTCTAGAAAAATCGAACACCAAAGTGCGAAAGGAAGTGCAATCCTCTGTATGGAAAGGAATACAAAGACGATCTGATCAAATGTGAGTTGAATATGAGAAAAACCGATTTCATATGCATGATTTAGCTCGACAAGCATATTGGCTGAGAAGTGTTCCTTATTATGACGAATCATTCGATTGGAGAGTGGTTAGTGAAAGAAAAGAAGCAAATAACCATCCGAAATTTAGAATGAGCAGAACAAGATCAGAGATGCGATCAAGAAAGGTGAGAAAAGAAGAAGAAGTAGAGAGAGAATCGAGACTAATTCAGAACTTGACGGATCTTATCTCGAATATTCGAAAACTGAACTTCTCCTGAAGACTGAATTGTTCTTCTACGGGCCAGTGATGGGATGTCTAATTATAGGAGAATCGTTCCTGCTCTATGACTCGGGTTAGTTGAAACAAGCATGCCTTTTTAGATCATTGCGATGGCGAACAATTCAACGTTTTACAATGAGCCATTTTTTTCAGGAATTTTCAAATTTGATGAGAGTGATTCGATGTACTCCCATTGCATGAAATTAATTGGATGGGGAGAAGAAGGAGGAGTCGAATACTGGACTTACGCTAATTCATGGGGAAGAAACTGGGGAGAGAATGGTGAGAAGTGTTTCACGAATCAGAATTAATGGACTCTTCATAGGTTTCATTCGAATCAGTATAAACTCAATTCCCGCTGATATCGCTGCGGGCATATTCTAAACCGATTTCCGCTTGAATCTCTACATTCCACGGGTGATAAACGGATGTTATTTCAGGCTATGTGTTGCAAAAGACAGGCATAATTTAATAGATGTCAAAGAGATTAAGTGATGAGTAAGATAATTGATTGCGTTTAATCGATAATTCACTATCTACCTAACACAAGACAAATACTATCCTGAGAATTTGTTCTGCGGACTTGTTTTATCTGCCATCAAAGAGGAGAAAGACAGAGAAGGGTTACGATAGTAAAATGGCCAAAGGGATCGGAAGACAATGCTATTGTCAAAGTGCATCTCAACAGTTCCGTCTTTCTACATGGTCTTGTCCTCAAAGCGAGCATGAACATCAAAAGTGAATTTATCATGGCGAGAACCCGTGAACAAGTGAAATACTAATTGCAAATTGAAATACTAATAATGAACTGAAGATAACTTCTGTATGTCGATCTCACTTCGTTTCTGCCTTTGGAAATCTGCTATCGAATGAGTGATTGGAGTAGTTGGGAGAGGTGAGACACGTAGGGAAGGCAGGACTGGGAGAGGCAGAAGAGGATGGAGTGAAGTGGAAATCAGACTGAAATGTTTAGGAGTGAAAAGGTACAATATGATTCATATATGAATCTTCCATTTGCCCTATTTTCCGTAATAAGTTTGAAATCTAAAAAATCACCGACCATCTCCATCTTTCCATTCTCGAGCATTTTCTTGAGATGTTCAATATACTGAATGGCCGATCGGAGAGTATCCGCCTTGCTCAATTTCTTATCGAAGGAAAGTCGAACTGAGTGGCGAAGACGAGTGAACATCTCGTTTACCTGAAAAAAAGGAACATTCAAATTTTTTTTGCCCTTATGGTGAAAAACATAACAAAAATGAATTAGAACGAGAGGAGAAGGAGAAAGAGAAGTATACCTGATAGACCCTTTGTCTCTCCCTTTCATTTCTTCGATGCTTCTCAGAACAACGACCCATCTCAGGAAGTAGGCAGAAATAGGATGCGCGAAGGGAGAAATAGAAGAAGGAAAGAAGGAGATCAAAGGGGGCGTGGCGCCACTTTCCCTCTCTCTCCTCCCTCATCTCATTATGAATACAATCCACGACTATATCCCATTGTTTGATGGCCAATCGAGGTCAAATGAGGCCATTGGTCAAACAGACATTCAAGATGATTGAATGAGTAAGAAGCTCGTTTGAATGAGCTTCCAAGTCATCGATCAAGTATGTTTCATGATTCTATATAATTACGGCCTGACTATCAATATGAAAGTAACGCATCGAATAAAATTCGACTGAAATCGAGTGACATGGCCGAATGTTCTGATTCCAATGTGATCGGAATGTCTTTGATCTCTCTAAGCCCAATGATCCTTCAAGTTCACCTCTAACTTTGAAGTGACTACCCATTTGCGGCTAACCCATTCATTCCCCCTCTTCCTTTTTTGTGCCCACGTGTGGTCTGAGATGGTCATTAGAGTGAGATACCCTCTTTTATTTAGTAGACTTCCCGCCGCCTTCTCTTCTTCCCCCATCACTCCCACTGAGTATTCCTTTGTTTGAAGGAATTCAAACGGAGTCTAACTCTTCTTAGATCCGCATTAGCATAGTAAGTGACAGTCAGTGGAATACAAGGGGGATTAAGAGACTCGGAAGGTCGATTAGATGCGGGATCAATGGAGTCAACACTGCAGGGGGTTTAGGAAGGGGTAATCATTCATTCCCGCAAGATGTGATAGATTGAATGTGAAAAGGAAAGGCTCTTCATTCATAATTTATGCATGTGCTAGTCTTTTAGCGTTCTCTAAAATATTGTCCATTGTTCAGACCTACAACTAACAATTTTCAGTTTGTCATAACTAATAAAAGCAAAAAAGTTCGATCAGGATGAGATTCGAACTCACGCGGGCAAAGCCCATTGGATTAGCAGTCCAACGCCTTAACCACTCGGCCACCTGATCACGCTTTATTCTACGCCGATAGGCATACACAACGCTTCCGATACAAATTTTCCTACTTTCTTTACTGTTTACATTCTGGTTTTTGAGTGTTTCGCTCCGGGTTCTCGGATCGATGAGACTATGGGCACACATTAGTTTCTTTCCTTCACTTTGGGGAACAGCCGAACTCAATAATGTCTACATGTAGGCAACTTATTGTTAGTAAAGTAGGGCAATGCATAATTTATCAAACTAAGTTCAGTCGCTTCCATTCCTCGAAGTCGATGCAGTTGTATTAACTTGGGTTGCTTTTTCTAGCAGTTTTCCGAAGATAAGCCGACGAATCTGACAGTCAACTGTTTTCGTGTATATAAACTTTGCATGTGAGTATCATTCATGATCATCAATTGATCATTTATGTATTTCTCTCAGGATTCAGCATAAAGAAAGAACGGAAATACGTACATTTCGATAATAAAGAAGCATGACCCAAGGAGCAATTGCATTGTTGTAGGCAAACGCGAATTTGAATAGAGCATTGAATATCTCGTAGCTGAAAGTAAAGCATTCAGCAATAAATCTATTGGAACAATAATGCATAAAATAATGCGTCCGAACCTCCAGATAGCTTTGCCTCTTATTCGAATAGACAATACGTGTGGAAGATAGACCAAAACAATAACAAATCCGCCTAAATGATAAATTTACGGATTCGAAAAATTTAAAGAAATACCAGTTGAAACTAACACAGCAGCGATAGTTGTGGTGACTGTCGAGCGGACAACATTCTGAAATGAATTGGTACAATGAAGAAATAAAAAAAAAACCGGTAGCACCTTTAGTCTACTGACTCGAAATCCAATGAATACATAGAGGAAAATGACGAATATCTCCAATAAACCACCCACTCCCATCGCGATACTCTGAGATGTTGATTTAGCATTGTCTAGAATGCAGCTGGTGTTGCGAATAAGTTCATTGATATTGTAATACTTGGTAGATGAGATTGGGCAAATCTCCCGATATTCCGAGTGCCACTCCAATCGAACCAATTGGAGAGCGAAAATCGTAGTAGTAACCCTGTATTTTTAAATTAAAAATATCTTGAAACGTATTTGGCACCTCGATAGGATAAATCAGTGGAAAACAGCCGAGAATGGTCACAATCCAGATTGCAGTGAGAAGGCGTCGAACGCGTTGCTCCGACCAATACTGAATTTAAACGTTTGTTTTTGTTTTTATTTTTTATTCAGTGCTCCTTCACAATAACATACCCTGGCATGTCTCATCGGGTAGATCAGAGCACTGAATCGATTGAGAGCAATGAGAACATGGAAGAGAAGAGTGACCAGAGTAACAGGAACTGCTTGCATGATGGAAATCTTTCCCAGCCACCACGATTGCGACTGAAACAGAGTGAAATACGGAAGAGCTCGAAGAGGTTTGAGAACTCTCACTCTGTAAAGATCAGAGAAAAGCCCATACGAAGCTGGTTCTCGAATAAGAATAAAAACGATTGAGTAGAGAATATTAGCCACTACTGAAAGTTTGAGATTTTTAATGAAAGGACGCTCCGCTGAACTACCAATATTCGTGAGAGTTGCACGGAAGGCGAACTCTAGAGGGAGAAGTTGAATATCCTTTGACAACATCACGTAAAGATATCGACAATGAAGAGGGAAGGTAACGATGATGATGATATCAGTGATGATGGTGAGAGTTGTGTCCATTATGGAGAAGGAGAAAGAAGGAAGCAGAATGAACCTAGGAGGAAGTTACTCAACACTGAAGTCGTCGTCTCGACAACTGACCTAGAAGTGAGGTTTCCGTGCACCCTAGTATTATCTAACATAGTAACCCCACGATTTTGGGTGCAGATCGGGATATGTGAGTTGAGATCATTCCCATGTAAGTAGACCCTTCTGCTGAATCCCCGTCTACCGGGTAATCGCTAGCACCCACTAAGCCCGAAACACAAGCGAATTTATCACCAGATTGATTCAATCGCGTAATGATTTTACGAGTAAACGCTTAGTGGGGGCTTCTGATCTTTGATCTTTATGTTATTATCTACATAGAGCTTACTTTTTTATGGAATTTATTTACTCAGTACAATTCGGGAATGAATAATTTAACGGATAAATTAGGTGCTGCCATTCTTCTTCGGTTCATTCATTGTTACGGTCACTCTTTTCTCTGCGGTCTTATTTTGCTTCAATCCCAGAATAAGTCTCCGAATCTGTAAATTGGTTAATATCTACGATGATAGCTGTTGGGAATTTATTTGCGGTTTGTCAGTTTCTCCAGTTATCCGTTAATATGAATGATAGGAAATAACTAATATTGTAAACTTACATTTTTATAGTAGAAAAGCATGACCCAGGGAGTGACTGCATTATTATATGCATTCGCGAATTTGAAGAGACCATAGAAGATCTCGCTACTGAAACCCCCATTAGAGGAAATGAATGGTGTGAGGAAGGGAACCTCCAAATGTTCTTCCCAGTCAATCGGAAGGCCAGAGTATCAGGAAGAACGACCACGACGATGATTAAACCACCGGAATATTAATGAAATTTGGAATGGATAAGGGTGATGTCCAACCAGTGGAGACGAGTACTGCTGAGAGAGTTGCAGTGATGGTCGATTGAGGAAGATTCTGAGATTATTCAGTCACTCTGATTAGATTGACTTATCCACCTTGAGTCTACTCATCTTTATTCCGATGAATGCATAGAACAAGATTGCGATGAGCTCGAGAACGCCACCAACTCCCATTGCGATTCCCTGATTTTTTTACAAATACACAATCTTGATAATGCCCAATATATTTCGGACGAATGAAAACAATGTGTACCTGGTAGATCATATTTGCAAGATTTCCAACCAACACCAATCCAACTCCCACAGAACGAATGGGAGAGATGATATCGTAATGACCAGTCTGGAAATACCGAAGTTGATGGATCAAGAATGAAGAAATGCCTCAAATGGGTAGATGAGAGGAATGCACTCGAGAACAGTGATAGACCAGATTACGATGAGTATTCGATTTACTCGTCGTTCCGACCATAACTGAAACAATTTCTTCAGTTCCTTCAACAAATGAAAAATAAAAACCAACTTTTTGATGTGCAACTGGAAAGATGAGGGCGCTCATTCGATTGGCAGCGATGATAACATGGAATATTCCAGTGGTGAGAGTGAGAGGAACTGCTTGCATTATCGATATCTTTCCTATCCACCACGATTGAGACTGGAACAATTGTTTCTCAGATTTGTAACTCTACGACATAATCAATTAATAATCTGCTGAAAAAAAGAGAATGTCAATGTAAACAAATACATAACTAACCCTGTAAAAGTCGGAGAACAGACCGTACGCTGCAGATTCTTGAATAGTAATGAAGATAATTGAGTAGAAAAGATTCGCGACAACTGAATGAATGCTCAAAGAAGTAAGATTACTTCAAACATACCAATATTGGTGAGAGTAGCGCGGAAAGCATACTCGAGAGACGATATCTTTGAGTTTTTACTCATCATGACGATGAGATATCGACAGTGAAGCGGGAGAGTCACAATGATAACGACATCCGCTATTATTGTGAGAGTCGTGTCCATGACTGAAGAGTGAAGACGATGAGAGGTCTCAGATATTATTGATAAAAAATCAATTATTGATTTAACGGCAATAACGTTTCAAAATAGAAGCGGAAACGAGAAATAAAATAAGTATAGGAGCCAGAAACAAATTTAGAAGCTCATTGCCTGCTTGAGATCGTTCAATTTGGCTAGAAATAAGGATTGTAGTCCCCCCCCCCGCCACATGTGTTTTTCTAACTTCTATTTCCACGCAATGCACCACCGAACTTGATGTCACTACTGCGATTAAGAGTTTTTCAGCAAAATAGGACACTTTTTCTAATCGTTTTTGACAGTGAAGCTCTACGAACATGTGAGTAACTCGGACACCTAGAATTATCGGAGGAACGTGGACAATAAATGGCATTTCTCAGCGTCTGCCGACAGCATCATGTCACGCCAATAGTAGGAATGCTTTCAAAAATGATTGTACGCGATCTTCCACAACGATGAATGATCACGGAGAGAGGCGCACTCCTCAATCAACTGCCCTAATTCAGAATGCGAATCTCCTCGAGAGGTAATCGGGTGATAGGGCACGTGTCTCATAATGAACTCGAGTGTTCTCCTCAAGTGTTTGCTGTAGAGTTTTTGCAATGCCTCAATAACATGTCTGGATTCCCACATTTTATCTCGCGTCATGTTTGAAAATCACATGAAATACAGAATATTCTTTTATTGTCATGGTATTTTCCCTAAATAACCAAATTCATCGTAAATGCGAAACCTTTCCACTCTCAACTTTGCTTCTCAATCAGACGAAGCCCATGCAATTAGAGTTCTTCTATTCTCATTATGTTCTTTTTCACTGGACTTATTAAAGCTCTTCATTAGTTCACCAGTTCATTCAAAAAATAGAAATGTTCATCAATAGATAAATTTAGTTGCTTCCGTTCTTCTTCGATTCCGAAACATTCACATTCCGTTGGTTCGATCTCAATATTTTCTTGCCCAGAATAAGACGTCGAATCTAAATAATGGAACATTTCTTTACGTTCCACCGTTATTTTATTTCTTAAATCTCACATTTCGATAATATAGCAGCATTATCCATGGAGCTACAGCATTGTTGTACGCATTTGCCAGTTTGAAGAGTCCATAGAACATCTCCTCACTGATGGAAAATGTAGAATACATTCGAAATGCATAACTAATCTACCTCCAGATAGCCTTCCCTGTCAGTCGAGCTGCCAGAATATCGGGAAGAACTACTATTACAATGAGAAATCCTCCTGTAATCAACAGCCACGTATTTTACATCGAAGCGTGAGTGGAAATACCAGTGGAGACGCAGACTGCAGAAAGAGTTGCTGTGATGATCGATTGAGAGACATTCTGAACTTATGAGTTGCTATTGTGGCATGAGAGACGAAGACCACCTTGAGTCTACTCATTCTCAGTCCGATGTAGACATAGAAGGCGATGGCGATTAGTTCGAGAAGACCACCCACTAACATTGCGATCACCTGCATTGGATCATAAATCAAGCATCAAGAAAAAGGCGTATTATATAATATATTTAACTTTAATGGGCGTACCTGGTAGATCATATTTGCAAGATTGCCAGCAACTACCAGCCCAACTCCAACTGAACGAATGGGAGAGATGAAATCATAATAAGTACCCTAGAATGAAAACTTTCTATTATTGTAAAATGATGATAAAACCTCAAACGGATATATGAGAGGTAAGCATTCGAGAATTGTGAGAGTCCAGATTACGAAGATAATTCGACTTACTCGTCGTTCCGACCATAACTGAAAGTTTAGATAGGGGCCACAAGCTCCGCCCACTTTGTGTTGACACGATTTCACCAAAAAGCGAGACAGGGGGCGCACAAGACTCATCCTTAACTAAATCCTTAGATCAAAAGCTTGTCATGTAGCTATCCCCTTCCTCTATCGATTGATCAATATCCATATTTTTAAAATTTTCGATAAGTAGGTCAAAATTCAAGTAGAAGGTCAAGGAAGGGCCGAATTTGTCATTTAAAGGGAAAACGAAGAGAATGGTATGTGATTTTTCAATAATATGTGGCCATGCCAACATTCTAAAGAAAGAAAAACAACAATTCATCATGCCGTTGAATTGTGCGCGATTTTTAAAAGTTTTAGTACGCGCGTAATTGTTTGATTGCGACTTCCGCTGTTTATCTCTGGCCTTGGCAAAACCTTCTGCAGCGGGGTGGAGTCGAGCAAACGAGGTGCGGACACCAAGGCAGACGCACTACCACTAAGCCATCGCGGCATGCTATCACTAGCTCTCTAGAGTTTATTTGGCTGCGATGCCTCTCTCTATGCTCCGCCCCCTGTGCTTAGCGTCTCGACTTCGAGTCGATTACATAGGAGAATGTGCGTGCACCTTTTTGGGTCTAGCGCGTCTCAGAGGAAAGATATCAACAAACGGCCAAAAACATGGTGTTATTGGGTCCCAGTCGGACAGTTTGGCTAGTGTTTTGACAGAATCCGATAATATCTCCGATCCACCTTGCGGCCCCTAAGTTTAGACTGAATGAATAGCACACAGAATGACACACTTTTCTCAGTCCAAGTATGCTAAAAGGGTATCCGAGCCCTCCCATAAAGCAAACCTACTTTTTGATGTCCGATAGGGGAGATGATTGCACTCATTCGATTGGCGGCGATGATAACATGGAATATTCCAGTGGTGAGAGTGAGAGGAACTGCTTGCATTATTGCCAATTTGCCCAACCAACGAGATTCGGACTGAACAGAATCATCAATGACAGATACCTCGCTATTCTCAGATAGACAACAACAAAATTTCAACAAGTTGTCGAAACGGACCCGATAAAAGAACGAAAAGATTCCGTATGCTGCTGGTTCTTGAACGAGAATGAAGACGATTGAATAGAGAAGATTTGCAACGACTGAAAGGTAGTTTGCAGATTGGTGATCCCATCAATATCCCTACCAATATTGGTGAGAGTCGCACGAAATGCGTATTCCAGAGATGAGATTTTTGAGTTTTTGCTCATCATGATGTAGAGATATCGACAGTGAAGGGGAAGAGTCACAAGAATAACGACATCTGCGATTATTGTGAGAGTCGTGTCCATCACTGAAAAAATTGTATCTGAAAGTTAGTACATATCTCGAATTATAATAATGAATGCCACATAGAAATAAGCGACTTTGTGTGTATGTAGTCTAAGCGACTAGCGAAAGCGTTATAGATTAATTTGGCGACAAAATCGAATTGCAGTCTATAGAAGCAGTTTTTGCTCAATTTTCTCGACCACGCAGTGGTAAGGGATTGAAGTTTAGAGATGATTATACCTACTATATTTGGAAAGGTGGTGACATTTACAGAAACTCAACACATCTGACAAGTTGCCTCATACCTTACAATTATCTTTAGGTCTTAGAAGAAAAAGCTGGTTGTTAGATG
Source organism: Pristionchus maxplancki (assembly GCA_900490775.1). NCBI lineage: Eukaryota > Metazoa > Nematoda > Chromadorea > Rhabditida > Neodiplogasteridae > Pristionchus > Pristionchus maxplancki. The sequence continues at coordinate 458,986 of LS587830.1, read as the reverse complement.
ATGTATGCTTGTGCCATTGTATTCAATGACACGGATGAGGAATGGAGCGAATATCAATGATACACGATGCGGTGTATTTTTTATAGCTGTCTCGAGGGTGTTTCTCAAATGTTTTTTTCATGTAGATTCAATAACAAGTTCTTCGTGAAACATCCGGAGGAGTAATTGTCCTCCAATCTTTATTGTCTCACCCCACATCACAGTGACCCCATCTAAGGTACCCCCTCCTCCTCCTTTCTACTCTCCTTCTTTCCCTTTAACCTTTCCCTCCTCGCGTCACTTCACTACATTCTGTTATTTCTCAGTTCCTATTTGACGGCATTGGATATTTTCAAACTGCGCTTTTATGGTGGTCTTTTTAACTATTTTCTTCACTTTCCCAGTACCTCATCTTTCTCATTTTTCAGAGCAACTTTCCTATGGTGGAGCCGCACAACGAGTGTGTTCCCAGCACTAGCAAATCGGGTCTTTCAAATGGATTAGACAACGAGGTGCGTTTGTTTACAGTCAATATAGTAGTAGTGGAAGTGAGTTTTTTTATTATTAGCTCTACTTCTACTAAATGAATGCGATCAAATCATTGATGTGTCTTAGGTTAGAAGTTTGGAAGAACAAATGGAGCCGTCATGTCTCATTGTGGACGAGAGAACTACTAAAGAAGCCATACTGAAATGGCGAAACGCAATATCAAATAGAAGACAGGAGGGGCCAGAGGTGAGCACAATGATTCGGGGAAGGCAGTCGACATCAATTGCAGAATGACCATTTTCCTGCAAAATTCGGATGGGGCATGCGCGATATCAATTCGGGATGGGCACACGTGAGGAATCTACTCATTTGATGGCATAATTCCCATTCTATCTCAGGCAGCAAAGATACTCGTTGACAAAGACCCTACGAGTCCTGTGAAACAGACCCTCGTGAGGAAGGGAATACTGAAATCGGTAAGCGAGCAGGTAGGTCGACGTCAGAGTGGAATGATACCGTAGTTCTGATTCAGAAGTTGACAATGGGACACGAGGCAGAGAATCGAGTGAAGAAGTATGCAAAGGTACGGTAGATGAGAGGATACGGTAGGATGGAAATATCGATTCAGATGGAACAAGATCCCGTTCATCTCGATATGATTAGGCGGATATTTGATGAGAAGAAGGACAAGTTCGATAAGTATGTACAAGAGGAAGGATTGGTGAGGAATGATTCAATCTAGAGTCCCAAATATCTTCTCGCACGTCGTGGTGAACCACTTGTGATAGCGGCAAAACTGCTCCAAGTCACCTCAATCCGATCTGTCATCAATCTAAACTCAGTTGCAAAGATTTCCTACATGGTAGCCTTGGTCAATCCATTCGTTCGTCTTCAGAAACGTTGGTCATCCGCCTTCCATTCCAAATCTCCGAGCAAATCTGTGATGAAACGACCACTGGAATTCAAAGCCCCCAAGGCTGTTCAAAGCAGTCGAGTTACAGAATACGTTTGTTCATTTGCTTCTTTCTCGAGGAGTATCCTTCTCTCCGTATCAATCGTACCAAGCAATCTTCTAGTCATCCGATCCATCAGTCCTAATTCTCTCTTCACCCGTCGTTCTTCTTGATGCTTGTGAAGTTATGCCACGAATGAATTATTTCGTCAATATCAGGACAAGCTTCAGGGTGAGTCTTCGGAGGGAATCGTTTTGATTATTCCTTCTTCAAATTGATTCTTCCAGACGGAGAACACGAATACTCTTTCTCACATTCCCTACGTTGAAGATCGCTATCACGATGAAGAGACGTTTACGAAGGAATTGGTTGCATTGTATGATGAGGTGAACTACCAAATTATTGAACAGAAGAATGAATGGAGTACTTTCAGGGTGTTCATGGCACTCGAAAGTCGTACAAAAAGGGAATCAACGATCGAATTCTCTTCGAGATGCTAATCTCCGTCGATTTTCAAGCAAGAGATGAACGTGAGTCTGTTCAAGACCATTCACAAAAGTTCCAATGTTGATGCTCGAGTTGCAGCAATTCTTCGTGATCGATACTACGCTGCTCTCTCTCATCTCTTCCCCGATAAGTGTGGAGTGAGGGAGATACACAAAAAGTGAGTGATCTCATTCCTGAAGGAATCCTCCATCTCACTACAGGGCAATTTCACTCCGAATGCGATTCGAGGAAGCCAAGCGACTGCCTTATCCCGTTCCTCAAAGAGAATATTATGGAAAGGCATGGGTAAGAAATACGACGTTGAAAATGTCCATCAGTCACTATAACTCGCCAATCAGGAAACTCTTCGACAAGAGGAGAAAGATGCCGACGAAATATACGAAAAGGGATGCTATCGATGTGGAGATTTCAATTGTGTTCGACACAATCAAATAGGTAAGAGAGATCAAAGATCAATAAGAGACAATCATTCAATCGGTGCCCTTCTTCAGATCCCACGTTATTGCAACAATACAGTAGATTGCCTCCTCCTCCTCCCAATTGTATGACTGAGACACAACCGTGCTCATTCCTCTGTCATTTTCTCTTCAACGAACGAATGATCCATCAAGAGGAAAACATGGAAAAAAATAGAAAGAAACATGGGGAGTGGAGACCATTCTGGTACAAGGTAAACATTTCGATGCGTTTATTTCGATGGCAAAAGGGGTGGAATGGCAAAAGGGGTTATGTATCTATTCTTCAGATTCTTGTGAAGGAAAAGAAACGACGAGCGATAAAAAGGACGACCGAGAATGGAGAAGAAACAATAAAATCTAAGAAAATGAGAATTTATGGAAGCGATGAAGAGGAAGTGAATGAAGGTTTGATTTTCTAAAAAAAAACTAGATGTTTCTGCCTTCACTTTTATAATTTATTTTTGAAGAATTCTCCGATCTGGCTATAGAGAGTAATGAAGAAGATGAGGAAGGTGGAGATGAAGACGAGGAGACTTGTGAAAGAAATGAAAATGATGGAGATGATTACAACAGCGAAATAGGTGAGTGAAGGGACTTGGACCATTATCTCGTTCAATTCAGATCGTGCAATGATGTCTCCATCCACTTCAACTCAACCCAACAAGAATGATAGTGGAATTATCGCCAAGGATAAAGAACAGAGAAGTAAGGCACAATTATATGTACATTGAATACGAATAAAATCCAGTATGCACACCTAAACAAGACAATTTTCATGTACATTTTCAGATCGTGTTGCTATACTCGACTATTCAATAATGAGCAGGAAATCATGTAGTCCAGTATCAGAAGTCGTTCAGGATGAGAATGGATTTATTGTGAATGGAATGATGAATGACGATGATTATGGAGAAAGCGAAGAAGAGGATCGAAGAGGTGAACAACTGTCTTTATACTTATTCACAATCATTTGTAATGTTGACATAAAAACATTGATTTTTTCCAGATCGGAGCAGTCTCACATTAACTTCCCCTCAATCATCTCGAAGGAAGTTATCAATAACCGAATGCACTCCGAAGGAAAATGGTGGAGTGTATTTGAATGGATTGCGAATGGAAAATGGAACTCTAGCAAATGAAATCGATAAGCGAAGCGAAAATGGAGGTGTGATAATAATTTTGTGTAAAGGAAAATCCCTCCTTGAAATCTGCCAAAAAAAGTCTTTGGTTTCAGATGCAAGCGATGAATCGAAGGAAAGTTCAAAGATCATCGTCGAAGAAATTGAAGAACCGAGAGGAGAAGAGAGTGATGGAGAGATGTCTGAACCGAAGATTGAAGAAAGGATTGAGGATGAGATGGAATCGAATGAGGAAGAGACAAGCAGTGAACATTCGAGTGATGGAAGAAGACGTAAGGAGGATGAGAATGAAACGAGTGAAGAAGAAAGCTTCGATGATGATGAGGAAGATCCCACTGCAAACGAAATTGATGGAGATTCGAATGAAAGAAGAAGTGCAGAAGAGGAGACTCCCTCAGATCGATCAACTATTAAAGAATACGAATCTTCGATGGAAGATAACCTGGAGGTAGATAAAGAAAGGAATGAAGATTGTGACGATGAAGAGGAAAGGTCAATGGAATTTAACGAAAGACTGAATAACGGAATGGATGAAATAAGTGAGGAATCAGAAGAAGAACAAGACATTGATGATGAAATCGGAGAAGAAAGTGGAGAGAATGAAGACGAGGAAGATTGTAGTGAAGACGAAGACGACGAATCGACTTTCACTTGTGCCAGAACGATTCCATATCGAAGAAGAGGGATACGAAATGATAGTTCGGATGATGAAGGAGAGGATGATTCTGGTGCGAGTAGTTACGAAGGAGAGGATGAAGAAGGATGGACAGATGGAAGTGAATGGGAGGATGAAATAATCGAAGAGGATGGAGAATCGATTACTCTGAGGACGGTTCGTGTCCTCGGTGGTACCAATAACATTGAAGAATCGTTTACAGAGACGTTCATTTGCAATAAGTGATGAAGACATTCCACCTGAGAACTGGAGAGAGAAGATGAAGGTTGAAAACCTCCCTAATCCATTTTGGACAGAGGAAGAGGAAAAAATAGTCATCGTTTGTTGTCTTATATTTTTCTAAATTATTTCTTTATTTTTTTAGAAAGCACTATCCAATGGCGAATCAATCTGCGATATCATAAGCGATCTCCAGAAGGATTGGAGAAAAGAAATGAAGAAATATAGAGAGTGTTATCAGGTATGTACTACTTCCTTAATCACTGCAATTCTTCAACAATTTGAATATCAGGCGCACGCGTACCTCCAATCGAAAGGTCTCGTTTCTGTGAAGAAGAAGCAGGAATACGATGAAGAAGAGTGAGCTTCTTCACATCTTTCATATTGAAACCTCTGGTAATTTTTAAATTCATAAGCATTCTCCAGGAAGCTTTCCGGCATGGATCGTCTGCAGATAATAAAAACTTGGAGGAACTTCAATGCAACAGAGACCCTGCAGGTTTGCGAAATTCTTAAAGAATACAGATATAAAACTTCCTCTCAGAACGACAACTCACTAAATCCGTGCTTCCATACTGGCAAATGCGATGAACAGACAAATCCGCCTTGCGAATGCTTCAGGTGAGGATTTTTTATTCTCATTCCTTTCAATAACCTTGCAGACTGGACATTCCGTGCACTAAATTCTGTTCGTGCGACGTTCGTTGCCGCATCAAATGGCCTGGATGCATGTGCAGACCAGGTGAGGGGAGAGATGGGGAGAATGAGGAAGTCGAAGGGAATGGTTGGAACACTAACTTCTTCTCAGGCCAGTGTCGCAGTAAGCTGTGTCCGTGCTACTTTGCGAGTTGGGAGTGCGATCCAGACACGTGTATATCGTGCGGATGCGATGAGTATGTTTATTCTTTTATATTACATTGTGATGTGTATCGAATTCCAGCGAGGAATTGCGAAAGAAGTGTCCGAATATGCCCATCACTAGCGGTCACAAGAAGCGGATATTTGTGAGTGAATAATAGTAATCCTACCGCAATCCAATCGATATCAGGCTTCTCGTTCCGAGATCGCAGGAATCGGTGCATTCATTGGAGAACCGTGTAGGAAGGGCGAATTAGTGAAGGAATACGTGGGAGAGGTCAGACTATCTCCTTTCACTGTTTGCATAATCAGAAGACTGTTGCTGAACGAGATCCGATTTCACAAATATCCTCTCGTTTCTCAGATTATCTCGATCGAAGAATCGGAGAGAAGAGGAAGAATGTATGATAAACTGAGACTCAGCTATACATTCAGTGAGATAATTATTAACAATATCATTACTTTTGAATTAATTAAATTTTCATCGTAAACGACATTTTTAATCCATCAGATCTCAACGACGATGAAGTTGTCGACGCTACTAGAGCAGGAAATGTCGCACGATTTATTAATCACTCTTTGTTCCCCAATTGCGTCGCCAGGGTCAGTCATGCTAACTTCATTCTAGATTTTACTGCAGACGTTTCTTCCAGAGGCAGTAATTAGCATTTAGGTGTTCGTCGTGCGAGGAGATCACAGAATCGGCATTTTCGCACGAAGAGATCTCTTTTTGGTGAGTGAAACTGGCAAAAAGATAAAGAATTCAATAAGTTAATCTGCAGGGCGAAGAACTCTTCTTCAACTACGGATACAGGAAGGAACACGTTGAAGCATTCACGAATAGGGAGAGACATGAACGGTTAGTGGGAAAAGAAGGATCCATTAGATCATTCCATCATTCTTTTGTTCATTTCCAGAGACATGAACCTACTGGACATCACTGCGCCGAACGTTGGTGTTGAAGAGATAGTGGAGGATGATCCGTATCTTTATTCTGATGATGAACAAGAGGAATATGAAAGAACACCGGAAGAAGAAAGACCAAGTCGATTCGAGAAGAAGAGCAAGCCGAACGGACCCATTTTCAGACTGGTCGAAAAGTTATCGAACGCTAGTCTATAATTACTGTGATAAATTAGTTCATGGAATTCACATTTGGAAGAAAGAAGAAGAAGATAGAAATCTCTCGACCTCTTTTCCACTCTTGATTCTCAACGACCCTTTGTTCACGTCGTGAATGGTCACTATCGAGAGAGAAATCAAAATGGGAATTAGCGCGGCTCTTATTTTGTGTGTGGTCCATAAAACTTGAGAACAATTCCATTTATTAGCAATAGCGCATTGATACAGCGCAGAAAAGGCACACTCTGAGATAGAGAAAACTCGTTTTCGCGATATTTCGATATATAGTAATGAATGAGAAACCCGATTTCGTAGGGGGAAATTGCACTTGAGGGTGAGATTGAGTATTGGAAAACTCGAAATAATGATCACATACTGGGAATGGGGACTAGATTGGAATGATTAAAAATTATCGGTTAAGGTATAAAAATTCAGAAGAGTCCAACGATCTCTCCATCGAATCCATTTCCTTCGTCAGTTTCCATTTCTTCCTCTTCTTTCGGGAAATATCTGCAAAAAATGCATTGATTACCCAGAGAGAGATCACCCAGAACTTTCTCTTCCATCTCTACAATATTTCTCTCCTTCCTTATTTCATCAAATTGGCTGGAATCTCTTCCCCCTCCCTCTCCCACCCTTCCTCCTCTTCCTCCCACTGACCTATCGCTGATGCTCTCTTGGAAGGTGCATCCCGAGTGGAAATCCCAGAGGAAGAAATTGGCATCGGGAGTGAGATTGATTGACTCGAGATGAAGGAGATATTCAGATCTCATCGAGAGGAGAGAATGGTCCATTACTGAAAAAAGTAAATTATTCAAAGTTCAAGATTCGGTACGTTCATTTTGGAGCAGAAAAAAATCAAAGATTCGTTGAAATTTGACTCACTTGATAGCTGCACATCGTAGTTATCGTCTCCCTTGAAATCTTCCATGTCTTCGAGAGATCGGAGGGTGGAGAGACAACGCATCTGGAAGAATCAATTAATCCATGGTATGGATTAATAGTCAAGGCCTATCTATAAAGACTGTAATGATAACGAACCCTCAATTTTGGCATATCGAATCGATGGGCGAGATGGAGGAGTTGATATTCATTGAAGAGATCCGATCCCGATTCGTGGAGGAGAAACTTCTCCACTTCAGCAATGACTAGGAGGGAATCAGTGGAATACGCCCATCGGAGGAGACGGAGAAGGGTCTTGTCTGCAAGAGATATCGTATGCAATTGATTGGGTTAGAGAAAAGAATAGAATGTAAGTTATGAATGATGGAAAACTCACTGTCAAGGGTGTTCATGGCTAAGGGATTGAGAGGCTGGCACGAATCGACGAAACCTGCGAGAGGACAATATTAGACCAATAACTCCCGTCTCCCACCCTTCCCTACGCTATAATTGTAACCACTTTCGATCATCGTAAATGATCACAAACATCGCATCTATGGCATGACATAATTACAATGAGAACGGGTACTCACGAACGAAGTGGAATCCTGTCAGATGAGAGAATTGCCCCACTGTGCTTCCCTTCATCGAAGCATAGACCATCGCTTGAAGGATGATTCGAACTTGACGACGATGCTAAACGAACAAATATTAAGTGTGATTTTACACGAATTTGAGATTATTATCGCCATTCAGTAAAAAGAGAATAAGAAATAAACAAGCCATGCATTTTCGAAATTATTCGAAAACAAACCTGAATGAAGTCGATTTCATGCAACAGTCCGAGTCGTTCGTATTCAATGTCCCCGAGGGCAGTGATGGTGGAGGGAAGGCGGAGGAGACTGGAGAAAGATCAAAGAAGAGATACAGAAGGAGGACAGGAGATCAAAGTGCTCACCTATGGCATTCCTTCATCCATTCTTTATCCCCGGCGTGTTGAGCGGCCAGCAGATCGAGACTGACGGTTTCAGCTGCAAGAGAAGAAGAGATTGAGTAATAGTGATGAGAGTATCGGACTGAGAGTACCAGAGGCTGTCCCCTCCCCTCCTCTTCCCACTTATGATGTGAGACCGACCGGAAGGTGACACAGCCATAGGGGAGAAGAGGGGAGGAGGGGGGAGTACGGTAGAGGTAGATCAACTCACTAGTTGGTTTCCTTCGTTGGCAGAGATATTGAATAGGGTTGAATTGAGATGCATCGTTGGTCGTATCAATGAGATCTTCCATTGTCTTGTGATAGGAGGCGTAAGGGTCGAAGGAAGGAGTGGGAGGAGGAGAGAGAGGAGGTACCATCGATGGACGATTCATTACTAGAGGATGGAGGAGAGATCCGAGGATGGAATGAGCTGGTTATATACTGAGATCAGTAGGATGAATCCAAGGGGGCGGGACGAGGATTTGTGAGGTGCGAAGTTAGAATTATGGAGATAGCGGGGGTTCGTAAAGAAGAACGATTAGATAGGAGAGGAGAGGAGGAGAGGTAGACTGAATGAGTGACAAGGAGGGAGATACGATAGGGGCGGGACTGGGGGAGGGAATGGAGAGAGGGAGGAGGGAGGGGGAGGAGTGATCTGGAGAGGAGACAACTTGCCATAGGGGAAGAAGTGCTGTCAGGAAGAGTACAAATGACCAATTTACGATGTGGCAGTGGCCATCAATCTCTCCTCGTCAGATAGTAAAACAGTGTGTAAGATGTGTCTTGATGGCCAACAGTTAGAGATTTATGATCTATTTTATCTTGCTAGAGACACGAAAAATGAGAACCCGAATCGAATTGCTGTAAGAACAGCTATGAACTTAACACAATGGAGAAGTTAAACCGGAAATCGATAACTTATTATTTTAAAACAAGAAACGTCAAATACATAACATAATCTGATATCACTCTGCCTATAAATATCACAAAACTTCTAGAATTACAACACTACACATGCCACCGTAATCCCTATCTATCAATAATCAATCAATCGATATTCTACCGTACTAGGATGGGGATGGTATATTCCTGGTCGATTCCCAAGTAGCAATCAGATTGGATCACCAGTGTCAAATCCATTCGACCACTGCAATCATCACTCATTATTAGACTTTCACACCTCGAGGGAGGAAATGCTGTGAGGATGAGACCGGATGCTTGCATCATAGACGATTGTTCAATGCTCATAATCTAATGTCGATATCTCAATTCATTCTCAGTTCACCCCTCCGTGGAACTTAAATCTCGCAGGTAATTTCACATATTTTCGAAAATGAAAGAGTCTGACCTCTTCTCGGGTGCAGTGAATCTGACAGTGGCTCTTCCCTTGCCCATCACAGGAGCGAGAGGAGTGGAAGAGAGAAGAAGATCGTCGTCTCTCACTCCCAAGGATATCAACCAAGACGCAGACTTCTCCTTTGGCCAATGGGGAAGAATGGCCTCCGATTGATACTGAAATGAGTCTTCTCTTATCTATTGATACCCTATCATTCCTCTCTCCCATCTCTACCGTACTCTTCCTCTCTCTTTGGGTACTTGTCCACCCCATTTAGCTCAAGTCGCCTTCATTGCGTAATAGACCTCAAGCTATCGCTGCCGCTTTGATACAGTTTGTGTGATTATCCAGTACTCCCCGTAATCTCTCCCCTTGCGTCACCCCCCCCCCACCCCTCCCTCTCCTTCTCCCCGTCAGTCTAATCAGTCCATCGGTATCTCTCTCTATCTCCCTCCATCTCTCATATTCAGTCCTCTCTATCACAGTCAGAAAGGGAAGGGGATGATCCGAGGGTGCGAAACTCCTTTTCGTCTCCCGTTTCCGCCCCTCTGTCGACAGTCTATCTGTAGGGTGAGAGATGATCGGGAGAGATCAGAGGGGTTCCCTTCCCCTCCCTCTCCCCCACAGGACTCCCCCTTCCCTCTCCCAGACAGTCTAGATCGAGTCTCTGCTTCCATTACACTCAATCGGGGTCGGTGGCTCATCTATCTTGATAGGAAGGGAAGAGACTGTCGGAGGAGGGAGGGAGCGGTACTGTCAAAGGACTCCCTTCCTCCCCTCCTCTCCTCTCGCCCATCTCTCCTACAGAATCAGTTTACATTTCCGGGCTCACTCACTCTTTTTGCACTGTCTAATAGAGATCTCAATCAAAACACATACTCGATGTTTGGATAATCACGGAAGGCGAAAAGTGACTGGAGAAAAGAGTCGATGCAAAAATCCACTGATCAAACTAGCCCATTCTGTGTTTCAGGCTGAGTACAGCTCAATTTTTCTAGCCCAACAGTCAAAATGAATGATATCCCACCTTTCCGGGTCCTCTGTTCTCCAATCTCAATCTGAGTGTGCACATCTTTCCCTTGTCCATCTCAATCGGTTTCCTCTTTCCTCTCTCATCCATTCCAATCGACGGTCCATCATCCATCGAATACGAGAGGAGACGAAGGATCGGCCAGCGGGCGAGAGCAGAGAGAACCTGCAGAGAAGAGGGGGGTGATTGGAGAAGGAGAGAACGTGACAGACGAATCAGACACTAAAGAGGATGATATCGAAAGTGGTAACACTGCTCTGGATTAATTCACTAATATATTAACGACTAGATAGTTCTTCCACTTCTCCATCCCCAATCCACTCTTTTCATCAACTACTCCTTTCTCTCACCTCTTCAGCTTCTTTATCACTCAATGTCGTTCTCTCCATCATCAACGCCTTTCCTCGTTTCACCACCTGAGAAAAATAAAATCAATCAAATCATTTTGAGTTTCACAAGAGGTACATTCAATAGAGCTTTTAATTGTAACAATACGTATTCAGTCTCCAGCGAAACAGTAATCATTAATGCCCAATCCAGCACGACATTAATCACCCCTCTGTTTGTACATTACCTCCCTACTACAGTACCTCATTCGTGCCAGTTGCCTTCTCCACTCCCAACTGCGCCTGCAGACTTGAAACTGTGGCTCGCACACTGGAAATAGGGAATTAGCTGTGTGGATGCAAGTCTACAATTGCCGTTCACACGTTGCTTGTAATACTAAGTTGACTGGTTTCTCTAGTTTTCGGAGAAGCTATTCAAAATATGAGAAGTGTGACATACTCGATGGCTCTGGCGTCTTCATCACTCAGATGGGGAAGGGAGAGAAGAGGATGATCATCCCACCATCTGAAATACACATTTCATTGTTGAGATATTCGTCGGATTCCCTCTCGTTCCCAGATTAGTCTCCAAACTGTCACTAACAGTCCATTCCCATCATCTCTCAGGGTGCTACATTACTCCATCGGACGGAAATCCGGTAGTCACGTAATGAGCAACTCGATTCCAGTGGCACGAACAGTGCATAATCAGTTGCGCAATTGGGTGTCCACTCTCCCTCCCTCTCCCTCCCCTCCCTCTCGATCTCTCTGGTTCGATCCCATACTGTTACCCCCTAAAGAGGCTGATCGTGTCCTCTCGAGAGGGGAGTAATCTACACCACTCATCTCAAACCATGGGAAACAATTGCAGACAGATGGATTTGTATTCACTTTTTTCTACGAAATACTAAATAGCACACAAATTTGGGTTACGACGAGTTTTTTTTGGCTTCCATTAGACAGTCAAGTCTAATCGTGAAATTCAGAATTGAGGGGATCAGTTCTCACCTTCCCGAATGGCACATCTGTTGCAGTGTTCCCATTGTGAGAGCAGTGCTCATCCATCCATTCAGAGAAGCCACCTCGCGCATCGCCTGAGATATTATTATTTCGAAATATATCCCCGGTTTCAATCACACATCATATTCGCACACAGTACCTGCAGTATCCTGACACAGCATTCGATGACCGATCTCTGATCCGTTCGATAGTCCGTCTGGAGGGAAGTACGAGAGAAGTGCGTCTGAGAAGGAAATAATGAAAGTGAAAAAGTAGGAAAAAATGAGGCAGCGCACTGCAATGGCGATTGCCATCCATCCCTCATTGAAAAGTCCTCCATTCTATGTAACTGCAATTCACCTGGAAGAGGATATTGGTCTTTGTATGGGGACATCCCATATCTCTGCCCGTCAATCGCATCCGACACGCGCGAGCCATCTTCCTGTAATGAACACATTTGATTAATCTGCGAGATTCTAAGCATTGCTTAGAATTTATAAACTTATTTCAATGATAACATTAATTAACGATAGTATAACAGAATTTTAAAAAAAGACAAACGCACGCATTGATTTCATCCTCGTTGTGCCTCACTGGAATCTCCGCGTACTGGGGGATGTCCTTCAAAAGTAAATGTTTAATTATTTAGAGCCTCGTGAACTAAGTTTTATCGCTAGCTAAAGTAGCGGGGTCATTCGATTCATTGCATCCACTGACCGTGAGTGCATTGAGTACTTGTTCCACACTCATCTCCGCCCTCATCGTCGAGGTGAGGAATCTGATGCTCGCGTGCTCGAGGTAGTAGACAGAGGCGAGACGACCGAATGGAGTCGAACGGACTGTGCCTTCGTCCTGCAAAGGGATGATGATAAGGAAGTCGGAGAATTGAGGTCACACTGGCATATCATCAGGCAAACCCGAATAATGCTACAATGCGAAGTACGATGGTATTATCTCAAAATCTCAATTATCATAAGTCATGTACTACCCCATCACTACCTCATCGATTTCGATGCAATTGGATTCGACCAATTGTCCCAATGATTCGTCGATGAGATAAGTGAGGAAGGAAGAGAGAGACTCCTCCGAGAGATCATCCAGACCGTAGAAACTGGAGGAGAGATGGAATTGGAGGTTTTGGTGTCTCACATATTCAAGAGGAAGTGTTCTTCCCAACTCAGTACGAAGGGGCATACTTACTTGGGATTGACGAAGAGTCTTCTGTACAGATAAGTACCCGCGAGATACTCCATCACCTTAAAAATTAATTTATTTCACCATGGATTACATTGCACTTCTTCCCACCTGCTGTCTACTCGTGATCGTGCCCGCATTGATCTCTGCATTCACGTGATTCGCCAATTGGGGAAGAAGACTGCAATCAGATGTCAAATGACCCCTCAAAATTGACAAAAGCAACCCACATTTCGGCGAAAAAATCGAAAAGCAACCCACAGAGGCGTGCTTTTTCGCCGAAAGCAACCCACATTTGGAAATTTTTGTGCTTTTTCGCCGAAGGCAACCCACATTTTGGCATTTCCCCTACACAGGTAATTGACCCCTGACTGCAATGGAGATATTGAACAAACATATTCGGAAAATTGAAGGAATTAGGATTTTTCTGACATTTAACATGATGCAATAACGCGAATTTTCCTTACCTAGATTCGACAGGGAAGGGCTCGTAGAGGAATCGCTTGTAGAAGTTCTGGAATGAAATTATTAGGAGAAGATCAAAGACCAATGACTGACCTTCTTCGAGTCTTGGACGTAGATAACGGCAACTGCCGAATCGTCGAATTGAGGACGACCTGCTCGTCCCATCATCTGAAGGACGTCTGCAAGGGAAGGAGATGATGGTTAGACAAATTTATCTTTTCTGTCTAGCTGTATCAACACCACACAAAATACATACCTGTGACGGGGAAGTCGACGTATTTGCCCGTCTTTCCATCGAAGTATTCCGTTCCCTTGACGACCACCTGGAGGGGGAATCATTCACTTAATTATTGGCTCAGTTAGAATACTAAAAAATCAATATTAACCATGTTTGATAATCACATATCAAACAGTCTGATCTAGGATTCAGGCGTATCATACAACCAAGACGATAATGTCTTTCTCAATAATCATTCGATATCTGATCCCCCCATCTCCCCCTCATCTCTCACTCACCAAATGAGCGGGCATATTGATTCCCCACGCGAGAGTCGCCGTTGCAATCAACACTTGGATCTTCCGCTCCACGAACAGCTGAAAGTAATTACTTGTTTATTATGAACAGATCACAAAGCTATGTTATGTTTTCGTATGTAGCATGATACACATTCACGTAATCATTCATCTTATTCCTTCCAATCCTTCCACCCACTCACATGCTCAACGAGTGCTCTCTCCGCAGGCATCAGTCCTGCATGGTGCATTCCGATGCCGAAGGGAAGCGTCAACTTCAGATTCTCGTCGCGGATCGAACGGACGTGCTCTTCCAACTGCAAGAAGCAGAGATCAATTAGAATGATGGGAACGCACGAAAACATAGATCAAAGATCAAACGAGATAATAAACCTCAGTAGGACTGCACTTCAACCACTGTCGGGGGTCATCCTGAGAGACGAGATGAGAGATGAACGCCATCGCGGTTAGTCTGGAATGAGAGGCCACTCAAAACTTCGCATTTCCAATAGACGGTTTTTTTTTCCATAGATATAGAAGGTTACTCATTACTCATTGCCGTATTCCTCTCCCCCTTACCTCGTTTGTCTTCTCGAAGCGACGAATACGATCACTGGCTTGGATGGAGAATACGTAAGAATGGCTGAAACGGATCAATGTCTCGACATTCTTGGTCAATCATATCAGATCGAAGCTGTTAACCAAAACATCTCTTGCTGACCCTTGAATGCGGGTTTGTTCATGAGTGCCATCCTGGGGCAGTAGTGCTGGCCGGGGAATCCAGAGATGTGCACGTTCACTGGCACGGGACGGACTGCAGGACGGAAGTTGAAGAGATACGCCTGAAGGTGGATGAGATGGACAAGTGAAGGGTTTGATGATTCACTCTCTCTTTAGCACGATTATGACACTAATTTTTGAGTAGTTCAATGTGGAAAAGGTTAAAACTGACATCCTTGATGCCCAGCCACGCTCCCACATCTCCCGCATTGGCGAGTGCAGTGGAGAGACCGATGAGACGAGCCGGATCCGAACGGAGACACGAACGACGAGTCACCAATTTGAGTCTGAGAGGAGGGAAGGATTCATCGACATAGGGAACATACACACTCCCACTTCGCCATTTTAAGGCAGGATCAAAACGGCGGTGGCCATACCTCGTGACGATGGCTTCCAATACATTTCCTCTCTCTACTCCCAATAGATGGATCTCATCGATGATGACCAGACCGACGTTGCGCACGTACTCACGAGTCGCCCATGATCTGCATGGAAGGCATGAAGAATTCATTGTCGAATGATGATTGTAATCATTCCCACCTCGTAACTCCATCCCACTTCTCGGGAGTGGCAATCAGAATGGGCGATGCATTGAGAGCGGCGACATCGGGAGTGACGTCGCCCGACAACTCGAGCACTCTGAAAACATCAGTAGAATAGATTTCGGGCTGCAAACAGTTTTTTCTCGCTTCCACAAAAATTTCTCAACTCAATCAAATAATGAATCCCCTCTTACTTGTATCCCATTCTCTTCTCGAATTTCTCCTGCCAATCGGCGACTCTCTCCCTCACGAGGGCCTTCAGAGGAGCTATGTACACACACTGAAAAGGGAAAAATTTAGAGAATTTTGTTAGGATATTTCTCGTTTCAGCAGCCGTTCAACATATCTGCAAATTTCTCGTGAACGATTCATGAACCATTTTCATCACACATCTTGAGTAATTAACCGTGATTCCTCTCACCTTCTTTCCAGGATGGGCATTGAGCAGCCTGAATATGGCCAATTCGGCAATGCAAGTCTTTCCCGATCCAGTGGGTGCACCCAGAAGGACACTCTCGTCAGTGTGGTAGAGAGCATGGAAAGCCTGACAATGAGAATTTCGAATATACAATCAGATTATCTAACGGGAATTATCTCAATTTGAAGCCTTTTATCCACAAACCATTGTATCCAGATTAATTCCAGAAATAAGTTCTCACCTGTGTCTGGATGGGATTGAAAGCCTTGAATGAGTAGATGCTCTCGAATTCTCTGTTGTTGAGTACTTTGATGGGGAGGGGATCGAGAGGAAGCAGATCTGCAGAGAAAGAAGAGATATTCCGACCTTGTTGACTTCCACTATTTTCACACATACAGATACTCTCTCTCTCCTCACCAGTATGTGCCTTGCCGGCCTCAGGAAGAGTGCAGTTGTGCAGTGAGAGGGCGATCACCATATCCTCCACCATGTAGAAGTCAGAGGCCACTCGCAACTGCAATCGAGACCGGTTATGTTCCATCATCGGAACATCAATTATCCTGGTTCTCCAATATGGTCGTCAATGCCAGTATCTACAACACGTTCTGTGGTCTATTCATACCTGGAAGACCTTGGACAGTTGATTCTGTCTGATGGGAATGGTGAAGATCACTCGTTGCGGCTCCTGCTGGTCCACCTGAACACATGAATTTACCATCACTGTCTGAATCTTATTATTCAAATAATTCACATCCATTAACTTTATCTGCGTTCTACATCAAAACCAACCTTCTTCTTATTGATGGCGATTCTCTCCTGATGCACGATAAGATTCTCATCGATATTCTCCAGAATCACCCAGAATGCCTGCAAGGAATAACATTATCACTGTTCTCTCTCATCGTTCTTCATCCCACCAAATGCTCTCCACCCCTCAATCCCTTCCCTCTCCTCACCTGTGCTCCTGCCTTCCCCAACATTCTCGTGTTCCAGATGAAGATGGGAGTGAGCACTGCTTCCACTTGCACGATCGTCCTGCAATGATTATCGATTCAGACTAGACCATCATCTGAGACTACGGTACCCCCACCCCTCACTACAGAATCCGTCGACTCACGCAGTAATCGGTTTGAAGGACGCATCGACGTGCACTCGAGGGAGCATTCGAAGAGCTTCGTGAGCCTGGAGACAGATCAGGTTATCATTCCATAGTACCATAAAAAAGCTAATGATTTGGGATAAATCGCCTGCACTGACCCTCTCTCCATTGACTCTGAACATGTTGTTCAGTTCCTTGGGAGTCAATTCATAGATCTGTCCCTCTTTCATCCTTCGCTGCTCAATCTTCTCCACTTCTCCAATCTGGATGAAATCAGGCACCAACTGCCTGCAAATTATTATTATTACATTGTCTCAAGAAGTCACAAATCTGACCTGAGAGGCGACTGATTCGGCCACATTCGTTTCTCGATCGATTTGGAGATGGTGAGGAGGGATACGGTAGCGTGCGCCCATCCCTTCTTGAGGGCTATCTCGAAGAAGGCACGAGAGATACGACCTGCAATGGTAATAGAGATGACGTCATCACTACTCAATCTCTTCTCCCCTTCCTTCATAAACTTCACTCACTTGCATTCTGCTGCACGTAGAGTGTCTCACTCATCAGAGAGAAGGAAGGAACGTGCGAGCGAGAGATATACGACTGAAATACCACCCGAATAAGATCTCTCAATCGACCAATGGCATAACAGACATGAAACCTAGAGATGTTCTCACCTGAATGAGGCAGTTCACTTTGCCGGGCACACTGGCCAATCCTCCTCCTCTGATGGGAAGGACGCATCCGAAGGCAGTGAGTGTCTCCAGATCGGGAATCTCCTCCTCACGGATCTCAAATATGGAAGTAGTGTGGAAGACAGTGCCAAGACTCTTACAAGCAATCTTTCGAATAATCTTTGAAACTCAAACGCACCTTCAATTGGGCGAATTCAGTCGCTTGTGCTATCAATCCAATGGCCTTATCGTCGGGAAGGAAATCATTGAACTCTACGGCCTGACCCTGCAGATCTCAGTTTTAGAGGTTGTTCGTTAGTGTGCACAAAACCAAAAAAATCAAAAAAAAAAGCGAACCTTCTCATTGAGCATTTCGATCGTCTCGTATTTAATGTAGAAATTGGACGCGATTCGACCGAGATCCGTCGAAGAAAGGAAGTGATTCCTGGAAATCACTCATCAGGATAGCCTATTGACGGAATATGTTGAAACTGAATCAGTGCTTCCTCAATTACTGACAGACTGTCGTATCGGATCATATGGTTTTTGTCCAATTGCTCTGCCACTTCAGTCAACATCTTCGTCAATCGATTGCGCAATTGTGGATCCTGAGAGGAAATCATCGATACTCACCTCTACCGTGTGTCAGTCTTACCGTCTTCGTGATTCCATGCGGCATACCGTACGCCGTCGGATTGATCTGGGCACGAATGGTGAAGTAGGAGTACGATAGCCACTCGACTGCCTCGTCGATATTCGATACCGTTCCTGAGGAAGAGAAATTACTGTACTAAAGAATTCAATCTAAGTAATCTCACCAAGTGCAATTTCTGCATTCAAATTATCGTGTATCTTCTTGAAGAATTGTGACTCGATGGGAGCCTGTCTAACAAGCATTCCGAGGTATTTATCCATCGATTTGATCCATGTGATGATGATACCGTGACCCTGAAGTTTTTCTAGTATCTATCGCAATATCAAACACACATTTTGAATGTCTAATGAAATTTAAATCTCACTACTCTTCACAATTTTCCTCTGACCTCATTCTCGAATTGTGGTCTTCCCGCTCTTCCGAAGATCTGTTGTACATCCAACACTCCGATGTCTGCGAATGCTCCCTTCTCCGAGTCGAATACTTCCGTGCCCTCAAGAGGATTCAGATGAGGTATCACTGAATTATGAGGCATGATTCCATGCTCCACTCACTCGAATGATAACTGCATGGGCGGGAAGATTGACTCCCCACGCGAGAGTTGCAGTACAGAAGAGCACCTGAACAATAGAAAACAATTTCTTGTACTTGTGTGTGTGTGTAATTGACCTATCTCCATACGTCAAATGGGGTCTCCCTGGCAATTTTTTGCTGATGTGCCTCAAAAAATTTGCCGACGTGGCCTTTCATTAAATTTTGAGTTTACCATTATTTTACCAGTTTTCTGAATCATTAAAATTCATTCTAACGAATCACAGTTTTAAAAAAATTTTGAAATCGCAATATTTTAAAACGCGTTCTCTGTAAGACTGCAGTGAAACGGGCTGGATAGTGTACAATATTTTCAAAAACGTCGCCCTGAGCTCATACTTGGGGGACATTACCCCGAGGGGTAGGGCATTCTTCGATTATAGTTTGGACCCAAAATATTGATCTTTGATCTTTGAAATCGCGATTTTCAAACTTCAGATTTCGGTATCGAGTAATAACTCATTCGAAAGAGCATGAAAAGTTATGTTTCCAGCTCTAAGGATTTTCAATTTGGTGCATTCTGTCAAAAGTTATGCATCAAAGCATGCAATTTTTCGTCCAAATGGGCAGTTATTGATGTGGCTACCCACTATGTTATCATTTGCACCTTCCTATTTTGAGATATAATATGTGAAATAAAATTGGAAAAATATTAAAACTTGTCCGGGGCACATTTTCACGGCCGTTGTACCGAGATTGTCGTTCAAATGCTGTAACCCTTGGGTTTTTCTCGAAATGAGCCTATTTCAAAACCACATAAGTTGTTTTTTTCTGAAGATATATTCGAATTAACAACTTAAAACCATCCCAGGAACCATACCACGTTATTTTTCAACTTTTTTTACGAATCCGGAAGAATTTCATTTTTCGATGAAAAATGGTCTCAAATTTCATAGCTCACAGATGGCTCAAAAAATTTTTTTTCGCAATGCTCGTTAAACTTTCAGAAATCGATGTTCTAATCAAACTAAGTTATTTTGCTTTGAAATTGGCCATAGTTACGTCCAAATAACCGATTTATTTGTTTCTGAAGTTCACAGGTATTGACAAATGTAGTTTTCAATTTTTCAGAATTACAATGATTTATTTCCATTTTGCCTATTTGCAATGAACACAAAAGTTGTTCGAAATACCGTTCCGGTGATTCCTGTTCACTGATGAAGTCCTTGAGAGTACAAAAAAAAAGTTTCGGCCGGTCGAAATTGGATGTCGTATGCTGGGTGAATCATGATTTGAGAGAGATTTCGGTACAACGGCCGTGAAAATGTGCCCGGGAGAAGTTTTAATATGTTTTCCAATTGGATTTCACATATTATATCTCAAAATAGGAAGGTGCAAATGATAACATAGTGGGTAGCCACATCAATAACTGCCTATATGGACGAAAAATTGCATGCTTTGATGCATATCTTTTGACAGGATGCACCAAATCGAAAATCCTTAGAGCTGGAAACATAACTTTTCATGCTCTTTCGAATGAGCTATTACTCGATACCGAAATCTGAAGTTTGAAAATCGCGATTTCAAAGATCAAAGATCAATATTTTGGGTCCAAACTATAATCGAAGAATGCCCTACCCCTAGGGGTAATGTCCCCCAAGTATGAGCTCAGGGCGACGTTTTTGAAAATATTGTACACTCTTGACTGCGTTCTTACAGATAACGCGTTTTAATTAGTTTTACTGTTTTCATATTTGCTCATTCTATCCAATTTTTTTTATTTTCAGAGATTTTTGAGTGATTTTCACTCTGGTGTTCGCGAAGTTGGAATCAAACACGATTGGGGGGTTCCAAGTTGCGACCAGGCTTGGGGGCAACTTGGGTGACCGTTCTCTTCATTTCCCATACTATTTTTCTTTCTCTCGATCTCTCGCTTACAGTAACCCATCGGGGAAATCCCAAGTTGGAATCAAGTTGATTCCAACTTGGGTGACCAGGCGAGATAGTCAGAGAAAGAGACAGAACGAGAGAGTATGGCGAATCGAGAGATCATTCGGGTTTCCAAGTTGCCTCCAAGCCTGATCGCAACTTGGAACCCCCAAATCGTGCTTGATTCCAACTTGGAGGCGCACACCAGAGCAGTTTCTCTATAGCACAGGGATAGGATTGCTCCGATCGACCCACATGAACTGTATTCTGAAACGGCACGCCCCCTGAAGCAAAAGCAGGACGGTCGTAAAAGGGAGCGGGGCAAGGGTCGAGGCCAGGGAGAGGTCAGAGGGGCGAACCCCAATATACCCTGTGGCTGCTCTCTAGCCGATCACTGAGTGACGCGTTGCGTGTGGCGTCGCGGCTTGCTTGTCTTGAACTCGGTTTTGTCCATAAAAAATGAGCTTCATGATTATCCCATGACTCAGAAATTTAATATAATTTAGGTGAGACATCGAACTAGCCGCGTGCCAAGAATTGACCCTCTCGCAGACCTAGTTATCGAATAACAAGCAGTTCTTTGTGAGAAAATTGAAACAAGGATTTTCAAGGCGCCAAGACTTTTTCTAAGGACACTAGCATGGCATAATCGTAGTCAATATTTTTCCACAAATTAAAAAAGAGAAAAATACAGAAAAAAACTGACGAAAACGTTTTATTAATTGAATACCGTTTTCCCGTCCGCCGCGTGTGCCCGCGACGCGCGCTAATTTTTGCTGTTATTGTAAGCCAAAAAGGAGGATTTCTAGACCTGCGAGTGGGGTCAACCTTTTAATACAATATGTCCCCTAGGTTAAACTACACGTTGCAGAAAATTGGACCCACGCGCAAGCCTATTCGCTGAGAACGAGGCATTCAAAGTGATGGAGAGTTTTCGGGAGAGTTGACTTTTAGTCCAACTTTAGGCATATCACATTTTAATATCACTAATTTTTACGAGTGCGAGTGGTATGCATTTGATGTCCCCTGATCCAAACTTTGTTTTGAAACAAAGAACGGCTTAATTAATGCAATATTCGCTGAGAAATTAATTTTCAAAGTGATAGAGAGCTAAAATCGGGATTTTTTGAGTACGCGAATATTCATATTTTGAACTTTCCGGATGAATTTCCGGCTTTCCGGCTCCAATTGCTTTTCATTTTCTTTTTTTTTGTTTTTTCAAAGTTATTTTTAATATTTTTTTTATCAATTTTAAGGGTATTATTTTTTGATAAATTTTAAAAGTGCTGATGTGGGTGGGCATTTGAATATTTCAAAATGCTGACGTGCACTCTCCCTTTTAGGAGACCCATTTAACGTATGCCTATCTCCATAGATGAAAAAGTCAGGTGACAAAATCGTTAGAAACCCGGGAATGTTTACCCAAAAAATGATGAAAGTGGGTCATTTTTTCCGGAGCCGGAAATGTTTTAGAACGTTAGATGACTTTCCATGTTGCCCTAACCCTCAAAAACCGGGTATGTTTATGGATTTTAAGTGGTATTCTACGACCTTTTCCTACTCTGTCTATCTCAATCGCCTTACCGAGATGTGTCCTGCAGCGAAGACCTTCTCCATCAGTATCCTATCTGCCCTCTGCAATCCCGCGTGATGGATTCCGAATCCAGATTGGAAGAAGGTGTTCAGTTGACCATTCCGAGACGACATACACTGGAATTAATAGTTTTCCCAGAGTCACAATCTGGGGTCTCGCGTTCAAATTCTACACCTCTAAAGGCATTTCAGATTCATCCTTCTCAATCTAAAAGAGAAGACTCACATTCTTCTTCGAAGTTTGATAGGAGGCAGTGGCCGTCGCTGTTGCAGGAACGAAGATCGACGAGTCTCCCTGCAATCAGTATTTATCATTCAAATATGGATAAGAAATTCGACCTGTCCGGAATTATAAATATCAATTCTAACTACCTGTTTGGCTGCCTTCATTCTGAAGTATTCTGCGAGATTCGCCGTGGCATTACGAGCATGGACGAAGACGAGAACCTGCAAGGAACAATCATGTTTCATGAGCTCACTCAGCTACGATGAAATGCAGTTTGTACCATGGATGGACCCTAATCAAATCTCAATATATTTTGACTGTCCATTACCTGATGTCCTCTCTTGACAAAATCGAGTGCTTCATCGTACGCGACATCATCCATTATCTGCATGTTCTCACGATGATTGCCGGTCGGTTTACGCACTCCGATGAACCTGAAAGAAGCTGGATAATAAAAGTCCTCAGAATACTTTCGAGAATGCCCTATTCGAAGTATCGTTCCAAAGAACGTGAAACTCACTTTTGCGAGAGTGGAACGGGGCGGAATCGACCATCGAAGAAGAAGAGACCTCTGCAAAGATACATCTCTTCCTGGTTCTCATTTTTCAATACTCTGAAGAGGGTTTCATGGAGAACAACTCACTTGTATGGATTGACTCTCAAGAATCTAGCCACATCCACATAATTGGGAAGAGTGGCAGAGAGACCGACTATCCGAATTCCCGTCTGACTCATTTCCACCTGAATCATCGATTGACGTGCTACCTGAGCTCCTCAAACGATAAAAATACCGTATTCCCTTCCTACCGTACCTGTCGGAGGGTTCTCGCCACGATCGTCTCAATGACGGGTCCTCTGTCGTCGTGCAGTAGATGCACCTATTCAGAAAATATTTATTTGTTATTAATATTAACTCCGATCGTGAATGCAGTAGAAGTGTACTGTACCTCATCGATAATGAGTAGTCGAACGAGTGAAGCGAGGGCGTTGTCGCCCGTTTTTCTCGTGACAACATCCCATTTCTCGGGAGTAAGAATCAGCATCTGTAATGCATTTACACGTTTCGTGAGCGTTGGTATTGGCACTGATAATGAGGATCCTTTCATCTATCATCATCCTTCTTTATCCGATCATCACCTGTGTCTCATCGATTTCCTTCTTGCTCAATGTCGTGTCTCCAGTCAATTCCCTCACTTTGAGACCGAGAGGAGCGAGGCGTTTCCCTGTAGATTCGCCGGGTTCATCAAATGCATACAACGCATGGAATACTCAACATCTTAATATCAAAAATAAGAAGAAATGGAACAGACCGAAACTGTCAGTCATCTCAGTGGCGAGTGCCTTCATTGGTGCGATGTAAATTATCTGGAATGGAACGATTTTACATGTATTCACAGCCTCGGAGATACATAAGATAAAAAAAATAAAACCTTGAAGTCGTCCTTCATAATCGTTCCATCCTGTGTTCGATGTTCATGGACTGTGTTGAGAATGGACAACATCGCGATGTTCGTCTTACCTACCAATATTGTTTTAGTATTTGCAAGACGTGTTTTAGAACAAGACTTCAACATTCGTTAGTTATTTTCCTCACCAGCTCCAGTGGGTGCACAGATGAGTAGATTCTCCCTCGTTCTGTATGCTTGCTCGAAGACGATCGATTGGATCGTATTCAGCTTCTCGAATCCCTTGAAGCCAAGTTGACCAATCTGGAAAGCAATCGAATATGATCATCCTTCTTAATCCTTTATTCTACCGTATACCTCATCGAGATCCTTTATGTACACGTGTTTCACATCCTGCACGGAATCTCTCTTGACTGGAGGAACCTGCGAGCCGTATCCTTATTCCACTCCAAGTTACCGTATAACGAACCTTCACCATCTCGTAGGCGCGTTTATCGATTCGTTCCGATCCCTCAGGCAGAGCGTACTGTAGAGGATCAATCGATACTACCATACCCCCTTCTACCGTACCTTCAATCCATTGATGGCAACGACAGTCTCTGCAGCATGGACTGCCCCGTCGAATACGAATGGATAGACGTCCTTCTGTTGGACTGCCGCACGGAGGGAAGGCTCCCATTTGAGGGCTTCCAATTCCAATTGTCTGAATATTATTACTGAGATATTGAATGGTTCGATTGCTACTTCGCAATCGTTCATACACACTCACTTCTTTCTGAATATATCCCTCTGTGCCAATTCTATTTCCAGTTTCTGCTCTTCACCAAATGCGTGGGTTATCCTATTCATCTCTCTAGCGATCTTCTTCTGTTCACGCCGCATCTCCTGAATGGAATCATTACCATAGCCATCAAACTGTATCTCAATCAATCTATCGACAACTGCCCTTTCAACTCACCTTCCTCATCTCCGCCTCTCCTCTCGTCTGCACGACTACTTGCTGGCAGTATCCACCACCTCCTCCATTGGGATTGAGACGAACCAACTGGAAGGGAAGACATTGAAGGTATGAACTGGAGAGAAGTCATCTATCACTTTAATAATAACTTACTCGACTGGGCGCGAGACTGGAAATCTTAGCAACATTCTGCCGTTTCGCTTCATAGAGCTGTTCCTGCAATAGATATCGTAACCCCTTCTCCTCCTACCGTAATCTCACCCGCAGACTCGATCGATTCTCGAGAATCTTCCCGACTGTTTCGAAGAGTTCGAAACCGAGGAGATCGATTAACTGGAAATTGAGGAATGGCGTACAGATTTGATTTCTGAAACCTGAATCAACCGACTGACCTCTCCTTGTATATCATCGTCACTCCTCTCTCCTACTATCAACTCGAAGAGTGTCTTCAGAATCATTTCAGAATCGGGGATCATCATCTCTATCGACTGAGCCAATTCGACGATTGAGAGACCTGCGATCAGAGCAGTTGATAATAAATAGTACTTTTAGATTTCTTTTACCGTGATCAATCAGTAACGAGCATTTTAAACAATAAATAGCATTTTGTAAATAAATTTGAAACGAACCAGTGACTCCCGAGGACGTGGGTAGATCATCATCAGGGGAATCATCAGAGTCATCCTGCACAACACTTCCCGATAAATTGGCAATCGAGATCGTTCACTAACCTCAATTATTCTCTCGTCACTCTTCGTCTCAACTTCGGCATTCCTCCAGATAAGCTCGTTCGGAATATATTCCAGTCTGGAACACTCCCAACGATTATCCCATGTCAACGAGAGTGCAACTTAATCTCACTTGATATCGTGACTCTCCATCTCGACAGTGCTCACACTCGTCCCTTCGTCGATAACTCGTTCGATTCCATTCATCGTATCGCGAGCCATTGGGGAGAGCAGCAATTCCTCCGTTCGGAATGGGGCTGCTTCTACAACGAGTTTGACAGCTTTTATTTTTATTTTTTCCAGTTGTTACAGCCCATTTCCCATTCCCACAGTACCTCCGTTCTTTCTGGTAGGTGCGAAGGGTGTATCGGGGACTATCTCCGGTCTACCACAGACTCGTGACCAACAGAGAGCTGCGCCCTCGTGCAATGACTTCATCCCGACGATAGTACGGAGACGAGCGATCACTGGAGATGGATAGTTCGTTCGTTTATCGACAGTCAAGGCTATATACAGGAAAGTACGAACGAAAGGTTCGTTAAAAGGTTCACGGAAATTTATACAGAAAAGAGACTCACAATCGAGTATCAGCTCAAGAGTGGTTTTATCGAAGAGCTCCGCGTTCTCGAAAAGACCTGCCTTCGCGGATTCAATCTGTGATGTGCAGTTATTGAGATGTGTTGGGAATGAAAATGATCTACCTCGGCATCCTTGGGAACCGATCCGCTACTCTTGAACATGTTGAGGGCCATGAGTACACGATAACGAACGCGTTTGCCACCCGCTGCAATAATAATGATGTTATGGGACTGGTTTTGCAGCTAAATTAGCCAGTAGATCCGAGAATCGATATTTGATATGCCAATAACTCACCGACTACAGTAATCGTGTTGGTGAGCATTCGCAGTAGAAGTGCAACCTCGTGTTTCTGATGGATTGAGTGAGCTGCCGCCAGCATCAATCCATGCAGACGAGCGAATTCAGATGAAAACGGCTAAGAAACACGATAAACGGTGACCATGAAGGTAAACTACCTCTAACTCCTCTCCATCCTCTGGTTTTGGAGCATTCTTAGGGTGAAACGGAAGCAGTTTCGCTGATTTCCCTTCTGTGAAAGCAAACACAGATGTAGATCCTAGGGATCATAAAGAATCAAACCTCGAGTGCTCGATGAATCGTCAAGCAACTTATCCAGCGTCTCGCGAGTGCCCTTCAAACGATGGCGGCTCATTCGTGAACTGAGATAGAGAGTTTATCAAGATGACACAAATGAAATAGAAATTGATAGAAGGTTCAAAGCAGATAAAATTTCGGGCTCGTAAGATTGCACAATTGAAAGTTGACAAGTACGGTAAGAAAAAGTTTGAAGCAGTCAACCGGCAACTGTCTTATTTTTTATAATAAAATTTTTACCTTTTGCATTTACTATATTTAATTAAATAGTGTAAAGTTGGAAACATTCCTCAAAGATTCGGAGTTGATTGAATAATATTTATTCTTAACGAACACGAAATCCTAATTATGAAGGAAAGTAACGAAACAATGAATCTGAATAAAGAAATCCGAATTCATGCACACACAAAAAAACTAAGAGTAATATTAACACAAAGTAACACAATGACTGAATCAATTCAATGATCAAATAGACGAGTTAGTGCTGGAATTGTGGCTGGAATCGTTGAACTCTTGATGCATCTGCTTCATCTCTGGTCATCGTCTCGTTCTCGAGGTCTGCTTCTCTTCTCTCTCTCCCGAGCCTGAGTACAATAAAACGTTACTACCTATCCACTCATTCTGAAGAATCTTGAGCCATCGACTCAGGAAAGTCATCGAGTAAGTCATCTATATACGAGTTGTACGAGTCAACACATTATCGATTATTTCTCGGCTCCCAGGGGTCCGCAGCAGAAATGGAAAATAGTTTTCGGCTACCCTATGGGTGCCCTATCGCATGGTAATAATCATTTTCGAAAAACTCACGGACACTTGGCGACCTTCCCGTGTGAGACGACGAGAATGCGCCTCTTGCTGCTGCATGCGAAGAAGATTTTCCGCCTGATTCCCATTCATTACAATTTTAAAAATGTAAAGAAATTCCATTACAACGTTAAACACCTCTACGATGTAGATTTGAAACGACAAAAAGGATCAAATAACCTGGATCTACTCTCTCAATTCAGCATCCTCACGCTCAGCGTCAAGGCGAGTTTGCTAGAACGACAATTGGTGAACATGTTTTTAAAAATCTTTCGTTAGGACGGTGCGAATGAGATATACAAAAAAGAGATGGAGAGTATCTAACTTACATTGATCTCCTCCCTGTAATGTCTGCTATTGCTAGTTCCCATTGTACACCTGCCATCGAATTGTATTCACAAACTTTTATATCTCATCGTAATAAGTCATGATAATGTTCAAACTACTATTTCAATCAATGATATTGCCAAATTCGTTTCAACGACACTTAAAATATACGATGTATGAAGTGGAAAGGAAATTATTTATTCTGAACACGGTAAACATATTTAATGGAAAGTCAATATAATTTAAGCTGATCTTCTAACAAAAGAACAATGGGAACATAACAAAACAAAGAATGTATGTACAATAGCGCAGACAGTGAACTAATCCAATTCGATGATGGTAAGGGAGGATACAGGGAATGATTCCTCATTAGATACACTCTCCTCTTCTATTGGTATCTGCCCCCGTTTCTTCTTTAGTTCATCCACAGTGGGAATCAGATCAACTTCCTTCGTGAGATTATCGAAAGATGAAACACATCGATTCCATTTATCCACGTGCGAACAATTCTTGTGAATTCCCTTCTGAAAAAGATATCTGATAGAGTAGAATTTCAAACAACGAAATAACCTTGAAAATCTGACAATTCTTGATCATCTTCGAAGCAGCTTCTCCGACATCCCATGCACTATCCTGCAAGTACAATACCAATGTTTAACGCTGTTGCAAAGTCGCCTGACGATTACTAAACCATAGTCGGGTTGAATTATAGAAGAAATCTACGCATTTTCGAATCCAACTCAAAATCGCATTTACCACCCATTTCTCATACCGTTCTAATATAATGTCAACGCGCAATCACTTCTTCGGCCTTCTATGTGAGAAACATTACGATAATACCTGAATATCAGTAAGAAACGTCGCTTCTGGATGTTCTTCAGCCATTGTTTCCATTTCTACCGACTCATTTTCCATCACCTTTTGCAGTATTTCCAATCTTTCCAGAAGAATATCCACATTAGCCTGTGACAGAATCAAATCAACATTGAAAACAACAAAAGTTTTACCTTGATTTTTGATCGATCTGCAGCAGAGAGATTGAACCTACCAAGTTTCTCCTTGCTTTCCAATTCAATTTTCAGAGTATTGAAGGACTGAGCAATCGGAGTGAACCATTCTCTGAATAGGCACGTCATGTTCAATTAATAGGTAGATCACTCACTTCAATCCATTCAGTCGATCTGACCATTTCTCCTCCATTTTTCTATTCCAGTCCTTCTGCTTCATCATTCTCATAAAATAACCGAGCTTAATGCATGCATTGATCACGTAAAAAAATTGATAAATTACCTGAGATCTCAATCGGTTACAGTACTCCCCATATGCCTGTTCATTCTGTTCCTTCTCCTGTCTTAGTTGGTTTCTGAAGTCTTCTTTCATTCGAATAGTTTCTTCTTCCGATTGACGAAGGATGGAAACATCTCAATGAACTGATTAAACATTTCACAATAAGGCCATCGCCTTACTTTCAGCCTCAACTCTTTCCAATTCCTCATTCGTTGCTTCTCTCGCTTCTTCACAAATCTTATTCGTCTCATTGTTGCGAGCTGTCCATCTAAGAAGACGAATTATTCAGAATCTCAATGAAAACACACCTTTGATTCTCAGCCTCTCTCCACGATTTAAACTCTTTCTTCCTTCTTTCATCCTCTAGCTTCTCCTTCTCCAGTAGATCTCTTGCTTCCTTCAATTGTTTCTCCTGTTCGAGTTTAATTCGAGTATCTAAATGTTATTTTTTCATACTATCGATTTATGTGGTATTTTACAGGTTTCTCCTATCAAATCACCTTCTTTCTTCTGTTTCACTTCCATCTCTTGTTTCTTCTCAAGAAGTGCCCTTGTGCAGTACTCATCCTGAAAAGGTAGTATTGTTCAACCAAACTATACATTGAAATTCAATTGACATAAAAAAAACAACTACTTCGTTCGGATGCTCCTCAGGCGCCATCAATGCTCTCATTCTCTCCTTGTGTCTCTTCTCGTCTTCTTCCCTCTTCTTTTCGTTTCTGAAAGAAATCAATCTAAGTAGCGTACGATCACCATACAATAAGTAGACTAGTGAAACGTGCCTGATTCTCATGTCCTCCAACATTCTCTGCACCTCATCTTCGTGAGCAGAATCGAAACCTGAATGCCCAGTTCATCAATCGCCGTTATCAGACGTGCAGTAACTAGATGCTAGAATCATGGACAGTGTGTGATTATGGAAGCCAATATTCACCAGTAGGTGCGGTCCGGATTCCATCATACTCGTGCATTCCGTAAGTCCGTGGAAGAGTTGTGGGACGATACTGAGAATAAAAAATCACAATCGATTAAGTTATCTACGAATATCATGGGAAGCTCTCACCATTCCCCTATTGGGTGTCTCGGGAGGTACAAAGTAATCTCCGATTAGATATCTGCCCAACCAGGGAAGCATCTAGAGAAGAACTGTTTCGAATCCCGGATCGAATGGAATGGCGATAATGGTATTCGATCGAACGAGGAATAGCGAAGTTGACAAAAAAAAAGCAGTAATCATACATTTATTTGCTACAAAGTGTAAACTTCTGACAAAGCTCATGAAACAACGAAACATAACGAACACGAAGGATTAGCAATTCGGGGACTATTTAGAGAATTAATTGAACGATGAAAAACTCGAATTTTTCAACAACGAAATATGTACAACAAAGAGAGGAGTGTCGCATTAAACTTCTTCAGGGGTATCATTGATAGCCTTAGTCTCGAAATTCATGGTGATAGCATTGTTATTCATGAAGTTCTGATCCTGGATTTGCAGCTTCTGCATCTCATCATGGATGTACTCATTGGTTGACTGAGTAACCATTTGAGGGACACTGTTGAGTGCGAGATCAAGATTCTTGATACACAGCTTGATTCCATCAAGCGAGACAGTACGAGGAGTCTTAGCCTGCAAATAGCAAGAATGTGAGTTGGCATACAAGTTTTAAAACTAACCACAGCCACTCTGATTTTGGCGATTTCATCGAACAGATCTGCAACCATTCCCTGGCCGAAGTTCAAGGCTCCCTGAAAGAAAAAAATCATTAATGAAATCTTCAACCTGTCCTACCTTAGCCTTCTCAATTAGATCATGGGCAAAAAAAGCATTCGATATGAGAAGAGCCGTCTCCTTGATCAGATTGTCGAGGAGCGAACAATCAACAGACATCGCCTTGAGATGTGCCTGAAAAGGAGATGAATGAGTCACGGATACCAAAAACCGGGAGCAACCTGGGCAGCGTCAGTCTTCTCGGGGACAGCACGAGAGATAAGGGCATTGAGTCCCTTCTTTTGCTTCTTCAGATCGATCTCGACAATCTGAAATTCAACATTAATTATTGTTTAGACTAAGTCGAACGATTCGCTGACCCAATCAACGAGCTTTCTTCTCTCCTCCTCCATTCTCGAGACAACTTGTCTCATAGCTTCGATTTTTGTTTTCAAACAATTAGAGTCTGTAAATAATAATTGGACCAAATAACATGTAATATGGTAATAATCACCTTTCTCCAGTGCGCCTTTGGCGACGACATTGTTCAGAATAGCCATAGTAATGGCCGTACTCTCAGAGCGAGATTTGATCATGTTGAAAGTTGCCTCGTGGAACTGTCTGAAATGAGTCAACGTAAGATATAACAACTAAATACGACGAGTACCTATTGGCAGCTATGATCTCCTCTTGAGCTTCTTTTCTTTCTACATTACGCTCCTCCAGAAGTGTCTTCATCGTCTCAGTATGAGTCTCATCCTGAGAGATCGTATTTATGCTATTTTTGAAATAACACCTGATTTTCATTTAAGATACAAAAAACGGACCAGTCTCATGATTTTTTCATGAATCTTGCTCAGATCCTCGAGATGTCCTCTGTTCTTCTCCTCCTGTTCCTTCTTCAGTGCCTCCAATTCCTTCATCGACTCCACTTGAACATAATGAAGCTCGTTGTTCTTCTCCTGAATACACGTTGATACGATTTCGCAATATCAGAACATGCAAATCATGTCCATGTTTCACAACGTAATTTATTGATATTCAATATGATGTATACCTTGATCTTGGCATCGTACTCCTTCATGAGCTCGTCGTGGAACGAGTTGACGCTTTGCTCTTGCGCTCTGGAAAATATAATGATTTTAGTATCAAGAAAAAGGGGGATACCTCTTGATCTGTTCCTCCTCGATTCTGCGAATAGACTCTCGCAGCTGCTCTTCTTTCTCTGCCGCTCTCTTCTGCGCTTGGAGCGCCTAAACCATCAGCCTCGTATTATACGTGTGACGACAACAAAACAAAAGAACGTGGTAGCAGCGAGAAAAGGAACCTGCGTGGTAAGTTCGTCAGCTTGTCTTCTTCTTTGCTCCTCATTCATCGCTTCCTGTCTTCTCATTTCGTCCAATTGAGCCTAAAAAGTAATAACTATGCTGCCGCGCGCATAACCATACAACCGGCAAGTTTTGAAATTTCGCAATTTTTATGAAACATTGGTTGCGAAATATTACTAAACTCAATATTTCGGACTGTGCGCGTTTACAGCTGGATGCACACATGCAACACCAAGAGCGAGAAATCTGCCAATGGCACGCTTCTAATAATAGCATAACTAAATAATTCGAAGAATCTAGCACTAGTGCGCACTGACCCTGTAGAGCTCGTGCTGCTGATTGAGACGAGATTGGTCTGCTCCCATTGTACTTCTGGAACGAATCTAATTAATATGCAAATATGACTAACGAATTAACATGGTGAAACAGGAAGAGCGCCCAAATTAACGAAAACAAAAAATACGAAAAAAGAAAACAGCAGTACTGTATGCACAGGTCCTAAAAGGAAAATTCCTGAAAAAATGGTCCGGACGTTTCATTTGAATAGCTACAGTACACCTCTACTACAGTATTTCTGCTCATTGACTTCTGTTTTAATTTTTTATTTTTTGTAATTAAAAATAGAGTTTGTGGCGTGAAAAATAGCATAGAGTGCAGTGACAAACATTCACGAGTGTTTTCGAAATGCCGTCATTGCGGAACATTCGAAATCTCTTCAGAAATCTCTTTCCCACCCTCATCAGAGCTCGATTCTTCAGCCTCGTCCGAATTCCCTCGAGAGGTCGACGAGACCTGCATTGAAGAGAGAGACATACAAAGGAAAGAGGAGGGAGGGGAGAGGGAGAGATGTCATGATGACTGATCTACTTGCCATTCTCCCTTCTCTTCTTCCCAGTCTCTTTCTGCCATCTCGTAATCTCTCATTCTCGTCTAATTCAGTACTGGGGCACCTGAATTTACGCTTGATTCGTTGCGCATTTGGACTCGAGATTCCGTGTGGTCTCTCTCTCTATCTCTCTCTCCTTCTTGGCGGAACTCTCCACTACTCCAAAATGCCTTCTGTTTTTGTTGATTCTTCCATATTTCTGGCCTACCATTTATTCCTTTTTCAGTAGATCCGTAAATCAAGAAGAAAGCCGTATTTTGATTTTCCGATCCTCTTTTATGCGACATTTCCTCTCTCGTTTTTCTACCTTCTTAGTTCTATTCACCACCTCTAATATACACCTCATCTCTTTCACAATTCCTTCTGGAATATTCTGCACGCAGTTTCCATCTGATATCCGAGACTAATCTCCTACTTTCTCGATCTTTCCTCTTCTACTTCTATAAATCTTCCCCTTTCCATCTCCATTTCATTCTTATGGCAATCGCCACGAAACATCGTCTCTTCTCCTCGTCTCTTCTCATTGTCTTCACTCGATTGGCTGTATTCCGTGTCAAATGACCATTGATGAGGGAGGACAACTCTCCTCTCTTTCCTTCTCGAGTCTGCTTCCTCACTCATTGTTTCATCCTCATTTCACGCTCCACAGACGGTCACATGTTCAATCTTCCTCATTCCATCACTTGTTTCACTGATTCCTTCCCTAATCACTCATCAATTCCAGAATGGAGGAAGATTCTTCTCATGCTCTCGTCCATGAGAAAGCCCACAAGATCGCCTCTCCCAATCTGATGCTCCCTCTGCTATTCTTCCCCCAGGTTGGAAATATTTCTTCAGATGTGGTTGGAATTATTCGAAATGGTGAAGCTTTATTCGATCTGTGAGATGTAACTGCATAGGCAGACTGGAGTAAAAATAAGCAAATACTGAATCATCATTGGAAAATCATTGTAATCATTTTGTCGAAATCCTCAGAAAGGCGAGAAAGGTCTGCTTTCGATGTAGGGAGCGATGCGAGGATGGGAATACACCTCAAATATCATTTCCCTATTTCTGGAATATTCCTTGACACTGTATCTCCTCCCTCTCTAATCTCAGCTGATCCCCTCATCCACCCCCATCTCCTCTCTTCCCTTCTCTTCTCCTCTCACCTTCTTCTGATGCTCTCCAATCTCCTCAAATCCTCTCAAAATCTCCTCTTTCTCCTTTCCACTTTCATCGATCATTGATTGGAGGCAGCAAGCTAGTTGAATGTCGACAGAAGTGATCGAATTCCCCACCAACCATCCCGTTCCATTCTGCAAATCGACGACTCTTTCTCTCAGTCCCTGCCTACTATCGGTAATCAATCACCTTCTTTAGTTGCTTCTCCATTATCGTAAGAAGTTTTTCTTTCGCAGGACAGAAAACGCGCTCGTAGAGTTCACCCTTCAATTTTTTGATTCAGCTTTTTTTTTATCTCATAGTCTCAAAATTCTCCAGTTTTGCACAAACATCGGTCATTGATTCGAATTGACGGATGTGAGAGGAAACTTGATTTGCTAAGTTGCTCCTTGTTGTGAATGGGGGTGTTTATGAGAGAAGTATGTAGTAATAGGCAGTAGTGACCTTGGATCCGGGCATGAGTCCGCACGCAACCAAGTGGAATTCATCGATCGAATTCGTGAAATCGACGATACAATCAGCGAATGCGTCCACTTGAGCCTCCTCCACGGGAGTTCGACCAGATAGACCTGAGGGGGACGGTTACTGTATCTTATTCGAGAGATCCTACCAAATCTGGTCGCGAGATATCTCATAATGGCCTGGCTCTGTCCCAGTTGCTGATTGTCGACTCTAGAATCCTCTGTCACGCAGTTCGTCACGATCCGTCCCGGCGTCCGTCACGAAACGTCACCGTTCATGAACTGTCCGTTGCATGTGACGTTTCGTGACGGACGGCGTGACAAAATGCGGTACGATCGTGACACTCGGTAACTGTTGGGTTCGGGAGAAATTGCAAAAAAGTGTCGCTCGGAGCAGGCAGCGATCCCCTCATTCCCTACTCCCTATGATCCCAACCCTGATGCCTAACCCACTGCTCCATGACTGATGTTGGGAAGGAGGGCTATGAGGCGCTACATATCTCTGCGTGCAATCCCGAACCATTCAATTCAACCATTCGACATCAGAATAAGACCAACGTTTAACTTACATCAATTTACATACAAGGATCTACTTCCGTCCAAAAAAACTTCGGTAGACTACATATTTCTTCGAAATATCTTTTTGTCGAAATTTTCAAAATTGATATTGTAAACATGCGCCTTTAGGTATAAAAAGTTGATCGAGATGGTATTTCTCATCTTTTGTGCGATCGTTGATTTGGCTGTCACGGCGTGACACTCTGTGACACCCCGTATCACGACGTGACAACACGTATTCCTTGTTGTCACGAACCGTCCCCATCGTTCCTTTCGTGACGATTTCTGTCACGATCCGAACGAATTGGGACGATTCGTGACGAACGCCGTGATGGATCGTGATGAACTGCGTGACAGCAGATTCTAGAGCGAATTCGAGGATGGGGAGAGTACCAAAGGGAGTGTCTGGGGAGGATCAGAATAAAAGGAGGAGAAGTGCAAATCACTGACGACTCTTTAGCTTCGACCATTCCTCCAATTGAACTCTCTTGTCTTCGAATTGAACTCCCGCAAGGTTGAATAACATTCTGAAGACGATTTTTTAAAATGTTATTTTATCTCTAAGAGCAGCAGAAATCGCATTAGAATAATTCTGACCTGATGGGTTCTCCTCTTCCTCTGATGTAGAAATAGGTGAACTTGTAGTGGACCTTCATCTCTCTTTGACGGTTCAAAACTGATTCGCGGTAGGGCGTTCCTTCCTTCCTTTCTCGAGAGTGAATCGGTGCTAATCGAGCACTCTCCTCTGCACTTGACTTCACTGGCAACTTTATACCTCCTCCCTCTCTTCAAAACGTCGCGCAGTTATGTCAATAGCAGAAGAACTTGAATGTTTCCCGCGAGAATACAAACTAGAGACAAACAAGGAAAATATTCTCGAGATTGTCGTGTTGAACGGAGTCAGAGACTGCACGAACTGTTACATTTTCTCTCTTGGGGGAGAACTCTCCATCTCACTCTGAAATAGATTCCCAATCTGAGCGACGAGTGACTGTTTTTCCTGAAGGAGAGAGAACGTCACTAACTTCGTTCCCTTCAGGTACACTCTTGGAGTGTCTACGATCCCTTCTAGAGATTCAAACGAAATATCACAACTTTCGTTCTCGGCAACGATCAATCCTATGAAATTTCTCTCTTCTTGAAAGTGCAACGAAAATAGTCCTGGGGAAGTTGGAACTAAGCTCTTCCTTCTAAGAATGTTCTATCAGTGCAGGAATACTTCCCAATTCTCCTCTCCTTCTACTTCTGCTTCTTCTTCCATCTTCCAGTCCACTGAATTTCTCCTCCAATCTTCCTAAAGTGCGGTCGCACCTTTCCACTCTTTTCTAAGCAGACAGACCAATCCGTCTTTTATTCGCCCATTACTCACGTATCTCCCTCTCCTTCTCTTTCCTCCTTGCAACGAATCGCATGAATTCAGTTTATTAGGTCAATTCTCCTTCACGTCTTTCTCACTTCTTCCCTTCCCTTCCTTGGGAGTGAAATGGATGGGACACGATGGTGGATGGAATGGAATCTGTGTGGGAAGAGGCACGACCATCTCAATTTCCGCCCTCCAAAGATGAAAGAGAGGGAGGGAAGGGTCAGAAGACTGACAGACAATTCGAGAGAGAGAAGAATCTTCCACTTGTTCACACCATTCCGAACTACCATCATTAATAATTCCTTCTGTACATTCCTCCTCTGACCTTCTGTAGATCATTCAAATTCTACATCGCATCTCAGTCCTCATTATATTCCATGGCGTTCGGAGAAAGAAAAATGTTCTCAAAACTATCGGTATTTATCTCTCCCCTCTCACCTTTTGTCTATTTCGAATAAGGTTCTCGTCCACTTTTCTCTCATCGAATCTTGGGAGTTCTCTCCTTCTTCTCATCAACAATTCTTCGACTCTTCGTTGTCTTTTCGTAGTCGAGAGAAATTAGCCGCACTTCGCATCTTCGGATGCCAACAAGAGAAGAAGGAGGGTAGAGTCATCGATTGGGCCAATTCCCTTCCCTTCCATTCGATCCATCCTCACTCCTCACTACTGTCTCTCCTATACTTCCATCGAGAATGATTTCATGCCGATATCTCGAATATTCTTCAGTTCTTCAGTGGTCGTTCATTTTCCCTCGGGGGAAGGGTCGTTTTATCCGTCTCCTTTTCTTCTCTTCCATTCCTTTAGTCCATCCTCCTTTCCTCTCAGTCTCGGCAACTCAATTGCCAGTCATGAACCCACTCTTTCTTATCACGAGGAGAAGACAAACGAGGAACTTCTTCCTCCCTCTCGCAACTCCAATCGCGCCTTCCCCGCCCATGTCCGAAAGTGCAAGTCTACGATGAATTATGACTGCAGAAAAGCTCGGAAACGCGGACTTTGGAGAGAATCACATACGTATTCCCCAGTTGGTGATAGTCTTCGACGGTCTCTCCCTATCATTCCCTCTCTAGTCATTCTGTCAGCCTTTCCCTTCCCTTCTCTTTCCGTTGCCTCGGAGACCTCTTCTCTATCGTCTTTCCATCGAACTTTCCACTCGATTGCATAGCTTTTCCATCTCCCGATTGATCAAGACTCAATGCACTCCACAATGCGACTCCAATTATCTTTCTCCATCTCAATTCCAATCTTCTTCGTCTTCTTCGATGTATCTGTCAACATGGATAATTCCTCCTTTCTCTCATTCAAATTAGTCGTCCTTCCATGCCCTTCTTCTATCGTGGAAACAGACTTCTTCTCACTTCAACTCCCCCTTTACTTCTTCCCTCCTCTCAACTCCTTCACTGACTCTTCCATGCATTCCACATGGAATCCCCTTGAATGACGTCATCTTCCATTCCAATCCATTCGATCTCCTTCCCCTTCCCCTTCCCCTTCGTCCTCCTCCGTGATTCGACACTGGAAGTGACATTCCTCCTCTCTCCTTCAATAGTTCTTTGGTCTCTCATAGCCTCATATCTCCTTCCGTTGCCTCTCTCTTCCATCGGGACTATGACTTTTCCTTCTGAATAGAGAGAGACATTTCATCTATTCACTTACTCTCCCCTATTGGTCTTTCCCTCCTCCTTCTCATTTCCCTCCTTTCTTCACACTTCTTTGATCTTTTCTTCTTTCCACTTATCCTCAACGAGTCCTCATCGCCACATCATCTCTCTCTCTCTCTCTCTTATCATCCGAAGCACCACTCGAAATCCCCTATTTAGAACTCTGTTTTCTCTCTCGTGTGTTCGGGTGTAATTGAATTGGCTGCCCCCTCTCTGGCTATAATTCATAGTGCCCCTTGTCTCCTCCTTCTTCTCTCTTCTCATTTCTCATCTTCCTTCAATCTACAAAGAGCATTCCATCCCTCTCTCTCACACGTCTTCCATTGTCTTCAACGGGATCGACGATCTCATTCCTCGTTTCATCCTCTTCCCTTCCTCCTCTCCTCCTCCTCCTCTCTCCATCAGATCTGTTCCTTCCTCTGCAGAGTTCTCTTCTCTTTTCTAATCACGCTAGGGGTTTTTTCTTCTTGAGCGGCCTCTTGAAGAGAAAGGAAGAAGGGGAGATTTATGGATTCCTTCTCGCTTACACGCAAGAAGTCATCGGAGATATGAAGGAAGGGAAAGGGACAAGGAGAGAAGAGAAGGGCTTATATGGAATGTAGCCATTGTTGACCATATCGAGATAGATTCCAATTGGTTGTTATCGAAGGATCCAATGATTTGAATAATCCTTTTGTCTCTTGTGAGTATCCGACATGTTTTCATCACGTTTCTTCATCGTCTCAATTAGAGGAAAGAGATAGAGAGAGGCTTCGTTATGTTATTGACCAGTCTGTTCAGTCATCTTCAGTCTTCCCTGTGGTGGGAAAATAATCAGAAGATGAATCGTCACAGTTCCCATCTATCGACTTTCCTCTTCTCTCTAGTCAATTTGAGAGTGAACATACTGACACTTCTCTCGATTCTCTCTTTCTCATTCAAGTTCAACGTCAAATTAAGAGTTTCATTTGAGGTCGAACCAGAGAAGGCCGTCATGGACTACATCTCTTCCTTCGACATTCGCTTAGGTCAAGCTTTTTTTATGGAGAATCACTTGATATTTTAGTTACTCTTCGTTCTTCGTTCAATAAACTCTTGATTGCAGGCAAGGAGACGTACTTCGCAGGGGAGACCATCGAAGGAAGCGTCCTTCTTGAGAATACCGAGAATATCAAGATTAAGGGTACGCTCAAGAGTTTTAGCTTGCATCGGGTAGAAACACTGGTCCACGAGTGCCTCTCGAACTGCTGATTCCTCTTGAGAATGAATTCAATATTGCAGGAATCCGTGTCCTCTTGAGGGGAAAAGTGCATGCAACTCTGAAAGTTGTCAAATCGGGAGAGAGACGAACGATGAAAGATGATCAGTATATCATTGATGAGAAGACTGTCATCTGGGGAAATGGTGAGCTCTTCCTTTCCTTAGCTTCACTGAATGAATAGTGCAGAATAGAGAATGAATTGTGGATACTCTTGAGTAATTGGATAGATAGTCGAGTGCTTCGGAGTAATTGACAGGTCATCAATTTTCTATAGCTTATTCAGATAAAACGGCGGAAGTGGAAGTTATTCCCATTCTTCCTCGAGGAGTTCATCAACTTCCATTCACTTTCGAGATACCCCAGACTGCTCTTCCTTGTTCACTCGAGAGTCGATATGGAACTATTCGATACTATATCAAGGTATGCAATACCATCTAATGACGTCGTGAAAGAAATCCAGCATGAGGGAAATGAAATACAGTCGTTGCTTGAAAACAACTCAGCAGTGAGACTGAGATTGAAATTCAACTTCACACGATTAGATAGATAAAGAATAGATAAAGCAGTTATCTACAGAACGATATTCAAGTAAAGTTACTTCACCACGCTCACTACTTCAATGAACTGAAAAAGAGCAATCTATTTCAGGTAATAATCGACATTCC
Source organism: Pristionchus maxplancki (assembly GCA_900490775.1). Lineage (NCBI taxonomy): Eukaryota > Metazoa > Nematoda > Chromadorea > Rhabditida > Neodiplogasteridae > Pristionchus > Pristionchus maxplancki. Next base: position 418,698 of record LS587830.1, on the reverse strand, counting down.
GTACGCGTCTTCTCCTCAGGGAATCAAGTATTTCACTGTGATCGGCCCCCATATCGATTGCATGGACCAGAAATATCTCGTGAGTCTCTCATTCCCATGAGAAATGGCGACTACTGGAAACAGATAGACAACACTCGAGAAATTGAATGAGGATGAGCGATCGGTTTGCGTAGCAGAGATTTATTCCCTTAGGATAGACGAAAAGACTCCCATAGCATTTGGATGACATCAACTCCCTTCAGAGTCCGTTGACGGGTCAAGACAGAATGACGACATGTTGCATGTGTTGTCAGAGGGGAGCACTCGCCATGAGAGTCACCATGGATAGAACGGCCTATGTCTGTGGAGAAAACATTAGAGTCAGGGCACAGGCACGTCACTTCTTCTTCTTTCCAATAATAGTTTCAACATTTCCAACCTCGCTGAAACATATCAGTAGTACTAGCGAGCAACAAGTAGTTATGATATGTAGAGTGAATGATGAATATTTTTTGTGCATAACTGAGTGATTGCAGGTGGAAAACAGACAACCATCGCAGCAAGTGATCAACATCAAGTTGATACAGGTACTTATTTTACACGTTTTATTATTTATCATGTAAAGTTGTCTCTTTTACTCGTAGAATGGGTATTGCAATGAAATGATGGTTTGCAGCACGTGGAATACTTCATCGACAAGGGAGTTCTCGGGGAGAGCAAGAGTCTCGTATGCACCGTGTTTGAACACAAGTGAGACCGTCTCTTCATTTCCCAAGAGAATATTCATTGATAATTTACGCTTTAAAAATAATAGAAGAAGAGAATTTCCTTGCAGATCTCCTCCGATCGCAGCGAACACAGCTGGCAAATACGATTCGACCCTCGAGACGCCGATCTGTCTTCCCGTCGTTCCTCCCACTCTCGTTGGAGTGTGCAGACTAGTACAGATATACTACAATCTCAAGGTATTCGGGACCGACTAAATCCACTCAAATAAAAGCGGCAATATCAGGTAGCTCTAGAGGACGAGAAAGGCAACGAATCTCTTCCCCTCGACTTTCCTCTCACAGTCGCCACTCTTCCCTATCACGTACCCAACACTCCCATGCCACTCATCGACTATGGTCAGTTGCGTTTCAATGCAAATTATTGATAAATTATCTGGTGCAAAGTTGATGCCTGCAGAATTCTGCTCCAACCACGTCGAAGGAGGGAAGTACGTATCACCCGAATTCAGGCTGGGACAGGTAAGAATCCATCCTATTTTCTTTTTTTTATCAATCTCTTCAATCAAGTTAAGAGGCCATCCATGAGAGAACGTAGCTTCTGGGAGGGGTCGACGGACGGCTTTTTTGCAACCCCTCCCAATATTTCACGGGTGATGTTCTCATACCGAGTGCTGATATTTGGCCCAATATGGAGGGTTCTAGTGCACGTTCCGAAAAATGCCAGGGTCGACCCAAAAAAATGCGAAAATTTCAAGTTTAACTAAAGTGCATTTCAAAAATCATATCCGATTTATTTTTGCCTGCTGATTCCAAAAAAATACTTTTGGAGGCGATTTGATATTGATAAAGTGACGAAAATCGCAATTTTCGACGTTTTTCGTTGCTCCTGAAAAATTTTTGTTCGCGTGGGCATTTTTTTCATCGATTTTTGGATTCTACATGAAAAAATGGTCCTAGGGTACTTTTTTCAGAAGCCAGATAGGCATGCGCCGGACGGAGCAAGACTTGGAAGACGGCGCACCGCGCTGATGAGCGCATAGAAGTCCGACGAAAAATAGTGATTGCGAAATTATTTATGCTCTTATCTCTTAGATATCGTCTATTTGGGTCCATTACTTCATTATTTTTGTGAAAGAAAATCAATACGAGTGATATTAACCAAAATCTAAATTTTTAGAAAAAAATTGATTTTCACCGATTTTTGCATTTTTTGACTGGAATTTGAAAACCACTGAATGTCATGTGGTGCATCTGAGTGGCTAAAAGTGTTTATTTACATGCCCTCTATACAAGTAAAACCGATCCGGCTA
>LS587830.1:399605-415005 GCA_900490775.1 Pristionchus maxplancki | reverse complement strand
TGTTTTTTCGAGAGTGGAGCAATAGCCGGATCGGTTTTACTTGTATAGAGGGCATGTAAATAAACACTTTTAGCCACTCAGATGCACCACATGACATTCAGTGGTTTTCAAATTCCAGTCAAAAAATGCAAAAATCGGTGAAAATCAATTTTTTTCTAAAAATTTAGATTTTGGTTAATATCACTCGTATTGATTTTCTATCACAAAAATAATGAAGTAATGGACCCAAATAGACGATATCTAAGAGATAAGAGCATAAATAATTTCGCAATCACTATTTTTCGTCGGACTTCTATGCGCTCATCAGCGCGGTGCGCCGTCTTCCAAGTCTTGCTCCGTCCGGCGCATGCCTATCTGGCTTCTGAAAAAAGTACCCTAGGACCATTTTTTCATGAAGAATCCAAAAATCGATGAAAAAAATGCCCACGCGAACAAAAATTTTTCAGGAGCAACGAAAAACGTCGAAAATTGCGATTTTCGTCACTTTTTCAATATCAAATCGCCTCCAAAAGTATTTTTTTGGAATCAGCAGGCAAAAATAAATCGGATATGATTTTTGAAATGCACTTTAGTTAAACTTGAAATTTTCGCATTTTTTTGGGTCGACCCTGGCATTTTTCGGAACGTGCACTAGAACCCTCCATATTGGGCCAAATATCAGCACTCGGTATGAGAACATCACCCGTGAAATATTGGGAGGGGTTGCAAAAAAGCCGTCCGTGGGGTAGGTACGTTCTCTCGTGCATGGCCTCCTAAACCAAATGTAATTGAAGGTGTACGACGGTGACGATGGAGAGCAGCGAGAAGAGGAGATCGTCCTCTATCGACCAGTCTACGTCAAGATTGCCGATAGGAGAACGATTCGAATGACGAAAGACTTCAAGGGATCGGTTAGTATTAAATTATCTTTCATACGATGTACACTCTATGTATCGATGTACCTGTAGCATCAACACATGGCTGGTTCGATGCAATCCATTCTGACTGATAATGGGGGACGAAGAAGGAGTGGAGCTGCGACTCCGACCATTGTGACGGGAAGGAAACATGATGAGGAAATGGCACAAGAGGTATCAAATTAGTCGTTTTTTCATATTTTGCCTTTTTTTGTAATGGTTGTTTCACTGATGAACAAACTGTTCAGATAATCGACAAAGTCTCTGCTGCGATTGAAAAGATTGAGCTGAAAGAAGAGGCTCGACCGCTGATTAACGGAGATGGACCGGAGAGCAAATAAATACAATTCATGACTATTATCTAATTTATTTTCGTACATTCTAGAGAACCCCTAATGATCTCTCTCATCGAAACCAACTAGTCATTCCAATAAATCGACCTCGGATTCCACTTTTCTATTCTCTTTTAAACTTCTAATTGTGATATCATTTCACCCGTTTCATTCACATTCTATTCACTTCTACGGATCACTGATTCCACCATACATTCTCACACTCCCTTACTCTGATTTCCTGTAAATGTTGCGAGCTTACTTTTTCCACTGGATGGAAAATGATAAATTTTAATTCTGTATTCTAATCGCAGATTCTTTTGAATGAAAAACATTTATGGAGGCGATGCATTGGCGAGTGTTTGATATTATTACAAGGAAAGGAAGATGGAAGACACTGGCGGGAAGTCATGGATATGCTCGATTCTCGGGAAGGGAAAACATCTATGAAATGTGGTTGAAGAACCTGATGGGAACACACGGTTGGAGAGGGAAATGAGAAATGATTTCAAGATTTAAAGGATCGGATTCTTTAGAAGTTTTCGTTGTCTGTAGATGATCATGGCAAGGACTCCGATGGAAGCAGAGAGAAGGAGAAGAAGAGAACCGAGAAGGAGAGAGTATCCGAGGGGAAGGACTGGAAAGGGTGGTGTGATCAGGACGACATTTCCCATCGATCACCTCGTGTATTGCACTCCAGAAGGGGCGCTGACTCACTGAAGACTGCGGATGCATCTGCGAGGGACTCTGAATCGATCGATTAGGAGAAGAGACTAATCGTGAACTGACTCGTATCGTGTCCATCTTCGATTCCCAACACGATGAGTGATCTCTCGGGAAGATCGAAATCAGCGACGAAGAGAGGAGAAGGAGGAGATTCAACTGAAGGAATTCATTCATCAATCCTCTCTTCTCATTCTCACCAGTCTTCGCACTCTTCGCTCGTGCTCTTCGAATGAGTCTCGTGTATGGTTCGGGTGCGGGATGGGTAGTCACACGACGAGGAGCGACCTGAGAAGAAGGACGGGTCCCACCACGAATACCGTAGTCACCTACCGTAGCTTCCGCTGCCTCAATCGATCCCAGTAGATCCTCAGGCGTTCCCTCCTGTGGGAGAAATCGTACTTTTTGAATCTCCTCTACGTATAAAAGAAGGATAAATTACCTCTCCCGAGGCAGGGTACTCAGTTGAATTCTCGCCGGACGAAATGTTCAATTGCTGAAAGCGATTAGACTATCGACTACTCGAGATGAAGCTGAGAAGGAAGCAGTTGATTCTACCTTGACGGATCCCTTCGGTCGGAATCCAGGAGGATGAGCACCGATGTAAGAAGGAGTGGATGAGGAGGCAGCTGTAGACTCTTCGAACGGATTCACCTGTGCAAATATCATGTTGAATTTCATTGATCCGCAGTGCACAATTCATTCTAACCTTGATAGCGTAAGGCGCGGGTTTCCTTCCTCCTCCACTTTCGCGAGATGAAGAGAGCTCGACGTACTCTGCAATTGGAAAATTATATTTTACAAGAATTTAAAATGTCTCCTAATCACCATCCGATCGTCCTTCTCCACTGAATCTCTCTCCCGATCTCTCGTCAGTCGAAGGAGTCGAAGAGGGATATCGATAGCCAGAAGGAGTGACGGGAGTTGTCGCGTAGTGATGGATGTTAGAGTGTTCTCTGCAAATCAATTACCTTAATCTGTGATCGTGGTAGGACACTCACCGTGAATCGACAGTGACGAAGACTGGTTTGGTGGGATAGGGTCTCTCCTCGACCAGAGGTTGAGTGTTGACAACTGCTGTGGGACGAACGTATCTGAAGAGGAATATCTAAATATGATTCAGGGTGCAAATGAATCTACCGCGGTGGTTCCTCCTTGTACTGTCCCTCCTTCTCCTCCTTCTCTTCATTCCTCGGATCGTCTTCCACTTCCTCTGAAGTCCTCGTCGATGGTTCCACTTGAGCCTGTTGATAGGAGGGAGAGGGACACTCGGGTTGCTGCAAGAGACAGATCCATCAGTTGTCAACCATCTCATTCGAATATCGTAAAAGATCGTACAGCAGCGGTGCATCCGATTGTTTTCTCCTTGAGAGTCAATTGAATCTGACAGTTGAAATAGAGGCCAACTCGATCCGCGAACTGAAATAACGTTGCCTTTACTTATTTTGTAATGGATGTTTGGTTGTTTTTGGGCTGGGATCTGAAGATCCAGCAGAAACGAATAATCTCAACCTTGAATACAAGAGCATCCTGTCCCGCGGAGAGATCAGCGTTGTAGTTGAGTTGACGGAGAATTGCGGGATCAACGGAGCAACTGAGGAAAAACACAATGATCGATAGATTCCGACTACTACCGTACCCATTGACGTCGACTACAGTAACGGGAGATCCGCCCTGTCCATCGTAGACTGAGCACGAGTGCACACGCATGCAGTAGACATCGAGCACCTGTGAGAGATCAAAGATCAAGGATCGACAGGGGAGAGAGCACCTCCGCATCACAACTCCATTTGTGGTAGACATTATCTCCGATGCGAGCGAAGGAAACAGCGTTGCCTGAGGGACCTCCAGCGAGGATCTCGTACCTACAATCATGGCTCATTTTCAGAGTTTTCGTTGGCTTGCAGTGATGAATAGAAAGCCATTTTTGTGCACAATTTAGTATGAAGTTGATCACAACTCACCGACAGGTTGGAATTGGCACTTGATTTCGAATGGACGCCGTCGTTAGAGCACTGAAAGAGAGAGATTCACTCTTCGAATGCCAATAATTATGCCTCTCACTCACTTAGTCAGTCCACTTTTTTGTACTTGCGAGTTTCACTTTCATGGGTCATTGAGGGACTTCCTAATGGCTCGGTTATGACCGTGGCTGAATGTTTTCCCCATAGATGAAGTAGTGTTACCCCATTCGGTATGCTATGGAGTGGAGAGAAGCTACGTGTAGGTTTTAGTTCGAACTTAACCCAGGGAGAAGGAGAAAGTAGAGTTACTCCTTAGCTGAAGCTTAGCCTTGAGCCCTCAACCAATCTCACTCTCGAGTAATAACCAATCTCGGGCATCTGTGACATTTGAAAGGAGGAGAGGGGTCAAAGTGGCCTCGAAGGCAAGTGGAGGACAGGGTAAAAAGGGAGATGAGATTAGCCATTGGTGGTGAGAGATATTCTATTCATCTGAGATGGGATGGGAAAACAAATTCGCATTTTATCGGTTTCACCGTTTCATCAACGGGAATTTCCCCAGCAGATCCAATTGATTTCCTCACCCAACATCGATTTGTTGATTGACGACTTTCGTTGCTTCCATGTAGAAACACGAAGTGCGATAGGCCCGATCCACTTTCGTGATGAAGATCTGACATTATTTGGATGAGTAGAGGCACTACGGATACTGTTTTGGCTTTCACAATCAGATAATTCATACCGAGTGGAAGGAGACGATGACAGTGGCGATGATGACCACTCCGTTGATCTAGAAGTGGATAAGAATTATTCTTCATCATCAGCTCAGTATCAGACTTCATCTCGTCCGTACCTCTCTCTGTCTCCTCACTCCACAGGAATCGAATCGAATGGTGAATGATTGGGTGGACCGAGAATCGCCTTGCTGTACGCATTCCGCCTCGTTCACGTGACCCTGTTTAAAGTCTAATTTATTTTGAATTGCCACGATCCCCTGAATCAGGGAAATTGTCGATATTGTCTCCACCTTGACGAATATCTTTCCCATGAATGGTTTCGCTGATGCGAAGTGCAGTGAAATGTCCTCTGATCCACATCGAACTTCCGGATCGCCTGAAACATAATATTTCTGTCTCGAATTATGCCCCTTCTTTTTGCACTTTGCCCTTCTCGCACGCTTCTCACTGTCTGACCTTAGCAGTACATTAGTGGAGGTGAGAGAGAGATCACCGACTGGGGAGAGGGAGGAAGTGAGGGAGAGAGAGAGGTACAATAATTTCAAATGATCCGTGATTCGATGGACTGGTTGGCAGAGTAATCGAGGCTATGAACGCACTACGCTCTCAGTTCGAGAATAGAATAAATTGGGTGAGAAAGACTACTATTTTTTGAATAAATGCACCCGACGTCTTCAGAAACTAAAGAATCAAAAATGATCAATGCAATATTATGACTTCATTCAAAACGGTTCCTTCTATTATTAGTCCTAGCAGCGAAACGTAACCAATTCCCTTCTTCATCATTCACGATGACGTAACTACTGGTCATTCACAACTTATTGGTTCACTTTTGCCTCCACTTGAATCTTCGGAAGAGGGAGAACATTCCATCACTAACTGAAGCCCTCTCCTTTCCTGTTTCGAATTGTTTCAGTGGGCAGTAAGAAGATACAGTAATTGTCCGTGACTGATCTCTCCCTCTCTGCCCTTTTCTTCCCCCTGTGGAAATGGACCCCCTAGTGAGAGTGAACTTGAGCTCTCTTCTTGGCAAAAAGGGCCTTCTTCCCACTCCTCGTTCATTCAAACATCGCATTAGTGGTTATGCCATTCGAGATTATACGAGTGGGAGATTGATCTACCGCGATACTGTAGAGTATCGTACCTAGTATGCCGTTGTCGATAGTGACGTATGAAGGGGTCGGAGAAGACTGAGGAGTGACGTAGTGAGGTTCGGAGAGGAGAGAAGGAAGAATCTGAGGGGAAGAGAGGGATCATGATCATTGTCGTAGAGACACATCATTCTCCGATAGATCCATTGATGGATTGAATGGCTCACCGATAGAAAAATGAGCCAGATCGGCCGCAGTTTTGCCATTGTGAAAAGAGCTCTGAAATGAATAGAATTCGAAAACTCGAATGAAAGTGAACGCGTGGAGGAAAAACGCGCGAAATTGGGGCGATTCGATAATTGAGTGGAGTGTAGAGAAGGGCATTGTGATTGTAAACGGGACTGAGGGAGAAAGGAGGGAGGGCGATTAGAGAGGAGGAAGCAGGGAGGGATCTTGATCCTCATGGAGGGCAAAAAGGTCCTACGGATGTAGTCATCACAGCGCCAGAAGAATGGGATGAAGAGGAAATTCTATGAAGAAGCTCTCTGTGAAATCTGAGCGAAACAGAGGAACATGAGTTGATGAATTATCATGAGTTCCCTAGTGATAAGCGATATCATTGATCAGGGAAGAGCTACAGACCGTGACCCTTCACGGGTAGCAGAATGCCATTTGTCAGTCAGTTTCTCGAAAGGGAAAGTGTGAGGGGGCGGAGTGAGTCTCGAAGGAGAGAAAGGAAGAGGAGAAGGGAGACGTAACTGCCCTTTCGACCCTCTCTTTATGCTTACTCACTGCCATTATCAGCTTCATAAACGAACTATTTCGAGTTACGGCTTCAAGCTTTTTCTGAACTCTTGTGGGTAAAATGGCATGCGAAATTGAGAAGAGTAGAGGGGATTGGAATGCAGATAACAGCCATTTTGTAAAGGGATACGGTAGAATTCAGCCGAAAGTTCCGTTTGAACTGAATGGCAGAAGTGAAATACCTGCTGCACTAATGCAGAAATCGTTTAAATGTTATCAGAACTGTGCACTACCTAATAGGCTGAAGCAAGAAAAAGGACTGAACGACAAGTGAAAAAGGGTAGAGGAACACACTATTGCAACATGAGCGATTTAACAGTTGGGTGATAAGATCAAACGAGAATCATCGGGGGTAGACGAGTACCGTATGATCCTCCTAGTGATTCCTCGCCCTCTCTCCTCCCTTTATACCCCTGCCACTCCTAGGAAGAACAAGGAGGAGAGAGAAGCTACTGATCAGAGAGAGAGAAGGGGAACGGAGAGAGGAGAGAGAGGGAGAGGAAGGGAGAGACGAAGAATTACGAAGAGAATCATTCTGGAATTGTTTCGAAGTGCGACCGTTTCTTGACATTCGTCAAGAGTGATGAGTGACTGTGAGTGATTGTGGAACCGAGAAGAGAGAATGGACTTGAAGACAACTTCCAAAGATAGGGTCAGTATTTCAGAATATTATTTATTTAGTTTTTCTGCATCTGAAAACTACAACCGTTTTCTTCGTAGAATTTCTGAAATTGCAATGTGTAATCTTGTGCTCAATTTGTATATCTTAATTCTGCAACAGATATGATGTTCTTTTACCATTTTGACATATTTCCCGAGCATTTGACAATTCCTTTCCCAAACATAACTGGGCACCATGATCATTCTAATCCATTCATACTTCTTTACCTTTCTTCTCTCATTCTCTCGAGTTCATAGGGCGAAAAGCCTCCATTCTCTCCACTGAAACAGCCTCTTTTTTGATTCACTCTTCTTTCTCTCAAAAACAGGCATTCGCCTTGAAAATAGGAAGATACTTTGCATGCCAATGAACTGCTTTTCTAGTATGGCAGATCAGACAGTGACGCTTTTATCCCATTCCTCTTCTTTGTTCATTCAATCAAAGAAGTGCACTTTGGATTGACAACCGAAGCGATTTTCATTGGATCAGTGACGAAACTCTTGCAGATCAGTTCAGCAGCAGGGAGTATCTATGACGTAGATTTCGTGAAGGCAGTCTTGGGTGTTGACTCATGCCCTGATCGGGGGATCAAACGGTCGATCGAACCGAGAGAGGGGGCGAGGGAATGGGAAACGCCCTGTGATTTGCATGTAATGGGATGCCATCGTCTCTCCGTATGGAAGAAACCGTGCCCCTTTTGACTCTTTCGAGCTTCCGAAAAAGAGAATCATTGAGATAAGAGGGGGATGGCAAGGCCGTGTTTTGATCGAACAGTCGAATACCATTTGGCGGGTTGCTCCTTCACTCTTTGTTCTCGAACTGCTGACCTGCCATGAGACGAGTCGGAAGTAGTGTTGTCTCTCTCTTAGCCTCAAGGGGTAATCATCCCTTCACTCCTCTGACAGTTCCCCTCTCTCTTCTCCACTCTCGGAACTGTTCGTGTATGATGAGGTAATGAGTGTCGTGTGCAGTCAAAGAAGAGGAAGAAGAAGAGGAAGCAACGACACGTCTACGATAAATGTGATACTGAATACAATACAGTCTACATCAGTCTGCAGTAGTGTCAAAGTCTACAACAAACCAATGCAAGATCTTCTTCATGAAGAATGATGTTGCAATTTATAGCCGCACGACAGCTTTGACTGTATGTAGTATGAAGTAGTCATGGATTGAACCTGCAAAGAAAAAGTTGACGTGCATTGTTTCAAGTGGTTCATCCTCCTTCTCACTTCTCTTCTCTTTTCTTCGAACGGCTGATCCTTCGTGAGAGACTCTTATCCGCACTTTGTCTCAGTCTTCCCAATCTTCTCAAGAGATGGAAGAGACTCAACCATCATACACTCATCAGTAGAAGAAGACTACAGTATCCAGCGACTTCCCACCCACTCTCCATTTGAAGTAGTCCCCCTTCCAAGTTTATCTTCTCTCCTGGAAAGGTCTTCGTCCGTCCCTCGGGTCCACTTTCTCTCATTACCTCCATAGCTCCATCTCCTCCTCCCTTCGCATCCTCTTAGGAAGAGCACTCAACTAAACCCTAATAGATTTTTCCAGGTCTTTTCCAATCTCCTTTTCGTCTCCCTGTCTTCTCTTCTCCTTCTTCTCTCCTCTCATATCATTTGTTCGTCGAGTGAGGGCACACTCATTCAATCCCGAGAATCATCTTCATCCCTGTAGACGAATCCTCTTGTTTCTCCCCTTTGTCTGATTGGATTACGTCATCTCTAGCTAATCACCTCCTAATTAACTGTTGCTGTCTACACCGTTCTCTCCTCAATGTTGATGTGAACGTGAGAATGAAGAGAAGCGGAATGAACATCCTGAATTATTTTATTCTGAACGAGTCTAGGATGAGATCTGTCCTATGACTCAAAGTGATCTGCTACCGTATTTCCAGCAACGTTGTTCAAAATACGGTAGCACAACACTTGCTGCTTCAACATGCCTAAATCTGTGGCTGAAACTCGTTGATACAAAATGTATTGCACCTTTCGATGACGATTCGCATCTCTGCAACAGGGCCAAATTTACTCGTTTGGGCAGTCGAAAGACGATTATCATCTGCAGTTTTCTCTTCCATCATGGAGAAGTCGACAGATGTTCCCATTCAGTTGAATATCCTCGAGGGGGCAAATCAATGGACCGCAGCTCGTTTTCCTCTCTACAAATATCCATCCATCTCTTCGTTTCTCTCTTCTCTCTGCGAAATCTGACGCTAATTATCGCAACTTTCCAAACGTTTTTTGTCTCATATTCTTCTTCTCGGAGGATCATTCTCGATTCATTCCTCTCCAAGGTCCTCTCCAAATTTCTTGGTAAACTTTTGCCTTGCGTGCTCTCAAATTGCATCGAACCACGTGCATTATTTGCCCATTACTCTCGCATTTTGGCGCTTCCTTCCTCCATGGCACCCCCCCCCCCCCACGAGAGGATTCGATTCCAGAGATGGAGAAACGATCAAGTTTCATTTTAAATGACCATAAACAACCAAGAGAGCGAGAGAGATATCCCTTGATCAGTGGTGCTGAACTCTTGTAGACTTCTTCGCTTTTGACTCATTTGCTAAGTTGCGAACGGGTCTATCACGAGTTCTCTTCTGTCTTCCTCTCATTTCCTTTCTCTTTGGCAACAGAAGTTTTCTCCTCTTGTGGAATGACGTCTGGGTCTTCTTCTTAGTTCCCATCGTGAATTCCTTCGGTGGGGGTGAGAGGAGTAAGCAAGAGTCGAGAAGAGACAATGAATGCAGTTGCCATCTTCCCATTTAGAATCTATGGAGATTTCGACACTATCACTCATTCCTTCGTTGTTCGAGTGATTCGATTGATTAATGGGCACTTTGTCTGGTCTCTTTGACACATTCCGAACATCTTCCTCCTCTCTTCTTCTCACCTCATCTCCCCTCCTTCTTCTCCTTTCCTTCGTGTCGATAACTCAGTCCGATGTGTACGTAATAACCACTTGTGAGGAGGAATAAGGAGGAAGAATGAGACGATGGATGGATTCATTCCCTTCCCTTTCCTCTCTCTTCTTCAATCCTCTCAATGGTCGACAGTCCATCGACTCGTGAATAAGATCGAGAACTAATCTTCTATTTTTCTTCCTCGGATCTTCTTCATTTCACTCACATCTTCGTCATTTCGACCCTTTTCGAATCTCCATCCAATTTACGCGCCCATTTCTAAGCTTCTTCCTTTCTTTCGCATTGCATTGCATTTTTCTGAACCCGAAAAAGTAACTAGTCAAAGGTGAGCAGATTGGATCTCAATCAACTTCCCTAATCTATCTCTAATTGCACACAATTTGTGTCTCACTCGTGTTCGAGAGAACATACAAAAACTACAGAAAAAGCAATAACCACTTGTTTTGGGACTAGCTGATCAGGTGTTCAAAATGTAGTGTACTAAAGCAAATAACGGGGAGTAAATGAAAAGCGTGGAGGTTCCCGCCCCCTCTCCTTCCCTTCTCCTCGTGGTCGACATTCTCTTCGGTAACGTGGTTCAGTCGTGGACTTCTCCTCTGTATTCCCTCCTCCTTCGAATCTCGTCGTTCTTCCATTCAAACCATCGCTAATCGAATGGAGAGAAGAGAGAAGGAGGAAGAGAGGAGAAGACCATTTGGCCCCGATTAGGAAACGGTTCTCTCCCTTCTCAGCAACAATATCTTTCTTCGAATTATTCTCGGATCACATTTTAATTTTCTGCTCTCCTTGTCTCACGTTTTTACTTCGGATCTCTGGGATGAATTGTAACTTCACGGGATATTCATAACTTTCGTTCTTCTTCTCTCGATGGAAATGGAAAATGCATAGATAAGCACCTGCGACTGCCCATTATTGCATGCGAGAGTTGATTGATACTGGTTGACACTTATTTCCCCTGCTAGGTTACGAATCAAAGCTCGCAGCTGCAGTTGATGTTATCGCCAGTTTGTAAATGTACTCGTTGCTGCCAAGAATTTCGCTGGTTCTTCTGTTCAAGGGTGGATAACAAAACGATAATCGAGCTCTAGGGAGGGAATGTTCATGACTGATGTAGAGAAATCGAGAGAGATGTCAAATGAGTGACGATCCTTCTCAGAACTTCGTCATCTCATTGTTTTTGCCCTCCTTTATAGTCCTTCGCCTAGGGATATTAGGCGGGTCATTTGGGATGCACCCTCAACCCGCCCTCTCCCTCTTGAAAGAGAGAAGAAGAGAAGGTGGAGGAGGTGCTTCCCATTCTCTTCTTCCCATTCCTTCAGATTTGTTCGTCATCTTCCATCAATAATTGATCTTTCTTCTCATTGTGTCTACTCTTCTCTCATTCCAATCTCCTCGATTGCATCCCAATCCAATCTTTCCCTGAACATCCAATAGACTGCAGTCTCTTCTGCCTGTAATCCCATTTCTCGGCTCTGCAAATGTTGCCGATTGTTGACCCCGATTCCTGGAAAGATTTATCGATTACGAAGAAAGTAGGATTGCCGAACGAGAACTATCCCTCATAACTTAACGATCATCTCGGATAACGTGTGCTACCCATCTCCTGTCCCTCTCTTCCTCTCCCCCAGGGAGGTCCCATTCATCAGAGTGCCTATCACGGCTCGTGATCTACATACTGCATAAATAAGGATGGGAGCTGACAATCTCCTTCTTCTTCTCTTCTTTCCCTTCTCACTCCAACTCTCACCCATTGTGCGAACTCCCGTAGACTTCGCTCCAAGAAGCATCAATGGGTTGTCTGCACTTGTAGAATTTCTAATTCTCCTGAAAACGTCTGAATTGCCTTCAGATTCCATTGATGTTCGTTGTCCTCCTCAATAATTGGTGCTAAGCACTCTCTTGTTCGGTTGTCATGCAGAGTCCTTTCTGGGAGGTAGAATCCCCTCCCGTCCTCTCTTCTTGCTCTTCCTTCCGTAGACCACCCAGTCAGTCACAGTCACTTTACTCACTCGTGTATTATTCATCGAACTCTCCATTTGTCCCACACGGCACTGCACTGCTGTTCTTTATCTCCACGGGTTCTTTCTGTTCCCACTTATTTTATTTCCCTCCACCTTCTTTTATCGTCTACCCTCAGAGTTATCGCTGGTCTTTCGTGTCTCGATCTATTGATCTCCTTCTGATCTCTTCTTCTCTCTCAGGAATGGCCGAGGAGGTCTCGCACCTCATCGACGATTCATCCAATTCGACCAATGCGACGGAGTGTGGATACTCGGAAGGACCCGTCAGTCTACAGAGGTATCCTGTCTCATTGAATACGAATACAACGATGCTTTTCAGATTCATAATAATCTTCGTCTGCTCAATAATCGCAAGCGTCGGAGTTCTCTGCAATCTGGTGAGTAATCGACTATCCTGATCTTTGATCTTCCCTCCCTTTCAGATTCTTCTGGCAGTCTTCCGTCGTAGTCTTCCATCCTCCGTCTTCCTGGCTGGTCTCAGTCTACTCGATGCACTCTTGTGTCTCACGTAAGCATTTTACCAGTTCTGTTTACCTCATAGTTTTTTCTCAATTATCAAATCTCGAAAAGTTAGCTCGTTTATGGGGATAAGCTATAGATATAGATGTGAACCCGATCATTGAAGCTGACCTTTTCGTTGCAAGTCATCGACCCTCCCTCATTCTTCATCGAACAGCCTGGGGCAATATTGAATTCCTCCCAAATGAGTGTGTATTCCTCCTCCTCGTGACGCTTTCCTCTCTGTTTGTGTTCGTCGTTGCAAGCGAAAACCCTAAATTGAGAAGCGAGAAAGAGACAAAGCGACCCACTTTACAAATATGAAATGGTCCTGAAATAGGAGAAGGTGAGAGAATGGCGCGGAGAGGGTGGGAAGGAAGAGAAGGACTAAGGTATGGATGGACATTTGCAGCTACGTTCTTCTCTTCGGTGTCGATGCTTCGTGTAATCATCTGCAAGTCGAATTCCTCTTTCGACTCTACCATGATTACCTCCGAATTATCTTCTTCCTCTGCAGGGTATGCATCTATTTCATTCAAGATTTACTCATCCAATCAATAATTCTCCTTAGGTGGTCCAATTCGCGATGCCCTACATGTTGATCCTCGCAACTCTCGAGAGATTCACGTGGACTGCAGGAGATCAAATGCGGTGGGTCTCTACTTCTGTTTCAGTATTCATTTCACTCGTTTTATTTCGATAAATCCAGAAAGATAAAGTACCCGCCTCCATTTGACAGGTGAGAACTCACTAGACCGTGCCTCTCTCGCATGAATCAGTTATTGTTATGAGAATGGTCTTGTCCTATGACTAGACCAAGTCTGATGTCTCGAACTATAACCGAAGCATGAATCTCGTTTGAATCTTCTCATATCTATCTTAGTTGTCAGTGAATAGAAGGAGAAAAGTAAGAGGAACTAGAGAAAAAGAGGGAGTAATGGTCGAAAACAAAGGTTGCCCCTCGGGAAAGATTGCCTTCGTGGACGATGATTCCAACATGAGCAAGAAATAAACGTCAGACAACAACGGAAGGGTTTTAGACATTAGATGTCTCAACCGAACTTTAATTAGCTATCCTCTTCCGGGTCTCATTTATTCATCATAGAATGTACGTGCCATTCTCATTCTGTTCCTTCCTCTTCTTAGACTCAAGGGTACATTTCTCTCTATTTCTCAACCGATTTCATCCCCAAACGAGCTTTTCCCCTTCCTCGCGTAGGTAAATTGACAATTTGGGAAGCGCGCGCTCTCCTCTCAGTTCATTCGATGGAATCGTGCCTACAGTGAATGAGATTACCGAATGGAATGGAGAAGGGGAAGAGGGGGAATGTACTCATCGAAGGGAGAGGGAACGTGTCTGGGAAGAAGTGATGTATCTAGTGTCTATGAAGCACGATAGAAATCGATTTTCGAAGCGAATACAGAATAATTCCTCCTTTTTCAGTCGTTTCCTGCAAGTGTTCTTCTCTGACAAAGGTCGACAGATCACAGCGATGGCCATCATCATCGTCAGTCTCGCATTCAGAACCATCGTCTTCTTCTCATTCGAGGTCAGTCTGCTGACCACCTCAACGTCCACAACAAACTATTTAAAAATAGAAACAAATGACTGCCACAGTAATTTTCCAGCCCCCGCTGACACTAATTCATTTTTTTGAGTTGTCCAGTGATGTCTTGCTAATGCCATTAGTCTCCAAACAATTCTAACCTGACTGCAAAACTTGCAGATCGTTGAATTTCCTGAATGTGAAGATCTTTTCTCTTCGATTTCTCCCGTTCCTCACGATTTCGTCGGTCATCCTGCATACGAAATCTATGAAGTTCAGATCGTCACTTCACTCCAGGTTAGCATAATACTCTTTTTTCAATCTGTGATTCTCGATATATCAACCCCACTTAAAATATAACTGATAATGATAACTAGTGCCTGCTTCTGATTGGAATTCAAAGTTGGAATTTACTTGTAGACCGTTATTCCCTTCATCGTCCTCTGCGTTCTCAATGCCATGATCATCATCAAAATGTGTGGAGAGAAGAGAGATCAGGTATCATTTCGAAACAATACGTGGTGATTATTCGAATTTTTTAAATTTTATTTTTCTTCAGTTTGCGGTTGCTTTCTAACCCAAAAGCCCGCCACATCTAACCCAGTCTTTTGGTTTCTCATTCTCACCTTCTTCTCGTTTCTTTCCACTCTCTTCCACACAGGGAATCATCAACAGAATGCGTGCGGCCGCTGAAGAAGTGAGAGCGGAGAGGGAAGCGATTCAGAGGGAGAAAGAACAGGTCGAGAATAGAGGATGATGCACTCGAGCCTCTCTTAGACCAGTAGATGCATCTTCTCCTCTGTCTTCGAATGAACGTCGTGTGCTTCAGAGTGTTATCGATTTAGAGCCGAAGATCGTCGTCAACCTCTCGCTCTATAAATTATTGTTGTGCATCGTGTAGCTGCATCTTCACTGCTTTTAGCTGATTGAACAGCTATGAATTGATCTTGTGCTTGCATGAGGAATTCGATAGATCCACCATGTGATTAGGGCTCCTTTCCACTGTCTATACAATTAACACGGGTCTTCTGTAAGAGTGTAGGAGCGCTTGCCACTAGAAAAAATTTTGTGATCCAGATTCCGATGAAACTTGGTCAGTAGGTATTATAGGGGCCCTAAATAAGGCCTATCCACTTTGTTCGGTCAAATTTGCATATTATCGATTTTTGTGACCTACCACTTCAAACAAGCATAACTCAGCGAGTTTTGATC
>LS587830.1:361933-397373 GCA_900490775.1 Pristionchus maxplancki | reverse complement strand
TCCGTAGAATCGATTGGTGAAATAAAATTGAGCGGTTTTAGAGGAAAATTTCGAGAAAAAGACACTTTTATAGGTGGAAAATCGGTTTCTTCAATCTTTCACAACGAAGACATAACTTTACACAAGCGGTCTAGTTGGCTTATTTGCAGAACATGCGAATACTAATCTACTCAAGAAATTTGGGCGCTGTACGATCAAACCTCGCTGAGTTATGCTTGTTTGAAGTGGTAGGTCACAAAAATCGATAATATGCAAATTTGACCGAACAAAGTGGATAGGCCTTATTTAGGGCCCCTATAATACCTACTGACCAAGTTTCATCGGAATCTGGATCACAAAATTTTTTCTAGTGGCAAAAGAGGCTCATTTTCCTACACTCTTACAGAAGACCCGTGTTAAGTAGACGATTAGTGAATGAACTCAATCACTCACCATCTCCCTTCAGGTGTGCACTCAACACATGGTGAAGAAGGCCTCGATCATCGCCAATTCTTCCTCTCTTCCTGAACATTACGTGTTGATGGAAGTGACCAATGGAATGGTACAGGAAAGCTTCAATAGCAAGTGAGTAACAACCGAATTATCTTGATGACATTGCAGCAATAATCATTAATTGTATCATATCAGGACGAATCGTGAGAAGGCGATTCAACTCCGCAACGCCGTCTTCACGATGCTTGTCATCGTTCTCTCTTATCTCGTCTGTAATGGTGAGTGCGCTCGATATGAATTTCACGACTTCATGTGCTTGAATGATGAAAAATGGAAAGAACGCCTCTATTTCGTCACAAATAGTTATCATTGCAGGCCTGAACCTGTTCCTTCTCTACTACGAGAAGTTCCATCCCGAATCTCTCTACGTGGGCGACTCTCGTGTCTCCACTAACTTCTACATCGCCCTCTCTGATTCTGTCTCCATCTCCTACATGCTTTCCTCTGCCATTCGACTCTTTATCTATGCCAAGTGCAATCCCAAATTGAGGAAGGAATTGAAACAGTATCTATGGGGAATGGAATACGTGCCAACCAGTGAGGAGGACTCGTAGGCACTCCCTCTTTTCCACCTTTGGAGAAAGATGAATTGACTACTCTCTCCCGTGTGCTTTCAACACTCGATCAATGGATTGGGCATCGAATAGTCACTTCCACTTTCTCGATTTCTCTCCTCCATAAACCTGTCAACCATTCATTCTCGATGGCCTCTCCTTCCTCTGTCCATATCACCTCTTTGTTTTGTGTGAAGAAATGGATCTTGATCAGATTCGACGCATTCTCTTCTATCGGGTGTCCTTATTCCGATTCTGTCTCTTGTATCAGCCCCCTCTTCCCTATCACAGCTTCTCTCGTTTTGGTTGTAATCTTTCCACGCATTTCTGAATAAAGATAGTACGATTTTCGACCCGAGAATTGTTGACACCGTTCATCGCTGTTTTCTTCTCCTTTTCTTATCGGAATCTCTCCTTTTCCTCTTCACTCTCTAACTGATCTGGGAATAGATCGAATGGGTAATATTCAACTGATGATTCTATCGGGTCTCTTATCACTATTTTTGTCCGCACGTCCCGTCTACCTCCTTTTACTGCGAACCACAACAATTCTTTTCCATCGATCTCTACTGTATCTCCCGTTTTCATATTATTCTCAACTTTTCTCGTCTGCTTATTTTATTCGGAAAAGTACTTCAGATTAGAGTATTATTACAGAAAGATGCTCCTTCCGCCCAAATTCAAGCTACCGCTGAAGTTCATCTTTATCTCTCTGCTCATTGCAGCAGTCACTGCCAGGCGTAGGCACATTTTTAAGGGTTCAATATTTGTTCACAAGCTTATTCTGTTTCAGCCGGCACCAACGACAATTACGGACAGCAATTCAAGACTGGTGAGTTGAAGGATGTGCTGTAGAGCGCCTGTTAAGATCAAGAGTTATGCTTTCTTCAAGAAGTCGTTTATAGATAACGAATTCAATAGGTAGTGCTGCTCTCACTTCGCATAGTAATACCCAGTGCATAGTGCTACAATCACTGCGCCAATCCGTGGTCAGATCGATAAGAAGCGCGCGTCTAGGCGACGAAGACTCTTCTTCCACTGGCAGACATTACACCTTTCGCACTCAAGGTCGTGCCTCGACTCCTGCCTATGGATCGGCCAATGGGAAATTCGACCACGGGAGTGGATCAGCTGGATCTCACTCGATTGGAAGTGGAGCCAGTCCCCATGGATCTTCCATCGGATCAGGAGCCGTGCCCAGCTATGGAGATAGTGTGCTCACGAAGTGAGGGATTCAGATAATTTCGAATAAATAAGTATGTATTATTGTAGATCGGCAGAGATAACGGGCACTCTCATGTGTGGAGATCAGCCAGAGAAGGACGCCATTATCAGATTGTACAGAAATGTCTCTGAAAGTCGGTTTGCTCAAACGATCCCGAACTATTGTTTTTCATTCGACTTGGAAAACAGAGAATTCGGGTTTACCTACAATTTACACATTCCAGCAATCGAAAATCTGCTCGCTGTTGTGAAATCGAAGGATGATGGAAGCTTCAGAGTAAGTTCATTCCTTTTCTGATCTTTGGTCTCAATGTCAATTCAGATCGAAGGAAACACGGCTGGAAAGGGAGCTGCGGAGGCTGGAATCGTGCCTCGAATCAGAATCTTCCACAAGTGTGATGATGGAGAGAAGGAGGTGGGGGTGATTATCCATTCGAATGTTCGAAAAACAGACTCACAATGCATTTGTCAAATGCATTTCATTTCAGAAGGGCTATCGCACATTCGGATTCACCGTTGAGGATGAATTGTACGTATCACTCGGAAGAATCGCCAGAAAGGCATTCAACATCGGTAAACTGAACACCCAAGTGAGAAAATTTTGCTTTATTTCAAAAGCACCATGCCTCTTCAGATGATCTACCCCGGAGAGAGACGCGAGCTGAAATACACGAATGACCAACCTCTTGGAGCCCCCATCTAAATTGGTCGTTGAATTTCCGAACGAATAAAACCATTGCCGAAGCATTTTTATTACGGCTGCATTGTTCACAGAAGTACAGAAATTGGGGTTGATTCAGGGAGAAAAGAAGGAAGGAGATCAGGAAAAGCGAAGGAGCGATAGATGTGCTCAAAGTGTGGAAACTACGAGGAGAAATAGAGATA
Source organism: Pristionchus maxplancki (assembly GCA_900490775.1). Classification (NCBI taxonomy): domain Eukaryota; kingdom Metazoa; phylum Nematoda; class Chromadorea; order Rhabditida; family Neodiplogasteridae; genus Pristionchus; species Pristionchus maxplancki. The sequence goes on along the minus strand of LS587830.1, from coordinate 394,218 downwards.
TGGGAACGGGAACTACCGTAGGAAAGGGGAATGGTTGCAGAAAAAGGGAGGGGAAGGGAATTGCTTCTTCAAGCGTAAGGATGGTAATTCCAATTATCGATTACTTCTTCTTATCCGCAGAGGGAGTTTCGTCCATTTTTTCATTGGGAGCTTCCTTCGTCTCCTGGAAATTAATCTTCTGATTATTTTTTATATTTACAAACTCCTTTGATAGATTATGAGTGATAATAAACAAACCGAGAGATGGACGTTGTTCAAGGCGAGTTTGGAGAGGACGCTCGCTCCTGAAATTGCTTTTTTCAACACGGAATTGCCACAGAACCAGGTCTAGAGAGTTGAATATCAATGAATACCGGGACGGATCTGGTCGGCATGGGAGAATCTTCTGATGTTGGAAGGAAGAAGATGGAGAGGATTCGTCTCGATTGTCAGAGAATGACGATGACTGAATAATTTTATTGTGAATAATGTGAATAACAATCGAATAATGTGACTCTGGTAATTTCTTTCTTCACGTGAAGACACATTATTTTATAATCGATTTTTTTACCACATTACCCCCGCTAAAAATGTCCTAGAATATCTTGTTTATTATGTAAATCAACTGACTCACCCCATATTAGGCTGAGGTTCGGGTTCGGGTTGAGACATCGTTGAGAGAAGAGAGAAGAGGATGAGATCGCCTGAGGGTATGAAGAGATTATGAAGGAGAGGAGGGAGGAGATACTAAGAACTCGAGGACAGCAAAAGGGAATAGTTTAGAACAAGAGTACCGCAATTCTCATAAACTGAAGTCACGTAAACAGGAAATAAGTGGGCGAAGGAAGTGATTGTTTTTATGACAGAAATAGAGGAGAATAGATGATTTCCGTTGGCAGAGTAAAAGAGGAGAAGAGACTGATTCTTTCTCGAGTGCTCTCATTTGAGTCTCCATTCGAGAGAACACAAAAAGGGGAAAGAGAAGACGTTTCCAATTCTGGGCGATGCTACAAATTTCCGCTCTCCGACATTGAGAAATGGCATTTCTATTCGTTGTTTTGCCTCTCAGGTTGAGACTCGCGGGGGACCGATTTACTCCCATTTATATCGACGATATTTTGACGCCGTCTACGAAGGATATTCTGTAATGATGTTACCAAGAGTAACAAACATGAGAGTGATGAGAGGGGGGAGAAGAAGAGGGGGAGGAGGGAGGAGGGAATATGGAGGGGATAAAATTAGCAATAACGAAATCATGGGGGAGCTGCGATAGTGGAAAGTTCGCATCGGAATCTGAGTTGAGAAGAAGATTGAGAACCAGTGAAAAATACTATTGATGAGAGAAAATCAGGGTTCGAACTCCCCTGAGTTTTGAAGTTCAAAATTTGAATAAGCGAGGAGAATGGCTCATTAGACGGGATTCCCTTTCGCAGTGGAATTTCTCATCCTTTCGTCTATTTCTCATCGGCTTCTCAGAATTGAAAATTACTTCGCGCTTGAATTATTAGCGAACGTGATTCGAACTTCTTTGAATTTCGACAGGGAGAGCCCATAGCTAAATACTAAACGCGCCTTGAGAGATTTGAAGGTGGCTGGGACAGAGTTTCGAATCGGCAAGCATGGAAACTAGACGGAATTGAATCGACTCGCCGTGTTTTCGACATTCTCGCGTCGACTTTGAATCGAGCTGTCAACTAAGTGAAAAGTGAAAGAAGAAATGAAGAAAGGAAGTTCGTTCGTTGCGAGAAGTCCTTTAGATGAGGTACAGAGAGACGAATCACGAGTTCTTCGCCTCTACACTAATATCTCCATCCTATCTCTAACTCGAGAGAGATACATCTCATTACTCTATCCAATGTCATTCCGTTTCCATGTTCACCTAATAACTTTTCCGCTTGGCTTCACGCGAAAACATCAAAGCTTTTCGTCCTGTGAGCTATTTCCTCGCCTTTCTCTGAATAAGTTGAGACTGAGAATGACAAGAAGAAGGAAGGGGGGGGGGGGGGTAATGGAGGGACGAATGGGCTACGACCATCTATGATCCACTCAGGGAGAACGAATGCACTACTGACCACTCAAAATAGCCCCCTAGTCCCTTAGGGAAGGACTAGAAGAGAGAGAGGGACGAATGACTGCCAGCCATTTTCGTCCACTACACCGATTACTGTCCGTGGGGCGTTCGTTCTCACAATTCAACCGGTCAAGCAAGTGTGGGAACTAACATGTAAGTATAAGAAACCCACGGAAGAATAACTTCAAAAAGAGCTCAGCCACACGTTGGATGCCGCAAAATTCACACGATTCGAGACTAGAAACTGCGTAATTCTTGGGATAAATGGGGAATGATGGGGGTGGGGAGGGCAGAGAGAAGTTATTCCTAGCCATCCCGAGAGAGAGAAGGAGACTTGTTTGGCTACGTTTCGATCAGATTCTCGCCGTTGCTAGAGAACGGAGAGGAAAAGAATGATGAGATTGGACAAGTAAGAGGGGAGAAGTCATCGAGACAAGTCTAGACGAGAGGTCGATGAAGAGAACTTTGAGAAGTACAGGCATGAGAAGTAGATCACGATTCTATGGTCGTAGGTAGTAAATGAAGACAGATACTCATCCTTCAGTCACAGTAATTCTTAGTGAGTGCATGGCTTATCTGGTGCTAAAGCAACGTGTTTGATCAAATCCGAGATTGGAATCACGGGGTCTTAAGAGAGAAAAGCCGATTTTCTCTCCACGAAGCCATTCCCGGATTATAGTGGCGAAATTAGAAATGAATGTTGTAACGAAGCGAAAGGAGAGAAGATTGGTAGTGAGATGAGATGAGAAATGTATGAAGGGGATTCGTCTAGAGAGGGGGAATATCCACTGTTGACTGCAAGTTGGAAGAGAATCGATATTTACAATGCAGTGATACACCTTGAAGAAAGACTGCCCAGAGTAGGGATTGAGTGAGTAGTGTTCTCTCCTCCTTCCACCCCTCCTACTCTAATGTGTTTTCGGTATTCTCCTCCTCCTCTTCTTCTCCCTCCTCCTTTCCTTGAGATATAGCGTGATCTTGCTCGATCTTCACACTGAACGCCGCGAAATGACCGGTAAACACCGAACGGACTAATATCGAGGAGCCATGAATATCCATGACTTCGTTGATTGTCGTTGAAAAGAGCGGAACACTGCAAAAATTGCAATGTGAAACAACGATGAACTGGTTCAAACCCCATTGGTCTCACCAGGTTGTAACACATTTCATCACGTTTCTTCCTCAACAGGCCGTGTCTATTCAGGAGTGTCTCCGTATCCATGGATCCTCTTCTCTGACCTACCTTTCTCTCTTAGATTCCTCAACTCCCTAAAAGGGAAACAATGGGTACAGATGAGTCATTGACTCTTCCGGAGCCTTCTCATTTACTTCCTCCACTCCTTTCTTGCCACTCGAAATGGGCAACGGTGCCACCAAACCGTCGAAGAAGGAATCAACGACCAAGGTGAGAGACTTCCTCTTTCGACTTACGCTGATTGCACAATCAATTGCAGAACAAATCTTCAAAGGTGGCTCCGTATCCACGAGAAAGAAACGCTTCGGCGGTATTCGAACGTAGGCCCGATTCGATGATAAGAAGAGACGATTTGTATGGAAGACCATCGTGAGAATATTTTATTGATTAATCGACTTTCGAAAGGAAAATTATCATTCATCTTGCAAATTGAGGCCTCTCTCCTCGTACGGTCGTCGATCATCGTACGATGGAAGAGACTCGAGAACCACTTATGACAGGAGGTGGTTTATATTTTTAAACAATGGACAACGATAAAGTAAATTGAAGGAAGTCGTCGCTGCCTCGCCTTCCTCCTTCTCCCGTCTATCGAGATGTTCGCTCCTCTTACAGTTATGATCGCAAGTGAGACATTTCGATATTTCTCTGAAGAACTAGGGTCCTTGTTAGAGCTGGAGTGAATATTTTCCAAATTGTCTCCTGTCTGTAACAGTTGTTATTCCGTGCATCCGAATTCTTCATCGTAGGCGTCTGTTTACTGTCATATTTTCGAAAGTGCGACGGTTTTCGCAGCGCGCAAACACAATTTCCCTCCCTTGGTACTTCTTCTTCTGCTTACTCGCAAATACGAAGTACGAGGAAGGAGTCTCGAAAACGGACGCATTTCCAGTCGAAATGCACTGTACAATCCGACGGACTTCCTCTACACTCCCTCTAAACACGACTTCGGAACGGCCAAATACGATGGTCGATCGCCTTCGAGAGAATTCAGAAGGGACGACTTCAGATCGGCTAGAAGGTAGACCAAAACTTGCCAATAAAAAATCATGAAAAATTTGAGAACTCCGTCGCCCGTTCCCGCTTATCGACTCGTCTACTTTGATAAACGGTGAGAATAATCAGTGAAAATTGACGATGAATAGGTTGTGTTACGCATTTATAGTCGATGAGGTTATAATGTAAGCTTTCATACTTGGATTCGATTCTTCAGTGGTCGAGCAGAGGCGATTCGTCAATTATTCGTCGTGGCGGGCATCGATTTCGTGGACGATCGAGTGACTGACGGAGAGTGGAAAACAGCCAAACACAGTCTGTCCCCCTCCCTTATCTCCCCTCCAATGAATTCATCAAGGAACTCCCTTCCAACAACTGCCTCTTCTCGATGTCGACGGGATTCTATTGGGACAGACACACGCTATCATTCGATTCCTCGCGAGGAAATTCGGTGAGGATCCAACCAGATCGGTGATCTCTAAGATTGTTTCGATGAAACATCAAGGACTTCTTTATTAGTCTTTCATGTGTTCTGGGAGGTATTCATAGACAGTCTCGATATGAGAGACACATTCATTCCTCGTAGACTTGAAGTGAGAAGGGACAATTCCTGTCTGACTTGCGTGTTGAATACGAACGCCATTGTGGGATGAATCTGAGCAAACGTTTGATCATGATTGAACTGGTTGGATTGCTAACCCCATTCTGAATGAGCCATGACATTAGAGAGATGAATCGGATCCATCGAGATTCTACGACGTATGGCAACCAGAGCCATGTTGCAAATGTTAGCACGTAAATTAGACTGATTGAGAGCAGCTGAATTGAACTGTGAATGGAATAATTATTTAGAGGAACCTGAAAAGTAATGCGCAGCTCCCGCTTCCTGGTCGTTCTATTTCCTGTTGTTTTCTGAATGAAATTATTCTTTCGCGCAAATAAAATAGATACTACTGACTTGTCTTCCACTTTTCATTAGGAAAATAATCAGAATAGAATACGAAATGACGATGACGGCAGTTGTGGCAGAAGAGATTCCCAGATCGAAGTAGAGATACCTGGGAACGATGAATGAAATCATTAATTCAATCGGACTGGCCAAGTATCAGTAGGCCAGTAACTCGTCGTGTATTCATCAGGGAAATATAATAGATAGCAACAGGGATGTAGATTGGGGGCAGCGAAGACGATAGATACAACAACAGAGAGTGACGAAAAGAAAAGTGAATTTTGAGTAGTAAACAAAGTCTGCAGAACCCAAGATTATAGACATAATTTGGAAATGTCTCACCTGATATTTAGACTGAAGAGCCATACAACTGAGACTGAAACCCGTAATATTATGTTGGGTATGATACTCCTTACCGATTCACAGACATGATGCAAAGTGTGATTGCGAAATTCCACCAGAAGCACTGATAGACAAACATAAAAGCATAGTTCTTCCAAGAACTAAGTCATGGATTGATTACGATTACGTGAATGAATATCACTAACACCACATCTTTGATATATTCATTCCTGAATATATTGTAGAGCATTCCATGGGTTGATGCAAGAAGTAACATGCCAAAGTCAGAAATAGCCATGCTTGAAATGAAAATGTATCTGAAGGGAGTCATTATTTCTTTTCCGACTGGAAATTCGCAAACGAAGGAGTTCTTCTCAGCTTTTCGTTCCGTAAAATAACTATCAGTAGTATGAGATTCGCAGGGATTCCATAGCTGAAATGTAGTCTATTTATTTGAATCAAATGAAAATAAACAGAAGTGGAAGGAACATGAGACCAGTCGAGAGACGATCATCTGCGCGGTTTGGAGAGGAACTGAATTCAATTGATACATAAAACTTAATAATGAAACTCACAAAAACTGAAGGAAATTAGACGCGTTGTCCATGAAGGAAGTATGGAAAGAAATCTTTCGACTTTCACCTTTGTGATTCTCTCATCCCTCATTCACACGATCTCACAATTTGAATAAGATGTTGAGACCTAGACGTGATCTGTTGATCTTTGATGCAGAATCCATTGGTAATTTTATCCGATTTATTTAGGCTACGCTGGTCGTTCATCCCTTGAAGAAGCCATTATCGATTCTTTGAGTGAAAGGTCAGATTCGTCGTTCAAATTTCCATTTGTTCATCATCAATTTCATTGTTCTTCTTCAGATACAGCGACTTCTTCGATGACATTTCTCCATGGGTCGTTGTAGTTGAAGGATACGCGAAGGGAGACGAGGTATACAGAATCCGCGATGAAATATCAGGCGATTTCAAGAAATGCGACTTTGTATCTCCATGAGATTGCTTTCAGTCTAATGTTTCAGCGTCACCTTCGAGAGAGTGTTCTCTACCCTGCCGCACTCACTTTCTTCGAATGTATTGAGATGTTCCTGAAAAAAGTGAGATCGATTATGCCTCTTCTCAAATTTTTCCCGTGAAGATCAACGAGAGTAAATGATAACTGCAGGCGAATGGGTATCTCGTGGGGTCAGATCTTTCCTACGTCGATCTTCTCATCACAGAAGGAATCGCTCAGATTGCAGAGATGGAACCGAGAATCCTCGATGGTCACAAGAGAATTGATGAATACGTGAGAAGAGTGAGTCATTTTGTAGTATAGTTGGTCATCGCACCTTCACTCATTCAGATCAGGAAGCATCCTCGATTGAAGGAATGGATTGCTGACCGGCCGGTGACTACCAAACATCGCTAACTGTCATCATTATATTCTACAAAGTTTTGTCTTCGTTCTCATAATTCAATGTTATCAAACTGTCAATGCCAAAGTTTTTGAAATATTTACAATTTACGAGAACAATTTTGAAAAACGTAATATTTTTAAACTGACTATTTGATCTTCATTTGCCATATTGGGGCGAAGAATGAAGCACAATCTCGATGGAATATTCAGAAGGTTGTTCTCCCGATCGGGAATAAGGGGAATTATTACACAAATTATTAGAGAACTCGATAGAAGAACAGCGAATGAGCAGCAATTGTGAGCTATCGGGCAAGAATTCAATAAGTACAACTATCTCTTCTTCTTCTGACTAATCAATTGGATTCACGGCGAATGGGAATACATAATTCGAACGAGCATCACTGTGATTGTAATGGAGACAGCGAGGGAAATGATGAGATGAACACCGAAGACGAAGAGACGAGCAGACGTTCGCTGGAAGAAGCAAGAATTCCATGATCATAAATAGACAAGCAAAAATTAATTGCAATCAAGTTTGTTGTTGATTGTCTATTGACAAAGAAACAGCGGCTGCATTTCCAACCTTTGGTTCAGCGAGATTCGATTCAGATGAAGGTCCATTGAGGATCGACATGGCCATTCCAGAAGGACCTGAATGGAGGCGAGTCAGAAAGATCAAAGATCAGACGTTCTCACCTATCTTATGGGCCCGAAGAGGCGTCGAAGAGTAAGTTGTAGCAATCATCTGAAGAAGATAATAAATGGAATATCGATTGGAGAGTAGATCACTCACCTCGAGAATGACATTCGTGAGACAGAAAGTGATGATGTATCCTCCCATTATGTAGTTGGGCACGTGACCGTACACACGATTCAGACCTGCAATCAATCGATATTTGGTTCCCATCAATTTATTAGCTTCTTATTCAATATCACTCGTGCAATCTATTCAAATTTGAAAGAAAGATAATGTAATCGACAGACCAGTTTTTCCGAGAGGGAGTGCCATAATGAAGGTTGCACTGGCGAAGCACCACGCGGTCATTCCAATCAGCCAATGGGCCCAATTGAAGATGGGGCGGGCCTGCAATGATCACTTCTAGTTCATGGTCGTAATGAGGTGCTCACATTCGAATCGGGAGCGGGTCTCAACACGGCGAGGAATGGTTGAATGACAGCGAGAGCCGTCCCGAAGACTCCCGTGATGGCATGCATCTTCTTCGCAAAGTCCTGCAATCAATCGAGTGTCTTCTCTCGATGAGACAGAACTGACATCACTGGAGCATTCGTAACTGCACTCGTACCACACCCATCCCGCCTGCCAGAAGATGCAGATCACTGCCGCCACCTGGAAGGAATGATGAGGAAGGAGGAGGGGAGCAATCACTAGCCAACCTCCAGTAGCAATCCAGTGATCATCATGTCTCTGTGGAACTGAACATGACACAATTATCGAGTGGACTGGGCAGGTTCAAACCTGGAACCAGACTGCAGTTCCCAGCAGTTTCCTTCTCGGGAAGAGTGGTTTGAAGTAACGAGCGATGATAATTCCATTCGATCCGAGCACCCACCAACCGAGAAGCATAGCTACTCCTGAATGGCATTTTTTTCAATTGGAAGTCAGAGTCGCATGCAGCAGTGATGATGAATAGATATCTAACCATGCATAACAGCGACTCGATATCTCCAGAATCTCTCCATTCTCGTCTGATGCATCTGAGTGACGAGAATGGGTTCAGAAGGAGAAACGCCGAGGAGAGTGCAGTTGTCGACGCAGAATGAAACCTGGAGGGTAGGGGGGCAAAATGTAATACTTCAGACCCTCCATCTAACTAACTCACCGTATCTTCAGTAATCCATGGGAAGGTTGGGCCATCGTTAGTAGAATGAATGTCCTTTTCAAGAGCTGAAGGGTTAGGGTCGAAAGTAAACATTGTTTCTATAAATCTCACAATATGGATCGGCGCTTCCTCTCGCGAATAGAAGATAGTACGGACGGGCGTTGAGATCGTGTACCTGAAAGAATTAATGTTTGATTTTATATTTCAATGGATGGGTGGACGGAGACTAATTCGTTCAGATGAGTTTCAGTTATTATTACGTTATTTTTAATCAATTTCACCTTGAACTGCTCGCTTTGTGTCAATTGATCTCTGCCTGCTAAGGAGAGAGACGCAGTACAAGTGAGAAGGCCATCCTGATCATCAATTTATTGATTCGCTACAACAGTATTCTACCGTACCTGGAACGTCACTGATTGCTCAGAGAGAAGTGAGGCTGATGCCTGCAAAAACATTATTCAATTTGGTAAAAGTAGGTCAAATGAGTATCTATCACCGTCCCTATCTAGAAATCCGTTCTGACCTGATGGAGTACTGAATTGTGTGTTTCATCATTGAATGACATCCTCACTCTTCCATCTCCATCGGCACGTCGAACGCATTCAACCACTGTATCGTCGTCCTGAGAAATGATCTTTGATCTACCGTCTGCATTCAGGGCGATAATGTAGCGCTAACATAAATCAAAGTTATTCGGTGATCTAAAGGCAGAAAGTCATCTGACCATTCTCTGATTGAGACTCAATCCGACAGCAATCCAAGTGGGTCGAGTCGTGTCGAGGTCAATGACGAACGAACGCAACTGAATTGATCGTGGTGTGTTATTGGAGAAACATCGCCTTGTCGAAAATCAACAATGCCGAAGAGTAGTAAACGTCGTCTCACCGTGAATAGGACTCCAGCCGGTCGCACTTCCCACTCCACACCAGACAGACACGTGGCCGTGCCCATGCAGTTGGGAGGATGGAACCTGCGAGTATTCGTAAAAATTAGTTTTATTCCGAATTTTTCTTGTTCAAAATCCTCACCAGCATCCCGTAGTGACATTGCACTGATCGAAGTCGAATTGTGCTGAGATTGAGGGTAGAAATATGAGAGATATCTGAATCGAAACAAAGTGATTCATATTCACGATTGTTCCATCATGGATAGTTTTCACAAGAAGGATTATGACTCAGGGAAGTCAAATTTTGATTTCGTAGAAACACCAAAAGAAAAAAAAACGAACCAATATGTGAAACATCGAATCGACGAATGTGTTACTGGCGAGAACGTTTAGTTATGGGATTTGAACAGATTGTGAAAGTGAAACGAGCAGCGAAAAGAGAGGAAGGGAAGATAAATACAGCAGGAAAATCGTTCGAGATGACGTAACTGAAATGGAGACGAGTTAGCGCATCACAATATAAGAAGGGATCGCAAGGGATCTCAATTCGATCGAATTGATCTTAGAAAAAGTGGCGAGTGCGCGACAATTTGAATGGGAAGAATGTTGAATAGATAGGGAGGAAATATGGACTGAATGGGACACTATAAGAGGACACGTTTCAGTCTGGAAGAATTCCCATTCCAAGGAAGGGAAGGAAAGAGAAAAGTGAAGAAAAAGAGTGATTGATACAAGCGTGCCAATTGTGATTACTATGAAGGGAAACGGGTTGGATCGAAGGGCAAAACGAGGATCCGATGATGGATGGGAAGGGTGGAATGAGGTGTGATTCAATAGTTTCTTATTCGACACTTTGCATGAAGGATTGTTTACTCTGCTTTGAAAAGAGAAAAGTGAGTTTCGCTCCTGAGTTTATTGAGGGGGGGGCGCATGACAGGAGCAACGGCATGGTTGCAGTACTTTCTGCAGAAGAACAAGAAAGTGATAAGGAATGAAAACACAGGATGGAAGACGAGAGGAAGAGAAGAGGAGAGAATGAGTGCGAATGGCAGAAAGGAGGAACAGGATTAGATATGACGATGAACTGGAGAGAAGAGAGGAAGTGAGTGTTGAAAGACCCTTTCAAACCTTTTTCGAGTCCAGACAAACGACACTTCACAAAGAGTAGTGAATTGCAGACTGCGATTGATGGATTGAAGGGAGGAGGAGGAGAGATCACTCAACTACGACCCTTCGAAGTAAATAGATGAAATAGGCGTCGATCACTGCAGAGCAAAGGCAATAACTGTATGGGGGAAGAGATTGAAGGGAGACTTCCCCTCTCCTCCTCTCTCGTCACTTTAGTCCACTCTGGATTATGGAAATGAGCTGCCGGAAGGAGGACGAAACTGTCCATTCATACCAGTGACAATCGATCCAACAGTTGACGAGAATGACAAATTCGAGATTTAAACTCTGCTCGATCTCGACCGAAAATTGAAGGCAAAATGATTGGAATGAATTTGAGAGACTGGTTAGGTTTCAGACTCTTCTCATGAATGAAGTGAGACCATTCACTTTTGATAGGTGGTTAAAAAATTCAAGAAAAAAACTAAATTATTTATTTATTACATCCCTCTCCCCTTGCCTATTCTTCATTTTTTCTCATGCGAGTTCCAGTTCCCGTTCATCAGACCACCCTGATGTTCTAATCACTCCCGTTCATGTTTATCCTTCTCTCCTTCCAGCCTAATCTCCGCTCTTCTCTCAGGTGAGAACTATAATCGTTCTGCCACACACACTGACCCCCTCGGTCATCCCTCCTCCTCCCTCTCTCTCTTCTCCAGCTGGCGGCTTCTTCTGCATGGATAATGAATAGTCACGAACTATCGAGAGAGAATGGAGAGAGAAGAGAGGAGATCAGTCCTAGAGGACAGTCTTCCCTTCCCTTGGGGGTGATCTCCCCTTCTCCCCTCTCCTTCTCTCCTTCTTCGCATGTCGTTATTCACGAAATGTGATTGAATCGTGAGATTATATGCCCCCATTCGATCGGGTCTAGTTAGTCCTCTTCTCTACCCATACGCAATCTCACGATGGCGTTTCTTGCAATAGGTGATTCATTCGTTTCTCTCAACAGAGATCCCCTATCGAGTAGGTTGCCTGCCTACTGCGAGTCTCTCTCTCTTCTCATTACTCTTCATTTGTCTCTCCTTCGAATCCTTCCATTTCTCACCTTTCCTCCAATGTAACTCGAGATGCCCTGTCCGTTCTTCTTCTCAAACACTTTCCCTTTTGCCCATCACTCAGTCACAAAGAAGGGTGTGAAAACCCCGTGTTGTTGTGGCTTTTATCCCCTCTTTCCACTCTCCAAGCGCACTTTTTGCAGTGACCTTAGAATGCGGTGACCGTAAATTCGCGCTAAATAAGAGATCCCTTTGAGGGAGTTCGAAGATCGGGTAATTTACCCTTCCTCCCATTCGCTTTCTTTACCTGTCATTCTTAGAACGAGGTTGTGGGATTATATTTATTCTTCGTGGATGAAGGAGTGGACCCTCACCCCTGTCCATCTCTGGCAACAGTGCCCATGTCCCTTCCCTCCCTCCTTCACTCGTCATTCGCCCTCTCTCTCAGTAGTCACCCCAGCAACCACCTCCTTCCCCTTCTGTCTCCCCTCTCCTTCCCTCTCTCCCCTATCGCTAACACACTTCCCCCTACTCCTTGATCTTCCCGTCGACCTTCAGTCCTCTCACACGCAACTGTTATCCTTCCTTCTTGTCTATCTCTTTATGGACCTCCCCTCTCTCTTCCTTCCCTTACTCAACTGGTTCTGTTGTGTATTGAGATACGACGAGAGACAGTTGGGAGTAGAGGGTAGATCAAGGAAGAAAGGGAGAGGACCAGAGAAGGAGAGGGTACAGGTAGGGAGTGAATGGTGGAGAGAGAAGGGAGAGAGACAGACTATTGTGTGGGTAAGGCATGCTTCCATGTAGGGGAGGAAGTTCTCCCTCACTTCTGATCACTACCATTTACCCCTTTCTTCCTCTTGTTTTCCTTCTCCCCTGATACCATCTCTCCCTCCATCTCTAGCTCCATCTCTCCCTTCTTCCCACCTTTCTTGCCTCTTTTTTCGCCTCCGCAGTGCATATTCAGCGTTCCATCAAAGTGCTCTGAGGCGAATTCAAAGTGAAAGGAGGAATTGGGCAGAGTTGTCAAGTATTTTGCGGGTCCGTTGACATGAATGAAGAGAAGTAGCGTGATCTGTCTCCATTGAGAGGAAGGGAAGGCAATTCGTGAAGTGAATCCTTCCGTGGTACTTATTATATGGCTTCGTCTCGTCTCCATTATCAAATTGATGAATGAATGCACTTGATACTTTATCGAATTTCGTGTAATTCTACAGAGATTCGCACGCTTTCCTTATTTTCCTCGTATTCTTTGCAGATGTCGTGAGAGGGGGTTCACTCTGTGGAAATGGAATGGAAAACGACCACAGAGATTGGCGAGTTTTTTATTCTGATCAACCTTTAAATTACGCTAGTGCCGATAGCCTTTTGAAAACTCCATTTCTCCCGCCATCAGTACTTATTTTGTGTTCATCATGGCAAATAGAGTGGAATGGACAGTGATAGGAAGAGTCTTTCCTTTGATGGCACCCAAACATTCGAAGGGGAAAACATTCCTTAGTCATGGATTAACACCTCGGAATGTGTGATGATCCGTGAATCGACTCAAAAAATAATGCATTATGTTGATGATTGTAGAGATCGGAGAAGGAGGAGGAGATCTATCCGAGTGTCGAAGTCGATTGGATGCGAGTGTAGAAGAGAATAGAAGGAATAGACATGTGATAGAAGAGATCAATCAACAGGTTCGAATTGTTTCGTTTCACTATCCAGAAAGTGATAACCCACAACTGAAACATATCATATTAAAACTTCGACTGAGCAACCGAACAAAAAAAACGGAATATTTGTAGATTGCTCGATTTCGTCGTCGAAATGCAGAGGAGGATGCGATTCGAGGTGCGTCGACCTCCCATCTCGATCGACCCTCCACGAGTAATTGGCATTTCTCGCAGAGGTATCTTTCTTTCTTTCTCTTCACTGTATTCATGTTGAGCTGCGATTATCTTTTGCCAAGGCAGATGCCGAAGCGTAAAATGGGTAAACCCCTTTCCGAATTTGATCACTTTCAGCACGAACAACATCCACGATGTGGGGTACGGTTCGGGCTACGGTAGTTTCCAGTCGGGAGTTGCCGGTGGCGGTGGAGGAGGAGGAGGAGGAGGAGGAGGTGCTGGAGGTGCTGGAGGTGCAGGTGGAGCTGCAGGTACGGTATTATCGATCTTGAGCTGGTTACAATATCCAATTATCGATTTTTCCAAATTAGCAGTCCATGCAGGTCCCCTCTCGGTCTCCCTCGTTGGTTTGGATGGAGCGGGCGCGGGTCCCCACACTCCCAGCACCATGATGGCCAACACACTGTGAGTGCAAATTGACAATGATCGGCTACCGTAACCCCGGCTACTCGATGATCTCTCGATTCAGAGTGATTCCCATCCGAACAGAAGTGGAACATCGCCCGAAACACCATCGATCCTCGCCCACTCTCGTATTGCAGGTACTGTACAACTGAAATTATGGATACGAACGAAAATTCGAATTCAAGAGACTGCTTAGGTTTCAGACTCTTTTTATAAGAGAAACAGATCGATCCGATTTGAGAGGCTACATCAACCTATAAAATAAATAAAAATGTATGACCATTTTCAATTGCAGGATGACGATCTCTATGCTCATTTCGATCAACACGCCGTTGATCGACTGCTGTATCGATTGAATCAAGAAACCTACAAGTGAGATTCCCATTCTGATAATTCAATGCAATATCCAACTGCTGCCTTCCCTACTCTGCATCTCACTGACACTTCATTCAGAAACGACACTCTCGAAGAAGTGATATCGATGCTTCGAAGCGAGGCTCAAGCCGCCCACTCCGCCAATCAGATGCTTCGGTTTGATCTACTCTTTCCTAATGATGATGAAATCGTTCCTTGCAGTGCGGATGTCACTGATATCAATCGAGCACTCGAGACAGTCCAAGAGATGCGAAGGAATGATCAATTGAACTTCAAGGAGGAATCAGCGGTAAGTTATCCCTCTATTCCCCACCTCCAAGAGGTCCTTCAACCCCGTAGATGTCATTTCACATCTCCATCTCTCCTCTTTCCTTCCCTCGACTCGATATCCCATTCGTCGTATTCACATTAGGTGTCTCCATAGAAATCGGTCCATAACACTCGAATAAGAGTCCCGATTACGACTCGCTCCAAGGCTCTTTCCATTGTCCTTCTCCCTTCTCCTTTAGTATTACGTTGTTGATGTTTCTGACTGCTGCGGTAGGTCTCAGGAAGCCTCACTCTGCCGTAGACTGGAAACTCTACATACTTTTTTCCTCCAAACCCCTCGAAGTGCTCATGAAAGGCGATCCTCTCCTCTCTAAAATCTGTTTGGTCGTCCATCCAAACTTCCGTCTACCTTCTTTTCTCTAGTCAACTCTCTACTTCGAAGGCACTTTCACACTCTGTTGCACTCTTTTTGCTACTCTTTTCACTCGATTTCCTCCTTCGATTTCAGAGATTTCGACGGAGGAACGAGCAGCAGAATAGACAATTGATCGAGTTATTCCACGCATTCAAAGCACATCGACGGCAGGTTTGAAGATGATTTCATTGATTTATTGATTGTGAAATCCTCCCAGGTGGACGACCTCCGTCAGTCGACCCGGGAGGAACTCGATCGACAATTGGCAGAATTCAAGAGAGCTGCAGCACTGATGTCGACTGCATTGGGACAGAAACATGTGAGTTCATCGAGATCAATCGACTCTGTACCGAAACATCCGATGCTCCATTTGCATCCATGAACACTTGAATTTCCCTTGCATTCTTGTCGTGCTTTCTTCATAGTAAACGTCAACAAAAGCCTCAAAATGTACTTCCGGAGAAGGCGAAACGAGAGAAATAATTGACCTGCCTTCTCTCTTCTGCAGCATTCGCATCGAGAGGATGAGACGATCCAGGATATGGTGGTGAAGTACGAAAGATTGATGGAGAAGAATCTTGAGGTGAGATTTCATTGTTCAAATCAGCTAACTTAAAACATTCATTTCAGACCGAGAAAGAGAAATCAAAGCAGATTCTCAAGTTAGAATCAACACTGAAGAAGACGAGTGATGAGAGAGATACGCTGTTGGAGGTATCACTAGGATTAGAATAACTTTGATCTAAAATGCCGTTCAGAGTCTTGGCCGCATAGCTAAAATGCCCGAATTGACTTCGAGTGGAAGTGGCCATCGAACAAGATCTGTCAGTCCAACTGGTACGCTTTGCTTCGTTATGACCCATTTCTGTGCTTTTGAAGTGATAATGAATTGTCTAAACTTATTCTTTCATCAGGCGGCACATCCGTTCTTCTCTCCGGTTCTGGTCATCTCGAGATTCAACGGAAGATTCGATCGGCTCTCTCCATGAGAAACACGGAAGTTCGAGATATCGCGAGTAAAGCTGAGAGGGCGGAGAAAGAGGTGAGAACATCTGAAATGAAGAGACGCAATCAATGCCAATAACTATTCAAGGTGGATCGTCTGAAGAAATCCCTTGAAAAGACTGAGAACGAAGCTAAACTGAACCACGATGAGAAGAGAACAATCGAACAGAGGGAGAAGAAGAAGTGAGAGATATTCCTTACTTACAAGTCGTCAAAAAAAGGTTTAGGCTTCACGAGTTTGCTGAATTGGAACGGAATGTGAGAAGAGCTCAAGAACGAATTTCATCGATGGAGGAAGAGAAGAGATTAATGCAAGAGGAAGTGGATAGATTGCAGAAGAATCTGACTGACGCCCTCAAGTGAGAGATTTTATAGATCTGAGAGTAGCGTGGAATACATAATTCCATCGAGTTATACGCATTTTCCATGCCTTTTCTCCTTCGGTTGTCCACTCTGGTTTCTATTGCATTTCTGAACCACTTGAATGATTTGAGTAAAATTTGATTTTTCTTATTATCTTTGCAATTACTCCTCTCTGCAGATCTCACAAGGATTTCATCGAGGATCTCTCTTCTCGTCATAGGGACGAACTCTCCGATCGAATGGCCAAGACAGAGACTGAATCTGCAGAGAGAATCGCTGAGATGAAGTGAGCGACTCATTAATATTTTAATACGAACTTCCAAATAACAAATTGAAAAAGTTTGTTATTACAAAGCTTTGTGAAACACATCATTTTCAAAGTGAAAAGACCACATTCGGAATTTATCCTCTTGCCGTTTCTTAATAATTACTTCCTCCGATTTTAAATCGTTTTCTCCCTTTTTCAAGCACTTATTCCACGTCCATTCCAGGACGAAGATTGATCGAATTCGAGAAGATTCGGAAAGAGAAAAAGTGGAAGGAGAGAGGATTCGAACCAATCTTCGAGATACCGTCGCCCAACTAGCAGTGATGACCAAGAGGAGCGATGAATATGGTGAGTGTGACCTATCGAAGAGGAGAATGAGAGGGTTACTGTATTCCAGACCACACAAATTCCTCTCTGGAACAAGACAAGAATCGACTGCGTGCAGAGATTGAGAGACTGAATGAGAGATTGAGCGAGAGCGAGAAGTAAGTTTCCTCTCTTGTTTTCACTGTATTCACTTCCTCTCATTCTTCTGGTATTCTTGTTCATTCTTACTTCTTCGCTTTCTCAGTCTGAATTGTATTCAGGACGATTCTCGATCTTCGAATTTCAATCGACGAAAGAACGGAAAGTGAGACGAAATTGCTGCAGAGAGTCACTGAGGTGAGCGAGTGTTCCATTTGATATTCATGATCACTTTCGCCTTATATGTGACGGAATAGGAATAACTGTTTCAGCTCAACTCGACAGAAGCTCTCGTTCGCGAGGACAGTGCTGGACTACACGAGGAATTGAGAGAATTGAGAAGGAAAGTGGATGAGATGACGAGGAACGAAGAGAAGAATAAGGGAATTGTCATGGGTGAGATCGAAACATTATTAAGAAACAACTCGAGGAACAGTTCTTGATGTCGTCGTGAAACACATCCGATTGGAAAATGAATGTTACAGATCTCCGTTCTAAGCTGACCTCATCGGAAGAAGCGATGAGTATGAGTGATAAGACGATAAAGAACCTCCGATTGACGATTCTTGCGATGGAACAGAAATTGGAAGAGGTGAGGAACATCTTCGTATCATTTGTTCGAGTTTTATCATGATAGTCTTCAACTTGTAGATAAAAGAAAAGTAAAATGTTCATATTTGGCCCATTCAGAAAACTTCCGAGCACACTCATGCAGTGGCTGAATTGGAGAAGAACATCGGACGATTCGATATGGCTACGAAAGATCTGTTGGAATTGCAAGAGACGTTGATGGAATACGCGAGGTGAGGATGATTTGGGTAGATATGTGTTTAAATATCATCTCATTAAGTGAGCGAGATTCTCTGTCTGAAGCGTTATCAGCGATGAAATTGGAATATTCTGCGATGGAGGCCAAATTGTCTCAGACTGAAAGGAGATTACACGAGAGGAATGATGAGGTGAGAGAAATAAAATCTGCTGAGCGTGTTCAAATTTATTATTCGTTGCTACTCGAGAACTAATTGGTTCAGGAAACGGAGCTCCGTCAACAACTAGAAATCTCCCATGCGACTGTAAGAAAACTGGAGGAAGAAATGGGAGAGAGAACGAGACAATTGGAAATGGCTAGAGGTAGGGAGAATTAGTGAAATATGAGAACCATTCCAAAAGAAGAGTTTGAAGGTAAATAGAAAATCGTCTCATCATTCAGACCAATTAATCGCTCTCGAGGGCAACTTCAAACGACAGGACATCGCCAATGCTGAGGAGATGAAGAAGGTTTGTCTCCTTCTTCCTCTTTCTTTCCCCTCGAAGATCCATTCAGCTCGAATCTCGTCTACGCGATGAAATGGCCTCTACGATGGAAGAAATGGAGACGAAGATGAGAATTGTTAGAGGAGAAAAGGTTGGGATCGATCGTCCAATGAATCACACAGATATCCCTTGTAGAATGCCTTGGAGGAAACTCTGAGTGGATCGGAGAAGAAACTCGACGAGATCGTCAGAATGCATGATCAGGTAGGCCTTTTTTGTCGAGTTATGGCAGATATGTAGAAATACAAACGGATCAAATGAGCCCATTGATGGGGATTATCCTCACTCTTTTTCAGCTGATGGAGAACTATTCTCTCGCTCAGTCTTCGATTCAAGAATGGAGAGATCGAGTAGAGTCGATTGAAGTGGAGAGAAGAAGAGAAAGGAATGAATTGGCTGAGGCGAATGCGATTGACAGAGAAGAGTGGGAGACTGAGAGGGAAAAGGTGAGAGACTGTCCCGATTGGGGATGGAGAGATGAACACTTCTCGCCATACCCAATCATATAGAGACTTTTTTTTCTCCATCCTCTACTCAATCATTTTCAGCTCGATCGACAACGTAACAATTCCTTGGGAGAACTAAGGGATGAACTGACAAGGATGGAGAATGATCTGAGGGTAGGCGGTAGATCACCTATTCGAATATCGATTGATTTTCTTCCAGGAGACGACTTCTGCCCTGGAGAGAGTCGTGAGGGAGAGAGATGAAGCGATCGAAGAGATTGAGATGATGAAGAGGAGAATGGAAGAAGTGAAGAGGGAGGGAGAGAGACAAAGGTGGGATGAGTTTCACTCTTTGCTCATTATCCTCAGCCTTCTGTCATTCATAGATTGTTTTCGAATACTTTCTAAACATAACCTCTGTCCGTCACCTTCATTACTCTGTCGATCAAATGAGTGGAACGGTGATGGAAAGTAGTGGTCACTAATTGAATGGACTGCGCACGATTAATCAGTCTCTTCCTTCTTCTTCTCATTCCTTTTCCCTCCCAGACCAGTTCCTTTTGCCGTTCCGCACTTGACCAATCGCTTCTCTTACTGGACTTTTGCTCTCGGGCTGTTTTGAGGATTGTGTGAATGCACTTAGAATGTCTTTAAATTGTAGATTTCATTCCTCCTTATTAATAATATTGCAGAAACGCTTCTCTCCACGCTGATTCTGCTCACACAAACGAGCGACACACTCTGATTGCACGATTGGAAGAGGCCAATCTGCAGAGTTCGAAGGTATTCCAGAAGATGAGTGAACAATGATGATTCCTTCCTCTTCAGGTCCAATCTCTCCTCGATCAAACTCAGAGGAAACATCGAAGTGTCGAGGAGGAATTAGTGAATAGCCAGAGGATGCTCACTGAGAGTGAGTTCAATGCAGAATTATCCCTAGAATAACAGACTTCGCAGCATGAAGAGACAATTTCATGTGAAACCCTGAATATTTTCAGAATCTCGCTTGCTCATCGAAGTGGAAACTTCTCTGAATGGATTGATGGAGAGATTGAGAGAGGCTGAGATAAGAGTGAGGAGAGATAGGATGAACTGATTATTGATTGTGATCTCAGGAGAATTCCCTGAAAGATTCATTGGCTTCGTCTGAAGGAGAAAGAGATGAATGGAGAAGAGTCGGAGAAGAAGCGAAGAGAGCAGAGAAAGACGCTGAAATGAGAGCGAATGGTACGTGAATCGATACAATAGCCTTCACCACGTCCATTGCAGAATTGAACGATCGTCTCCTCTCGATCGAAAGGGAATTACATCAGACAAGGACTCATCTCGATCAAGAAAGAAGCGAGAGAAGTGGAGGAAAGGAAAGAGTCACTGAATTGACAGGAAGGGTAGGTCACTGATCCTCTCGATATATCTGATCTTTGATCTCTGCAGGCAGTTCAACTCGAATCTGTTCTCGCGTCGAAGACTACTCAGTTGGAGACATTCAGAAATCAGATCTCTCATTTGGAAGAAGAGAAATTGAGACTGAAAGAGAAGATGGAGATCGATAATGGAAAAGTGAGAAAGACACTTGAGAGAAGGGACACAATTGGGCTACTCGAAGAGTGTAGAGAAGTCACGTGGAGGGTAGATCTGAGAGAAGTTGTGAGAATAGAGTAAAAAGTAGGAGCATTCAGCGTGTTTAGAGGCAACACCTTTCCTCGAAATCATGTGTCTTTCATCAACACTGATTTTTCAGACGGAGGAGTTAATTCGTGCGAATGAGACCCTCAGAAGGACGCTCACTCAACTGAGGGAGGAATTGAACCTCGCTCAGAAGGTTTGTCTTTCTTTTTTTCTCCGTGGAAAGCGCAAGCCATTATCCCATCGCATTATATTCTCTGAAATTGCCCAAGTGCCAATTTTACTTCGGTTTTGATGCGAATGCGATATGGCAGAGGAATGGGAGATACCCACCTATTCCATTTCTTCTTCTCATTCCTATATCCATGCTGACATCTTCGTGTATTCTTTCAGTCGATGGACGATCGATCTTCTTCTTCTCGTCATGCGATGGACGAACTTCTCGTTCGATTCCGTGATACTGACTCCAAATTGGTCGAGACTGCGGGAGAAGCAGAGAGGCTGAGGAACACTGTCCACACTCTGAGGTGGGGATTGAACACTTTACTGTTAATGAAAGCACTATTCGTTGTTTTCTTTCTTGAAACATATGTCGTTGTCTTTTCCACTTTCATGTACATAGACAAGAATGTATGTAGACAGAGCGTGCACGCTCCTTCTCTCTCCTTTATCCTTCATCGAACCATGAATCCTTCGACTTCTCCTCCGGATTCTCGCTTGATTGCCCATCACTTCCGTCATTCGACGGCCCCGGATCTCACTTTTCTGCAGCCTTCTTTCCTTCTTCCTCCCTCTTATTCCCATTGTCTCTCATTCCCTCATTCAATCCAGTCGGAGTCATGACAGATTGGGTCTCCCTCTCTCCTATTCGATCTCCCGACGATCTCTGCATGAACACTTCTTCCGATTCATCGACGTCGCTTCGACCGATCATCTCTCCTTTTTCACGTCGATCGAGAAGGACGAGGAGCTTCTCAACGTTGACTTCACTTACTTTCTAGGGATTTCAATTTCAGAAAAATATTATCAAATGGTTGCTGATCTCGTAATATTGCAGCACTAAACTGGATCGGCTCGAGTCATCTCGTGCTGAAATCGAGAGGAAATTGTCAGCGAGTGAAGGGCGAAGAAATGAGATGGAAGCACGATTGAATGCCTATGAGAGAAGTGCGAGGAATGCTCTCAATCTAGCCAGTGAGTTGAATAGAAAAGAAGAGAGAGAGGAAGACTAATTCAGGACCCCATTCTTCCCTTCGATACCCTACAGGAGGAGCCTCCTCATTGGATCTCGCATCCCAATCGAGACCTTCTCTTCCTCTTCCAGTCAGGAATTCACACTCCACTCACGATCTCACTCATCACTACGCGGGAGATCACTCGGTAGGTCAAGGAAGGTGTCGGGTTGATGTGAGATGGGGTTCGAATGCTAGTGAAAGACCACAAATGAGGGGATGGCGTGCAGTTAGGTCGTCATCTCAGAATATTTTATTGCTAGTCGGGTCCGAGTATAGCTAGGAGTTAGGGTGTCATGATGTACACTACCTACCGCAAGAAAGTAAGTGACATTTTTTAAACATTTACGATAATCTTCAGGTTCACTTCGACACTTCCACTAGTAATCTCGACGTCTCCGCCTCTGTTGACGTGACCATTCGATATCTAAAGGTATTTGCTGCCATGTGTTTTCAAGCGAAAATCGTGAATTCAGGATCGAATCGATCGATTGGAAGCCGATAAAATCGCCCTCTCTGCACAATTAGGAGACCATTCGAGGTGACGATCGATCGTTTAGACGAGTTGAAATGTGATCCATGCCCTTCCCCCTTCAGATGCATTCACAAGATCGAGGAAAGTCAGGCGGAAGTAACGAGACTGCAGAGAAGAATCCAGGAAGTGGAAGAAGGTTTGGATTCCAGAAGGAGAGAAAGAGAGAAATGATTTGATTGCAGAGAAGAAACATCTGGAAGGTCGATTGCACTCACAGAGACAATTGTATCTCTCCCATGAAGAATCCATTGCATCCAAGGATAGGGAAGGTAAGGATCTCGATTCGAAATCTGTTTCTGAAAGACTGTCTATTCTCAGGTCGCGGTCTCCGCAACAAATTGGCTTCGACTGAGCTTCGTATTCGTGAGCGAGAGTCTCATCTTCAACAGATCACAGTGAGTAGATCAACCATCTCCCGTCCTTCTTCCTTCCTTCCTTCCTCTACCTCTCCCTCCTCCCTTCTCCTTCCTCCTCTCGCTGTACCCGAAGGAAGTCTCGGCTCTTCCTCCTTCCATCCCTCTCCTTATCTCGATTCCTCCTCTTCGATGATCTACAATGAACAAGACTTCCTCCGTAGACCCACCGTAACCGTATTCCCTGCCTTCCCTGATCTACTCAATCACACTACGGTAGAGGGAGGAAGTGAGTCCTCCGGCAGTATCCGTAGTCCTGACCGGACCGGAGAATCTCCTCCTCGACCGGAGAGTAGGAGGATACTTGCCGGCCCTGTGGGATGGTCAGCACGAACGACGAAAGGATTGATAGCCAATAGGAAACTAGCTAGTAATGAGAAGAGAATAGACACCTTGGTGTAGTGATGTTGTGTGAATTGTGAAATGGCTCAAAGTGACACGCACTCGTGATTACCGTAATTGTTGTGCTTCAACCGTGACTTATCGATTGTACTCGGTCTTTCGACACTAATCTTGACCTACCTCCTGCCTCATCTATCGATTATCGATGCATATCATTCTATCTCGTTGATCTACTTAGTGCAATTCTCCCGTTGACTCTCCTCTCTCTCACTCATCGGTGATCTCTCTCATTTGTGCTCGTGATAAAGAAGATTCCCGATTCTTCGTCAGTTCTGTGATTGTGTGGGATGGAAGAGCACTCTGCACACTATGTTAACACTAATACCGAGACGTAACGTTGATAAAACACCAAAGTTTGTGGTATAGAAGTGATCGAGAATGGGTTGGGACGGACAGGGCCGGGTTTGGGGTGCAGTGCTATTTCCCGGCTTTCAGACGCAGTTGGAGACAGTTCGAGCTGAGTTGATCGAGATGACTTCGGATAGAAATCGAATGGTCGAGAGATGCCGACAATTGGAAGATGTAGTGAATAGAGTGGAGGAGGAGAAGGCGAATGGAGAGAGAAGAAGAGATGAAATGGAGACTTCGATGGGAAGAATGGAGAGGGAACTACAGGTGATTATTTTGTGTGCCATACTGCACGGGGACAGGATACCTTTATTGTTTCATCTTGAATACTTTTCATTGACACGGTAGATACAGAAGGAGGGACATAGATATGACGAATGACATTTGAGGCACTTTCGAAACGATTGGAAGAGATGGATGCAGCTCATTCTCAATCACAACGAACAGTCGAGAAATTGAGAGTGGAATTGGATCTGACGAGAGATTCGAATGAGAAATTGAAGCATGAAGAGGAACATTGGAGGAATACTGTGAGATCTTCAACGAAGAAAAATCAGCCAATCAAAGACAAATTAATCATAGTTAAAATGGGATTTTAGGCGCACACTGTGAAGAGATCGGCAGAAGAATATCGAAAGACGATGCTCGATGAGAGATTGGCTTCCCTCCAGAAAAGTTATGATGAATTAAATGCAAGGAATGAGAAAGTCGTCGAGGAAGCTGAGAGATTGCGGTGAGAGGAGGAGAGAGATCAAAGATCAGAGAGAAATTGCAGGAAGGAAGTGAGGGAGGCGAGTGGACGGGCTTCCGTTGCTGTTCAGAAGGTATGGCGACATTATTAGACTTCAAACGACAATATTGTACCAAAAAATGTAATGAATAATTTTGAGAGTGCGGAGACGGATCGTCGATTGGAAGAAGTTGCCGAGTCGAGGAAGGCATTGCACAATAGATTACTCGCATTTGAAAGGAAGGAAGGAGAATGGGCCAGAATGGAGAAGGAAATGGGAGATGAATTGAAAGCTCTTAGAAAGGTTCGCTTGTGTCTCACGATCTTCTTATTTATTTCACACTTACAGCAACAACAATAAATTGCAGGACAAATTGATTCTAACTTCCGAGAATGAAGAATTGAAGAGGAAAGTGGCAAGATTGGAGATTGAAAGAAGAGAAATCGATGTGAATCGAACGAGACTCGAAAGGGAGATTATCGCATTGAAGAAGCACATCGAAACTGTGAGTTCATTGAGAAATATAAATGATACGATACTCCTTGTCAGTTGGAAGATGAGCGAAATCGTCGTGAGATCTCACTGAAGGAGGCACTAGCAGAGAGGAAAGGAATAGACAAGTCTCTGGCTACGATGGAGAAGGAAAATGCTGAGTTGTATAGGAGTTGCTCCACACTGCAGGCACAAGTGAGGATGAAGAAATAGACCTCTTAATAGGAACCAAATGGTTCAATGCTTTTTTTTCTTAGATTTCTCAACTGGAACGAGAGGCGGGAGGTCCTCGATCAGTCGCCAAATTACTCAAAGATCACGCTGATTTAGAAGCGAAGATCGGTAGAATTAATGCTGAGAAGAGACAGGTTATTCATTTCCATGAGATTCTCAATTATCATTCAATCCCAGATGGAGTTGACCTTCTCTCAGAGAGAAACGAATCATGCTCACAAGCATCGAATGTTGGAGTCTCAAGTGAGTGAACCATTCGAAATTTCATCTGAATTCATTATTCTCAGCTTTCAATGCTGAAGGAGCAATTGGAAGTCGAGAGGAGAAGGAGAATGAATGAGGTTTGCAATCGATATTCAATTCCAATCCAAAGAAGGCAATACAATGAAAGAATGAACTATGATGAAAATGAAATAGAAGAAGAAGAGATCAAAGATCAATCCAATGAATCAATTGAAGACGACGAGGAAACCAACTGATATCATCCCTAAGAAGTTATCCGATCGACCGACAACTGCTTCAGTGAGAAAGACTACTGCTGGATATCGATGATTCCTTATCCTCTTCCTCCACCTAACTCTTGCTTTAGCACTAATCCCCTTGTAGTTCATCCCGGTAGTGTATCCATAGTTCTTTATCCTCCCCGTGCTTGCATTTGCACCCTGTGAACTTTCATCTTTGATCTCTGATCTTTCTCAATCTCATTTTCTATCAATTATAGGAATCGATACGCAGAGCTTATATATTATGTGATGAGAATTATTGATAAAGTGTTGTCATACCTCAAATTGATCATAAATTGAAATGAGTAAGGAAAGGAAAATGCGCATCACATCTCACATGATTTATCGCATAGAAATTCATTAAAAAAATTCAATATTACTACAACCGGCATTCAAGTATGCAGATAACCCGATCTGGGAATGTGTTAGCTGGTAGCATGTACAGCTAACAGCCTTACAAGAATTAAAAGCGAGAGAATGATTGAAAATGGAGATTTTTTACCCGAATTGCAGTAGTCTTTGTTCGCACAGAAACAATACTTCCACCTGGAAAATTGCCTTGTTTTTCTCAGCGAAAATTTCAATTCAACTGACTGTTTGGGAGGGACCGAGGCGTCAGTCACATTGTAACATCGACCTGATTCGATCTGAACTGCGTCTGTAGGTGAAATCTGCACTGATGGTTGCATCCTGCAAAGTATCACGTTCCAATGTTTTCGCTTGATTATATTTCTCATAAGATCCAAAAAGATTCTTCAACACACCAACAATCGGACTTGTAGGTTTTGTATCCCGCTGATGGAATTATTGGGTCTTCTTTCTGCAATTGTCACGTGTAAATTTTCTTTGCGATGAATTCTACTTACCCGAACGCAGAAAAACTCTGTCAAACACTGGTTGTTGTAATTTTGACACGAATTCTCCTGCAATGAACCCTCTAGAACTGTATCTAGCTTGATAATCCTGGTTCACTTCAGTCGATGACCTACTGAATCCATTCCCACTCCATCCATTGCATTGATGACAGATTGTTGATGGGAGAACTATACATTTTGGTAAGTTGGAGAACCATTTGTGAAACATACCGGGAATAGTTTCAAAAATCAGAAGAATGACGCTCAAAATATTTCCGACCATAGAGAATTGATGAATTGAACGAGAAAATCCCGCGGGACTGAAACATGCAAAAATAGATGGATGAAGAGGAAAATCTGGTAAAGTGCACGAAATGAATGGAAGGACGATCTCAGGGGACTCTTTAAAGTAAAGAATGAGAAGAACTAAAAACCTTTTTGGAAGGCTGGAAAATGGGTTTCTCCTCAATAAAAGAAGTGAGTGAATCGAATGTGACCTCAAACAAGAGAATGATTCGGAAGTCAAAAGAGGAAGCGGAAGAGAAGAAGGAGGAATAGATAGAGAAAGAGCACCTACGTCGAATTCACTCGTCACTACCCGACGTTAAAAGTAGGATTAAAAAGATAGATAAGTGCGAAAATCTATACTTGTGAGTTCTTTTCAAGGCGGGAGTTGTTGATTTTGTCGCAGTCGTCTTTGAATGAACGAGAGGGAGGATTGAAGAATGGGGAAAGAGAAGAAGAGAAACAGGAAAGGAACTGCAGAAATATGCTAACGATGAGAAGAAGAAAAGGAACGGATGAATCAAGTCTATGGATGAACACGAACTGATTTTGAAGTATGGGAGTCTTTTGCTTGGAGTGGGGAATAGACCTCCCTGTGAAGCCAAGTGGCTTCCATTGGACCTCCCAGGGAGAGTGTAAATACTAGCATTCAGGATGGAAATAACGTTCATTCATTCATACACTTTGTACACGGGGACGAAGAAGGAATAAATGGCAAGGCGATATCTAACTCTCTACTTTCTATTGGCAGATTGGAAGGAGGAATCGGGGGATTGGACCGTAGAAGAAGGAAGGGAAGGACGGGTGAAGTCACAGATGGAAGAAACACCGAGACGATGAGAATGGCAGAGGGAATTGGAGTGGAAGGAGGGAGGAAGAGGTAGATCAGAGGGAGAAGAAGGGGAGATCAGACTGATTGGAGCATCTGTCGAACTTTGGGAGAGACTGGCGCCTTCTTTGTTTGATTGACTTGAATGAGGAGAGGATGGAGAAGTTGCTTCTTCTGAAATGGAGATTGTGAATAGATTAACGAGCTCATGATAAGCACTTTTATACTAAATAATGTGGAACAAATTATGTGTGATCGAATTCATTATCATTTTTCACACCTTTCATCATACCTTGAATTTATTGGTGAATTACGGTTCTCCCAAATCTAGACTGAAACTCACATGGTTCTCATCCTTCGAGAGGACGCTGATTATTGATCGCATGTCGATTATTGATTCGCGACTGAAGGAACCCTGAAAGAGAATGGGATAGGGCATTTTTCACTTTACTTCTTACGTGTCTAGATAAAGATTTGAGGGGATTTTAAATGGAAACGATTTAATTGTTCTCTATCATTTCTCACCTGCGGATGGACTGAATCGAATAGGAGGACGCATCCCACGAGAACTCTCTGAACGAAGAGACGAGTGTCCATCGAGAGAGGAGAAGACGAGGGAGAAGAGAGAATTGCACATGATAATCTGTGAATGATTGAGAGTTACGGTACTGGAGATCACGGTATTCTCACCGGACGATAGTGTAGAGGGTGTCTATCGTGTTCTCCCTGGGGAGTGATGAACTCTCGCTCATGAACGACTCGGTCGTCTTGTAGAGAACCTGTGAAGAAATGGGATAGGGGATTGAAGCTACTTCCGGTAACCTGTTTGGCTTGTACGTAATTGAGATGGAAAAAAGACATGAACTCACATCGGTCATTGAATTCGCCGTAGCAAGAAACCATGTGACGTCATTGTCCATTTGAATGTCCCTGAACCATTCAGATAAATAAAAACTCTGAGGCTTCTTCTCTCACTGTGCATGATACAATGCATTGATGGTGGAAGTGAGTCGTCGATAGATGGAGAAATGATTGATCATCGACGGATTTTGCACCTCAAGAGAATAATCGATCAATCAAAGATTCTCTCTCTTTTATCTCACCTTCATTGCATCGAATCTCATGGCAAATACGACGAGAGTTGTGAATTGACGGAGCTGAAGGGAGGAATTGAATGACGAAGAGAATGAATGTTCAGAGATGTTGTCATATCACGATGAGAAAACATTTTGAATACCACGTTCAGTAAAGGTTAAATAATCCTAATCATTCGAAATGCTCTGATATTGAGTAACTCACAAGTGCTTGTCTCGATTCGAGTTGTTCCAACGGAGGAAGAGGTCCACTGCACAATTCCCATAGAAGCTTCGGTAGCACCTGCATGCATCATCCATCCATGAAATCTCCTCCATCCCCTCAATCGTCCCTTCCTCCCTTCTCCACTTCAATCATCTCATGCAATCTGATCTACCCCTCTTCCAATCTCTTCATCCCATTCAACATCTGTGATGTCTCTTCTTCCTCTCAATTACTCTCATTATATCATGAGCCCCGCCCTCTCCCTCTTCCACACTCTCTCATCTCCTCTCCCTCTCTGCCATCTCTCAATCTTCCCCGTTCTCTAATCCCATTCTGATGTGATTTGGCCGACGGCTCCGGAAAGCCGGCAATTAGTCGCCCCTGGGCACACGATCCTTTGTCTTGCGGAGAAACGAGAGAGGGGAGAGAGTATGGAAAAGGAGAGAGCAGAGACAATGAGAGAGAGTGGGAGAGAATGAATAATGAAGAGAGCAATTCATGGGTGTAGGTGCCAGACGGCCGGTCCCCTCATAAATGCATGGTAATTGTACGCCTCTCTCTCGGGATAAATCGTTCCACGCGATTACGAGCTTTCCGGTCCCGTTTGTACTTCCGTCGTTTAGCACCGAGATTATGCAAATGGCTCACTTGCTGGATGTTCTGAGAGACCCCGTAGGCCTCTTTGATACGACGAATGTACGGTTCCATCGTGAGAGCACAGCGAACTTTCTCTTCGTCGGATCCTTCTCGAAGGGCCTGTAAAGGGGAGAGGATCAGAAGAATCAGTCGTGTAAAACAGAAGAAATCATCTTATTAGTTCTGAGTCTAGAGAAAGCACTGGGGAAATTGAGAATGTGATAGGCATAATTGATACGAGATGAAGAGTACCTGTACTGCAGCTTCCCTCGGTCCATCTCCATACAATGAGAGATCATCCAGCACTTCGTTCCCTTTTGAGATGATCTGCAGAGATCAAAGGTCAATTTCAATTCCCTCTCTTCGATTCCTTACCTGTTCACTCATCTCATACAATTGTCGTTCATTCTCAGTGGGTGAAGCATGCACGAAATCGAGGAACATCTGAAGAATATCGAATTAGGATTACGAAAATACCGAGAAAAATTAGAACTGTTGCTAACAAATATTTAATCTCAAAAAGTAACCTCTGCATAATCGACGTCAGTCTCCGTCCAATTTTCAGTGTACGGACGGAGAATCGACCTGGAATTTTTTTTGGAACCATTTTCGAAAAAATTCTTCAAATCCGAAGTAATACCTGACAATCTCCGCGCATCCTCCACTCATCGCTGCAGTGGTTGCAGTGTGGACTGAAGAGAGGAAAGAATGAAGGAAGAGAGATGATTACCATGCGAATGAACTGACGAAGACAAAGAGAGATACGACTACACAAAAAGATATCTATTGAGATCAAGTTGGAAGAAGTGGAAGATGGACAAGTGAAGGGGAGAGAACCAGAGAGGAGAAGGGGGTATCTCTTCCCCTTAGACCCCATTGGGACCATAAAAGAAGTGAAGCAAGAGATGGATATTACCCCATCGAGAGAGAGAGAAGAAGAATGAGAGAATCGACGTGTTAAATGCGTCGACGTAGAAAATGTCAAAGACGTCAGGAGGAAAACTTTGGTTGTTGGAAGAGAGAAGAAAGAATGGAGAAGAGCCGAAGAACAAAGAAACAAAACGCGGAAAAGAAGGCGAATTTGGGACTGTTCCCTGCTTGGAATGAGACAATGAAGTATTTGCACAGAAGGAGAAGGGAGAGAACGATAACCAGGAGGGACGTGAGGGGAGGGGGAGGAGGGAGAATGGGGGAGGTACTTAGAGGGAGAAGGAGGGAGTACTGGTTGCATCCATCATCCTATCCAGAGATGGATATAATGCAGTAATGTCCCATTACTTACTGTCACTGACCAGCCATTAGAGTAATCGGGAGTGGAATGAAGCCGTGAGTCTCTTACTCGAATTCGCAGGTGCAATGAGAGTAAACGACGGTGCAGATTACTACCAGATCAACAGAAGAAGAGAGATACTGGTTAGAGAATGAGAGAGGAGAGGGAGAAGGGGGAATGGACAAATCTGCGAAACGCGCGCGCGCGCTCTTAGTGAGTAACAGTGTGAGTCATCTCCATTCTCGGCCATATCATGCTTTGTGCCCCCTCTTCTTCCCTTCTCTCTTCATCCCTCCACTCTCTCGCAGTGGTCATTTAGTCGACTCTTACATATCCCCACAACCGTTTATGCATGGCCCAACTTATGGAGGAGGAGAAACGACTGAGGGGTCAGTGAGCGTGAGAAATGAGGGTGGGAAACATGTGGTAGTTCACGAAAGAGGAGAAAGAGGAGGTTGTCAATAGACATGTCATTACTGTCAAGAAGGAGACAAAAAAGTGAGTAATGGAGAATTGCGCAAGAAGCTGCAGAGCAATAGGTTAGTAACTCCTTGTGAGTCATCTCTTTCCTCTTCCGAACTGATAATAAATTCCCTCTACTAGGCAACAGATTAGCTCTCGTGATGGACACTCGTGAGAATAGAGGGAAATATTTACAGATGAGGAGAAGCGAGGGAAACAAATGAGTGATAGGGGAAGAGACAAGGAGAGAAGAGAGAAGTACTCAGAGATACGAAAAAAATAGAGTTGAAGAAGACGAAGAGAAGTCCTAAACTGATTTGAAACCGAGGAAGAGAAGGATAGAATTGAGAAGGAAAGAAGAAGAATTGAACTTTCGAATAGAGGATCTTTCGTGACTGAGAAATGACACGTTTATTAGTCGTCTCGATCTCTTCCTTTGACTGGATGAGAGAGTGTAAATGAGAGATGCTCCCCTTTGATCGAAAGAAGGTTCAGAGGGAAAGAGAATAGCAACTGAGACCCATGAAGAAGAGACATTCACCATGAGATACTTGTTGAGTGATCGAAGTTTAGACCGGAAACAAAACAATTTCGAAATTGATTTGATAATGAACTTGAAAAACTAGACTAGTATTCATCATCAAACGTAGAGTAATCTTGGGACTGGAAAAGGGAACGATGGAGAGAAGGAAAGTGACAGATTGGGATGGTCTAATCGGATTGGAGGAGAAGAGGAGAGAATGAGTTATCACGAATTGATAACATCATCTGCATTATACGATACGAACGATCACTTTGTTCCGTCGGAGAGGAATATCGAATCGGTAGTTTGGGAAAGATTGAAGGAAGATAACATGTAAAGGAAGGGAGAACATGAAAGGAAGAAAGAGACAGATCCATTATGATGGGACTGAATTCACAATTATCTTGAATGCAAAATGATTCTTTTGAGTGGCGATGAAAGCTTTGCGGAGTGAGAGAAGAAGGAAGGTTCGTCTCTCTCTCTCTCTTCCCTTCACTCTTCACATTTCGAGTAACGAGATATTGTTTGAAATAAAGAGAATTTCTCACGCTAGGGAAGA
>LS587830.1:339743-361833 GCA_900490775.1 Pristionchus maxplancki | reverse complement strand
AATCCATCGATGGAACGGTGACTAACGAAGACGACCTTGGAACAAGTGTAGTTAATCAAATGGGCGGGAGAATTCCACTCAAACTGACAACTAATGGCCTACTTATCCATGAATAGCATTGCAAAGAACGGACTGCAGGTTTCGGTCGTTTAGAGGCTGAGCATACTGAAGTCAGTGGGAACTCAGAATGAGATAAGATCAGTGGAGTACTGCCGAAGGAGAGTGAAATGAGGGAGAGGAAGAGTAAAGTTGATGGTTCCTGAATATGAGATGAGTGAGAGACAATGGATGGATGAGAGGGTAGAAGGAAGTGAGAGAGTGCGAGAGAGGGAGGAAACAGAGAGAGACAAAGTGGGATTTAGTTGGGGGCACTTTGTATCCCTTGCGTCGGGTTGGCAAGTTGCCAAGTGACGGAGTGGAGACAGTTCCCAGTGAGGATTACGGAAGGAATGAGGAGGAGAAGGTTTAGTGCGAGGGAAGAAGGTGACTGTTTGCTTCACTGTTACTCATAGTCTTCGGAGTGAACTGAGAAGGAGGAGGAGGGTGCATGGAGAAGACGGGACTAAGATTGCAACAGATGTCTTCCTCCTTCGAATCTCTCAATGGACACAGCTGGGAAATACCCGCAAAAAGGGATGAATCTCCCTTCTTTCCCCCATAAGAAATCAGTCCAGTTGACACACATGTTTGAGCAGAGCTAACCATCGGAGAAATCGTGTTTATTACCCAGTAAGAGAACTGTACGATAGCCCGGATTACGTCATCCCTGACAAAAATATTTACAACATAACGATCCTATTATTATTTCTCCTCCCACTCCCACTCATCGAAACAAAGATAATTTACATCTACATTATAACCCTGTGTTCTAACTTTCGACAGGAAATCATCCCACTTATCTTCCGTCTTCTTTTGATCTTTGATCTTCGCAGCTTCTAGATCGAAAACAGCATGAAGTTGATCGATCGATGATGAACCTGAAATTGAAATCTCAATTGTATCTTCTAGAAAATATGGGTACTCCTGAGGACATGTAACTATAACAAATGCCCTTAGAGTAGTCTCTTTACTCATTGATTGAAACACAATAGTAATCGATGAAGCTCTCACCTCGTTTCATCGAAATCGCATCTTTATTCCTGGCGACCATTAGCACATAGTCGACCTTATCGATTACGACAACACCTGAATGATCCACACTTAGTCGTATCTATTTCCCTACTACCGTACCTCCTCTCTCCATCTCAATTTCGTGTCGGGAACATCCCAATCGTGGAACTCCCATAAGTCTCCTCACTAGAGGTTCTCGCTCGTTCGCTATCGAAACTGGTAGAATGGAGCCAGTTGAGAAATAATGACTGACATCAATAATCGTCACCTACAGTACACTTCACATTCGCATACCGTATCACGATGGCTGCTCGATTTCGATTGAATACGTCGAATCGAAGACTGCGAACTGCGCGATAATTGGCGAAAAGATGAATAGCCGTGAACAACTGGAATGTCCTATCTCAGAAACCGTACTCAGAAAAATGCCGTACCCCGAATAGACACCAAATGACGGTTCTCTTGCCGGATACGATAGGAAGGAGAACGAGAGAGAGCAGAAGGGCGAAGACATTGACGAGTGTCTCTTGACTTCCGTCCTTCGCAGCCACATCCGCCAGATTGCCACGACGTGCCTGTGGTGAGGGAGAGGTTTACTAATCTTGATTACATCACAATTTCTACGGAGTGATGAATAGTAAAAGTCGCACCTGGTGCTGCACGATGCTGGTGCGAGTCGCACCACCGGCCACGCCCACAATGCATCGGAGTAGCGAGGAGAGACAGGCAAGAGGAAGGAAGAGAGCGGAGAAGAGGGGAGAGAGAAGATCGATGAAGAATCTGGAAGACTACTGTAGAGAAGAACTGGAGGATACGGTAGCTCACGCCAAATCATTCAATACATCAGCTACGAGTCTCCACTTTTTACTTTCCGCGTCAAGTTCAGTACCTGAAATCATTCAGACATCTGTGGACACTCTTAATTGATGATCGTCATCGATATACCATAATCTTTTGCTGTGTAGATGAGCCATGCCATAATGGCAATTCACGAACCTTTAGAATATGAGAAGAGTATTCTCCCGACCATTCCGCATCCGTCTTTCAGCAACCAAGTGATTGTCGCTGCAAGAGCAGTCGCGTCCTGCGAAGAGAATCTTACAAAACTACTGGATTAGTCTAAAAAATAGAACTTTCGTCAACTTCAGTAAATAGTTAGAGATGAACGAGTAAAATGATACCTTGTTGCCTACTCCTGCACTAGTGAGGACTGCTTCAGTGGCCAATGCACCAGTGAGAGAACTCGCGAGAGCTTGCAGGGTATCGTACGTCTAAGTTATCAAGTATCGGATTACTATTTATTGTAACAATCATTCAGCCAAAAAATATGAGATCGACTATCCGGAATATCACACCACGAAAGAAGAACAAATCGTTCACCTGATATTCCAAGTAGTCATCCGTCACCGAATGTGGAAATCCTGAAATAGGCAATATTTTAACAACTTCCGCGATTGCTTTTTGTCAAGAGCAAATTGATAATGAAAAGAGATTTTTTTTAACCTTGAGGGAGGAAAACCGATGCGAAGAATTGTTTGATCGAGAAAGAAGATGAAGATGACGGGACATCCAAAACTTTCTGCAATCTTTTTTATAAGGTTCAACCAACACAGGGATAATGAACCACTTACCACGCCGTCTTTCCCGCTGAGAGTGTACTTCAATCGAGGCTTGCGAGAGTAGCTCTCTACTATTGAGCGGCCGGCCATAACTATAACACTAATATCTCATAAACAATGCCATTTGGAAAACCACATAAATTCAAAACCGGGTAAGAATCTGGAGAATAGGGCAAAGGTAGAAGAAAAAACGTACAGTAGTTTGGCAAAATGATTAGTCAACAATTGATTTATTTTTATAAAAGGATGTTTTTCTTTAAGAAATACAAAAGCGATGTTCATAAAACGGTTAAATTAAAATTACACAACTTGTGCATAACGAAAAGAAGTGCTAAAAATAAAATATTCAAGAAAAAACACTATTTCGCCAAATCAATAGGATCTCATATACAGTAACTTTTGATCCTGAGTATTAGGCCTTGCACGGAACGCGCTAAATTACTGTTTAGCTCAAGTTATAGACATTCTCTCTTGTATTTTCCGTCAAGTTAATGAAGCTGTTCTAGTCGCATATTGCCGCTCTGCCTGTCAAATTCAATATGGTAGGCAGAAAGAGGACCACCGCGACGTACGTTTTCCTCTGATTTTATATTTTAAGGGCAAAATTATTAGATAGATACTTGATTAATTGTTATTTCGTTCCCATTTCAGTCACCCTCCTACGCCATATCGATTTAAGAAACGTTGTGCGACGCGCATCACAGCGGTGAGTTATATATATGCATGCCTTGGTGGATATCTAGAGAAATTGTTTATTCGGACACCTTTGCATCACTTTTGCATTTGGTATTTGAAAATTTATTCGCTAATTTATGTTTGAACCATTAAACTTTAGACTCCTCGTCATGTAAATCGTCCGGCTCCTCGATTACCCTCTCGGGCTGCATTGGAACAGGAAGAAGAGATCGAGACGACTCGTGATGATTACTGGGCTCTTCCTCTTCCCACTTCTCCCGCTCCCTCTCCTCCCCGACCAAAGGAGATATGTCCTCGATTGGATGTGAGAAAATTGTGATGTTTCTTTTTCACAAGTAGTCTTTGCTCTATTGTTAATTTATATTAATATTAACTTTCAGTGCTCACTCGTTGCTACTTCGCAGGAGTCTCAAGTGTTCACCTACCGCAAGTTGTACGATGAGAAGGACCAAACACTCAGAGATGCACTTGGAAGAGAAAGTCAGTTGTTATATTATTGTTTTCGTTTGAATTTTTTTTAAAGTTTCTGCGCGTTTACGTCATATAACAATAATTAATTAAGCCGCGGGTCGTCACAGTATTCCTGCCCGCGAGTTTACTCGTGACCGATTTTACATGACTCCGTCTACGAAAGCAAAGGAAGCTCACGGAATCGAATATTGGCCTGCTCATCCGGTACGGTTAAATTTATGTGTTGCCAAATTTGGAGTTCGCGCTTTCTTCTCCTATTTGTCCTCTTGCATTTCTTCTCACTCGCGCGGTCACAGTGCGGGAGTCAAATTTTTTCTAGCAATCCTTTTTCCTTCAGTTTCAATCAGTTGATAATCCTGCTGAACGAGACCAATTGATTAATTTCCGTCGTCACAAAAGTAAACGGATTACGGTAGCTCTGACTCCGCCCTCAAGGGAACCAACGAGCGTGGGAGTGGGAGTGCACACCACAGGAAGAAAACAAGGTAACTCATTTTTACAACGTTAATTGACAATAATCCTGTTCTATTGTTCAGTGGCCCTTCGTCCTTTTCGATTGTTCTCTGATGAAAATGAGGAAGGGAATGGAGGAGTAGAAGGAGATAATGAGAATGAAGATGATGCTAAGACTTTGAGAAAGGAGAAGGAAGATACCGTAGTCTACACTGCTATCGGTGCACAGGGAGATATGGTCAGTGGGTTTATATTGATGCTCTCATATCACGCTTAAATACTAATTTGTACAATACTAAGGCATAGTATTGCAATTGGAGGTTTCTACTTCGCGCTCTCGGAAGCGTCGTGCATCGAAGACTACGCTCAGATACAGACGGTGTCTCTACGCTGGATCAGTGAAGTCTGATGGGGTGAGAACGATGACGTCATCGGATGAAGAGGGGAATCTAGAGGACAACGATGTTGAAGAGAGGGAGAAAGAAGGTACGGTTATGTCAACATTTACAGGATTAAATTTGTCATTTTCAGTTTCTGATGGTGTTCATTCGGATTCGGGAGATCTAGTGATGAGGGAAGATGAAGGAAGTGGGGAGGGAGATCTCAATAGAACATTAGAAGAGGAGAAGGAAGGTAATTACATTTTCATTTGATTGTTATGTTATGGTTTTACTCGTTTATTATATATTGATATGATTCGTTCACTGATTATTCTGATAATGAAAACTTGGTCGTTATAGAGTCTGATAATGATGAGGATGAGGAAGAATCAGGAAGTGAAAGGATGGAAGAGGATGATGGAACCGATGAGATGATGGACGGGAGTGAGGAAACAGAAGAAGATGTCAATGATAGAAGAGAGGAAAGAGAAGATAATGGGGAAGAAATGATCGATGAGAGGGATCCCGTGGAGGGTAAGACATGCACATTAATAATTTGGTAATTTTTTACATTTGGTTTTTTTTTAAAATACGATACTGATTGTCGATTTTCAGATTACGATAACTCAGACGCAATGGAGAAGAGTGTGCACAATAGATCGTCTACTGGCGACATATCGCTAATCGATAATACGGTATAGTCTTCATATCTTCATATTTTCAATTCTCTCATATTCGTTCAAAGGGCTATTTTGCTACACAATAAATTAACGTAATCCAACTATTTCCTGATCACATTTATCTATCAGTTGCCTCTTGAATCGGTTGTACATTCGATCAAAGACGAGGATCTTCGTCGAATGTTGGCATGTTGCAAGCAGAAGAATGTGATCGATATGGCCGAGTTCATGTAGTGAGTCTATTACTGTGGGTATATCCTGGAATGGAAATGTGTATGCCCACTATACCACTGTTTGTAGCGGAGTCGACTCTGCAGTAAAGGTAGGTGAGGGCTCGTTCGCTGACGCATATCTTGTCAAGAGGAAGTGGGAAGAAGAGAAAAAGGTCTTCAAGGTATTCATTTTATCCTTTGGTTAATGCAGCAAATGGACTTAATCAGATCATAGCGCTGAAAAGAAAGGGAGATGAAGAGAATGAACTGGAGGAAGAGGATGAAGATGATAACAGTGAGAAGAAAGAGGAAGACGCTGGGAAGGTGTTCGGAGAGGTTGTTATCTCGAAAGATCTCACACGTCTTGGAAGGTCTGGAAGGAATTCAACCAATGCATTCGCCAAGCTTTATCGGGCAAGAGTAATTCAAGGTCAGATTACTTATTTATATTAGTTTTTTCTCCAAAATATTGTTTTTAAGGTATCTTCCCTGATCTTCTCTCTGCTGCTTGGGAGACGTTCAATGAGACTGATGATGAGTATGTTTGTTTTCATTAACATTTACCTCAAATAAGTTCCAGTTTACATTTGTAATATATGAATGTCTCCTTCTCTAATTAAGTGCTGTGGACGAGCTCAATCCGGTTGAGTATGGAGATAAACAATTGTTCCTCGTTCTCGAGTGCGAGTACGGTGGACTCAGTCTCAACAAGTTCCCTGTTAGTTCACCCTCTTCCAGTCTCATTTTCGGTTTCTTTTTTAAATTTATTATTGTCAAAATAATGATGAAAGAGGAGTTGTCTTCAGTTTTCATCGATCGTCGAGATCATCTCAGTCTACTGTCAGACTGCTCTCGCATTGGCTGTCGCTGAATCCGAATTCAAGTGAGAAATGGAGTAGAGAGAAGGCCAGATCTAGGGATTCAACCTTCTTCCCACATACTTCTCTCTCAGATTCGAGCATCGTGATCTACACGAGGATAACGTGCTTGTAAAGAGGACGGAAGACACTGTCATTGAGTTAGTTCTCATCTTATGTTCGTTGCCAAAGTAAAAGATTTACAGACAAAATTTGAATTATTATGTTTCAGATTCACTTACGATTGCAATCAAGAGAAGGGCGATCACAGTGGAAAGCACAAGGTTGGTTGATGGATGATTGGATGAAGATTATCGATGCAGCAATTCGTGACGTTGCCTAGGTACTGCCTAAAAAAATCTTTTTAGTCATTTCGTGTGCCAACCCACGGAGTCAAGACGACCATTATTGATTTCACACTCAGTCGAATTACTAGAAAACCAGGTGATTAATGATATTGTTTTCTTCAGATCAATTTTTTCCTTATACTTGCATGTGACTATTCACCGGCTCCCCACATACAACAGGAAGCACAGAGACGATGGCTCTTTCCAGCTCGTCATTCCACCGACGACATTGTCGTCTATCACGAATTGACTACTGAGCAATGTAATCAGGATGCAACAGCGGAGCAATACGTAGTGTACAATAAAATGGAGAAACTAACCAAGTGAGCTTCTCTTGCTGTAGAGAAAGCAGTCATTTGTCAGTGACAGGCAAATTAGTTGAATAATGAGACATAATAACGTGTGTGCAGGGGTGACTGGGAGATGTACACTCCCAAATCGAATGTCTTATGGTTGAGAATGCAGATCAATTGGATAATTGCCGTGGGTCGATATATTCACTTATTTGTTTTTAACTGACCGAATTTATCGATTTCTTCGGCAAAATACTCTAATTTAGTAATGAGAGAGGCCCCTTCCTGATAATAAATCATAGAGCTGATCTGATACGAGATTCGAGATACCTTTATTTTCTTAATCCACGTCTTTCCATTCACATCCATCCTTTCCTCTTCTCCACCCAACTGAAACATCTGAGCACTGAGGACATCTGAAACATCTGAGGACTATCTGAGGACGGACTTCTTTGTTAAATTTTATTTTAGAATAATCTCAACCCGAAGTCGAAGTTGAACGTGAAGCGATTGAAGGCATCGAAATCGAGAAGGATCGATCAGGTCAGAGAGTACTCGTAGTCATGATTTCCGAATAACTTTCCGTCTTGCAATCGGTTGTACTTTCAGGGTGCGAAGAAACAACCGAAGAGACAGTCGATGAAGAAATCTGTGAGTTTTTTTACTTGATCGACGCATATCTCTCTTGTCTCTTGTCAAATAGTTTTGTATTGCAAGGCTTTTTTCGACAGTACCTGTTTCAGTTGGGTGGAGAAGAGGAAAGGATGGATGTGAATGGAAAGACGTGGATTAAGAAAATAAAGGTATCTCGAATCTCGTATCAGATCAGCTCTATGATTTATTATCAGGAAGGGGCCTCTCTCATTACTAAATTAGAGTATTTTGCCGAAGAAATCGATAAATTCGGTCAGTTAAAAAAGATGAGCAGAGGGATTTGAATCGGATGTTTAAGATTCGGCTGAAGATGTCGTCACTTCTGAAGGCTTCAAGAATATTCTCGCCCTTCTCCAATAGACTAGAGTATGTAATTTTACTAGATTACTTTTTTTTGTATAGATTCGACTACAGTATTTCTGTACGGGATTTCTTGTATTATAATAGATTGTTATGTTAATTCTTGATTTGCCTAGTTATTTTAGCTCTTTGTCATTAATGAACATAGTTTACTTTCTCAAATAGAGACATTAGTCTCCCCAAAGCTTTCCATTGTACCAAATAATTTGGTTTTTTATTTATCTGTTTTTTTGCTCCGTTCTTTCAACGTGATGATAAATTGTCTCTAGACATTTTATTTTCGCAACGCAAGAATATTCGAATTAGTGACATGCTCGTAATATTGGTATCACATAATGAATCACTGGTCAGCTACGCTTGGATACTAGAATAGATAAAATCCATTAATTATTTAGATACATATAGTTAGGAAATCCTTGTTATATTCCCTGTCTCTTCATTTGATGGGAGAAGTCGACTTCATCTAATTCTCCCTCATCCGAATCTCCTTCGTTTCCTCCCAGATCCAATCGTTTTTGTCCCACTTCATCAGCTATTTGATCGAGGAAGATTCGAGGAACAAACTGGAATTATATTATAGAACGGCTATTGTTTTGCCAACTGATCAATGTTAAATAACATTCTTATTTCCCACCTGAGTTGGTTTTGCTCCTCCACATCTCTTTATCAATTCTTCGATGCAACTCCATGCCTGTGATTCCATTTTCTGATTGAGAGAAATGAGTGTCACTCACATTCTTCCATTGACTCGCATGAGCGAGAGCTTTGACCATCACAGCGATCGTCTCGGGAAGATTGAGATTAGGACCGACCTGAAGAGACAAGTCATTATTATTTGGAGTTACGTTTTCGCTCTTCATTAGTTTTATGTGAATTGGGAAGATTCCTATAAACTCTTATGAGATATGTATTCATTCTTCACCTGTGCTGCTCTCAATTGTCTCAATGCATCCGCTGGGTCAATTTCGAAAGATCTAAATTAATATTATATTTTCCTCAAATAGAATCTTCCAATACCTGAATATTTTGAGCATTCGTGTGCATTCAGATTGGAATGCTCTCACATTGATGAGAGTGGAAGGTTCCTTTGACTTCGCTGCTACTTTATCTGCTTCTTCCAATGCATGAATCGCTTGAGGAAGAGCTCCCACCTCGTCCAATTCCATCTCAAAAAATGAGATTCGGATTCGTTCCGTTTTTGAGTTCAGCAACGAAAAAGAAGGAATTTATCATCTATCACTCACTTGTGCACATGACATGTAGAATCCAGCGAGATGATCGTACGCTTGAGCTTTGTTGTAGAAATTCTCGATATTCCTGAAGGAAATCGATGTAAATAATGCAGTAGACAATATTTGTGGCTGAACTCACTTGCACAATTCAACGTCCTCTCTCCAATTTGTCGTCTGCAGATAGTTCGCTGCCATTATGTACACCTAAGAAGACTGTCTTTTTGCGCTCATTCAGTTTCAATCTTTATAACATGGCTTGAGATAGCATCGGGAAATGATACCTCTTTATTCCTCGCAATCGAAGCGAACGCCATGATTCGAGAAGTGTCACTCGATCGAATGAGAGCACTGATTGCCTGCAATTACCAATGTCATTTATGTGATTTTTTGGATACGGGGAGGAAGAGGTTCGAAAGATTTCGAGCCTTCTCACTGTCTTCACAAACCTCGACCATTGCTCCAGCCTGGGCAAATTTCTTGGCAGCAGCTTGATAGGCTCCTTGGGTAACGCACAGTTCTCCCACTGAGATCAGAATTTTCTTGCGAGTTGCCAGATCGGGGTAGGACTCTGAAATGGAGTGTAATTTGATTCGTAAAAAAATCTTAGGACAGTTGAGTTACCTTTAGTCGGAGTGAGAAGATTCGTTAGCTTCTCAGTCATTCGCACATTTCGTTCATC
The DNA here is from genome assembly GCA_900490775.1 of Pristionchus maxplancki. Taxonomy (NCBI): domain Eukaryota; kingdom Metazoa; phylum Nematoda; class Chromadorea; order Rhabditida; family Neodiplogasteridae; genus Pristionchus; species Pristionchus maxplancki. The sequence goes on along the minus strand of LS587830.1, from coordinate 351,790 downwards.
GCAGAGACGAACCGCTTCGGGGAGCTAAAATATCTGATGGTCATTTCACATGAATGAAATAATCTCACTTTCTGAGCCATTGCGAGAAGTTCGGCAGCCTTATCATAATTCTGATTCTTGAGGAAAAACTCTCCCGCTCTCTCGAGTGTCACTTTATCCGATTGTTCAGTCAATTCCATCGTGACCATATCCATTGCATTGTATTGCTCAGTACGATACGCGACGTCGAGAGCACGACCGATCATTCCGGCCTGAAGAGAAGGGATTGGAGATTGACTTCGTCTGACTAATTGAATGAAGCAGTGGCAGATACCTTGTGATACAGCATGACAGCAGTCTGTGCATGCCCAGGGATGTCCTCATAGAATGCAGCTCCATTTGCCATTTCCCTCGGACCAGCCATGAGACAAAGAGTTGCTAGTTTATCAACCATGTTGTTCTCCTGGAATGATCAACTCACGATTAAGAACCATCACTCTTCATGGAATTGAACCTGTGCGAGTCTGATGGCGGAAGAGATTGCATTGGCTTTCGAGTAGAGATGCACTGCTTCCTCCACTCGTCCGATTCCCTCGCAGTTACGAGCCACCTCAATTAAGGGAATAACCTTCTCTCTCATCATACAAAATTGACCGTGAGGAAAGCCGCTGGACTGTTGCTCTCCTCTGCTTTGGCGATTGCCTGAAAGATCAAAGATCACTTCAAGTACTCTCAATGGCTTCCTCACCTCCTCCAATCGATCGTGCTGCAGTAGTATCCTCACGATGGAAGGAGTGTCCTCGGCGACAGAATAGAAGTTGAGAGCCCCGTCGATGTTCCCTGTGATCTCCAACCAAGATGCCCACCATTTCTGCAGCTCACTGAAAAGAGAAGACAAAGAGTTTCAGTCTTGCATATCGAAGCGTTCAATTGATAGACGTGGGGTCATTGTGAGATAAACGGTGTAACGGTGTGAGATAAGCTGATAAACGTACGGCTCCCTCTTCTTCCTGACATAAGCTTCGAGATCTCTGCTGTAGTCTCTACACAGCATCCGAGTGACTTCTCTCACGTGAGTTCCCGCTTGTTCGTAGCTGAAACATCGTAAAATAGTTTTTGATAATATCTCATGGTCTTAAAATTAAAAAAAAAGCTCTCGCTTACTTTTCGATCGCACCGTTGATGTCTCCCTTTTCTTCGAGGAATCTGCAAAATCCAATTAGTGAATATGGATCGGCAGAATAATTCCTCACTTTGCGTACTGATGATACAATCTCTTCTCGTCTATTCGCGTGTGCTGACTGGCCAATTTCAAAGCCTGAATTTCACGGATTACGCAGCAAAGCCCATAGACGGCACCTCGGTCCATTTGAGTCTCGCAACGAACATCTTCACTACCATATCCCATCGACGACAGTGGATGTAGAGCGACTCTGCTTCGTCCTGAGAGCACGTTGTATCAATCGGCTTCTCGATATTCGACAAGGGGTTTCATCATCGACTCACTAGCATTCCCAGATAGAGTGCGAGGAGGGCGCATCTCTCCTTCTCCGTCTCTCCTCTCGATGCAGCACGACGAAGGGCTGCGGCTGCACGGGCCTGAAGGAGGGAGACATTCCATGGATATTCAAAGGCGAGGGGAGTGAGAAGATGAAACGAACCTCTCCCATGTGTCCGAGACAGACGGTGGCGACATCCAATCGACGGGCCTTCACTGACATCGACGCCATCTGTTGCCACACTTTCTCACTGCAAGAACGAGTTCACTCCTTTATGATTCGACTGCTGATTTTACGCAGAAGTATTATGCTTACCTACGAATGAACTTGATCGCTTTGAAAGCGTCATCGATTCTTCCGAGAGTGAGAAAGAGACAGAAGTTGAGCATCGCGTCTCGTGAACTCGAATCGGAATCCTCGATTCCAGCGAATTCCTGAAGATGCTTCATTGTACGCTCTTAGTCGCAACCTTCCTCATCATCCCTCATTCTCACCTGCAGAGTTCTCACAATGAGTAGCTTGGCTACTATTCGATCTGATCGCGAGTCTTCCTCTTCGATCTCCTTCTGTGAAGAATCGTTTGATTATTCCTGAGACGGATGATAGAATGCTTACATTCTTGATGAAGTAAACATTGGGAACGGAGACTCCAATCAATCTGCTCGTGTTGACTGAGAGAGTCTGAAGAGCGTGCGGAAGGAGACCGAATTCAGAAGTGGCGAGGGCAGTCATCACGTACGCATCGCCCTGAAGAGACATTAGGAGGGAACCATCATTGAATTTCAATTCGAATCGCATACTACTCACCCCTTCCGCATTCTCCGATCGTGCTTCGACAACGAGAAATCTCGGATCCACTTCATCCCATTGCAATGAGCCCGTCTTGTGAGAGGGAAGACAGAACCGAGAACGATCGCGTTCGATTCGTCTGCAATTCCCTTGACTTCTCTTTTTCATCCTCTCTTCTCCCTACCTCGCAGCAGCAGTCACTGGTCTCGCTCCAGTGCTCGTCGCTCTCTCCGCTTCTTCCTCCAATTGTTGTTCCTCCGTCAGACCAGTCTTGAACGAGAAGGAAGAGAGCGAATCTGACTCCGCGTCCCAAACAATGAGACCATCGGGACGATCTGAGAAAGGAAGAAGACAATGTAAGCAGATGTGATTTCCACGAGATGAACAACATACTCGGCTTGCCGAAAGTGGCCGCCACTCGAGTGCCATTCACGTTGATTCGAACCTGGAGATACACCCATTCAAAGTAAAAATGGAAGTTCTCCGTACTTCAGCCAGTACATAATCTCCCTCCAGATCGATGCTCTTCGCGAGATATTGCTGACGAGCTTCCCTGAATAAAATCTTTTTGCGAAAGAATCTCGAAAAATGGAAACCTCTTGCTGAGATCGTAGACTCTGATGAAGTTGTTGGTCGTTGCGAGGACGAGCCAAGTTCGATTGACATGGATGGCGAATGGATCTCCCTCCATCTCGGGCACTGTGATCTGCTGCTTCACTGTGCCCTAAAATAATACCATCGAATCTCATCGCTCTCATTTTTCCTTATCAACTAACATTTCATTACTCGTCTTCATACCTGCAGTGTCCTCATGTTCACTTTATCGTTCTCTAGAGTGATCACAGTCTGTTGGACGAGAGCGACGTCTTTGGCTGAACACTGGAAGGAAGTCGAAGGATGGGCGACAAGGGACGATTGAACGTCCATCACGGCGATCTGAAGAGACTCAAAGATCAGTGACTATGGAAGTGAATCGGAGTTTTTGGCTGATTGGCAAAGGCAGAAAAATGTCTGACCGTCTCTGAACTCCACACAGCCAATTGTTTGTCTGCCAGGAAGATTCCCTTCACTTGGAATTGCAATCTCAACTCATGGAATCCTCCCTTCTCAGAGTTGATCAGATTGAATGAAGAAGGGGTGTTTTGAATCGCAGCCACCTACATATCTCGGTGTCTTTATTCATATCATAAGTGTCAGTACCTTATTTCTGAAGTGCGCCACGGTATCATTCTCATGGAGTACGATGAGTTCCCTGTCGGCACTCACAGCAAGAGTTCCGATGAATGGAGACCAAGCGAGAGAGACAATCTGGAATCAATCGATAATTGGGTCCATTCTGAGAGTAGATCACCCGTTCTCCCATGGTGTCGGGTGTCTGTGGTGTCCAATCGAATGTTCCATCGTTCTGTTTCCTCTTTCTCCATGTGATCATCTTCCCTCCAGTTGTTCCAGCACAGATTACCCCTTTAAAAAGTAGACTAATCATTTCCAATCCTACAAAGAATCAGAGATTCTCATCAAACCTGGTTTTGCAGAGATGCAACATGGAACGTCTCCTGCCTTGAACGTCGTTCCTCCCATCGGAAGAGAACTATTCTCGTCGGTCCGAAGATTCCAAACACGGATCTGATAACCATTTTAGAGTGATCTCCGAATGCTGCGACGAACCTCCTTCTCTCCATTGCAGATGAGCAACAGTCCATCACTGAGATCGAGTTTAATGTTTTCGATCTTTCCCGTTAGTTTGACCTGGACGATAAATGTTTCATCATTGGATTAATCAACTAATCGTACTCTCTTCGTCTCGGTTGCCTGTGTCTTCCCCGTGATAGTGAGTATCCTCAGTGTATTATCACTCGAGAGAGCGACCAGTGCTTCTCTCTCCTTGAACTCGTACAATTTGACGATCGCCGCCTCTGCCTGAGAATAGCCTTTCAACATCTTCAAGGATCGAGTAGGAATGAGAACGGAATGAGTTTCACTCGTCATTAATTTGTTCTCATTTTGAATTCTACACTCGTAATGAATCAATTGAACTGACATCGAAGACTTTGCTGATGGATGCAGAGGCATCGATGAAGTACAACCTTGATTTGGCCCCACCCACGGCGAAGAGAGGAGGAGAGGACGAATCGTCCCTTTCAGATCTGGACAAATAATCATCAGTCGGGAAAGAATCTCGTTTGAATCAGTCGATTGAACGTACACAGTCAATCCGACGGCACACTTTGCTCCTTCTTCCACTTTCGCTGTCGATTTCCTCGCCCATTTTTTCCTTTCTCGACTATACAACCGAATTTCGCCTTTCTGGAACGATCTTTGATCTCTTGAAAAAGGGACTCCCATCTTACATTGTCAATACAACAGAAGCTTCTGCTGTCTTTGCTCCAGGCAAGAGAAGAAATCGGGGAGAATACTTCCACGTCTAGAATATTTCTTACGGATAAACGTCTTCCTATTTTAATAAATTAAAATACGATAAGACACCATATGCTTCAGTCATATTGGAGACGGAAACTCTTCCATCAGACCATGTTATCGCAAGCCATTCCGTCCCTGGCGCCCAACTCATGTGAGTAATCTGAGAGAAGGGGAGGACGGTAGAGATCAAAGATCAATTAGCTCACTGTTGTCTGACTGCTGATCATCTCATGATCGTCGTTGCCAAGATTCTGCAGTGAAAAAATAGAACAATTATTCTAATTGTCCCAATATTTAACATAAATAAATAAGTGTTTTCTGCTCAAATCACTCACATTATTGTTGTAGGAAAGGAACTGGAGTTGTCCCTGAGCTCTTCCCTGATGGATGAGAGAGGAAGAGAGGGCGAGGACAGGAGATACATTCGACCACGCAAGAATCTCATAGTGGACCTCATCGTTGAGGTCGTCCTCGGGTTGGGTCATCTGGAGAAGAGAAGGGGATATGAGAGCAGTCATATTCATGAGAAAACTAGATAAATACGAAAAATGGAGCTGATTCCCGTTGCAAATTAACATAAAAACGACAATTTCTGCAAAGGCAAGAGAAGCAAACAAGAAGAGGAATAATTTGAATGAAGCAGTGGTGGTGGTGGTGTGGACTGGGCGTTGCTATGGAGAAGAGAGGAGACAGGGGAGGGGGTTAGGAAGCAGTCTCCCTCAGGAGTGTTCTCTCTCTGTTTTATTCCTTCTGCTATGTGCTTTGTGATTAGATTTCGCTTAATTTAGCCAACTTCCCATCTCATTTGTACTTCGAACTTTGAGCTATGCGGTAGTAATATTTTATCAGTACAATTTCATCTTCTGGAATATAATGCTTAGAAACTACTCAAAGGACACATATGTACAAGTAGAGTGAAGAATGAAGAAGTTAATCCCGTTCGGATTGATTTTGATCTCTTCACTGTTTCTTCTTGTTGTTCCTGAAATTGAAATATTCAACGGAGTCAACTCTGACGCATTGTTAGTATCCAATCTATCATAACTTATTCGTCTACTATTTACGTCTACTTCTACAATCACAATCAACTCACTATTCTTACAATCGAGCTCTTCTCTTATCACTAAAAATGAATATTTATCCCCCTAATCAATTAATCCCATTACTCACATATACTTCTGGATAGCTCTTCTCGCTTCTTCCACATCCGCTTTGTCTCCCCATTCCTTCTCCAGATGAGACCACACCATATCATTACCATCCACGAAGAAGACTCCTGAACGGATAAACAGGTTACGGTAACAAACGGTCAAACACATGACTCCTTTCATTGTAAGTAAACAAATCAGATGAAAATCGAAAAACCGATCTCAATAAACATCGTCCGAAAAAAATAATAAACTCATTGCAATATCGACGTATTTACCTCCAAGGAGTCTTCCCTCTCCCTCTAGATTGCCAACGAGTCCTTCCTTCTTACTGGCAGATACACTGGTCCATAGACGGGGACGAAGGAATCCCATCCACGTGGGAACCCATCGCTCGTTCGGACCGTAGAATGTACGCTGACAAGAACGGGATTGAAAAATTGGATGCCACGTATTCACGTATAATGAACGAATAAAAGTGACAAAGAATTAGAAGATATGAGAAGTGCAAATACCTCAGTATCGAGATAGATGTCTCCCTTGAAGTACGACTTGAATTCATCGACTCCCTTCGACTGATGAGTAACTGCCACCAATCGCACTCCTGCCTGCAAATATTCACTCAGTGGGTAAACAAAGAGCAAGGGAAAAACAATAAATTGAAATATGAGGTAGCCCAACCACCATCACTGAAAAATAACAAAAATTTGACTGACCTGGTCCAGCATTCCCTTCAACTCAGAGAGATGCGCAGCCTCGCGTCTGCAAATAATATTTTGAATGTTGTCCTATCCTATTCTTCCACTATAAAAACTGATACGAACCTGCACAGAATGCATCCGGGTCTGCGAACGGCCATAACCATTGAAGGCTTCGAGAGAAAGTCAGAACCCTAGTAGAGATCATACCGATTGTTAATCTACCGTACTCCTGTACTTACTGCAATTATTTGGCTTTGATCGATCGTGTCCTCCTTGTCAATCTTGATCAACTTGGAGGCATGGAGATGGGCGACAGTGGGGATAACGTGCCCGAGAGTCCATCTAAATGCAAGGGAAATAGATTACAGCGAAGATTGTTTTGATCATTCGTCATTGCTAAAATCCAGAATTAGTAATCGGGAAAGATTTACCTGGTGGGTAGATTGGCATAGATGACTGCACCGGAGAATGCAGTCGCTGCTCCCGCGAGACCTGTCCAGATTATAGACATCTAGAAGATAGAATAAGTAACATTTAGGTCACATATCTAGAAAAGATGAGCTTCTGACTAGAAACACAATGAAAGCTATGAATTCTCTTTGCGAATGGTAGAAATTGTGGGTTGCGTGATGATAACTCGGTTGATAAGAGAGAATAGCGAGTGGAGTTAGAGTGTAGTTGTGGTGGCCACGAAATACGACTCACAAACTAACGAGAGAAGGGAAGCCTCGGGAGAGGGGTGAAAGGTTGCGAAAGCCCCAAAGAGATCAACAAAGTTGTGTACGTTCCTAGTCAGCAGATCATCTGAGAGCTCTTTGGACTATGCAGCGAATACGAACAAAGAATAGAAGGAGTATTTCGACATCTCTTAATTTTGCGCTCGAGTTTACACCGCGGTGCACCGCCCATTCAGGATTTAGTCACTGATGACAGAGCGGCGCAAAACACAGTATTTTATACGTGCTCTATACTAACAGAAATTAGCGTTAAAATATGCGATTAGTAGGAGGAAAAATCAATAATTGAAAAATACTGTGAATTTTTAAATTGGCGGACCGTGAGTGCATTTAGCGAGTCGCGATTCTCTAATCGCTCGCGACCGTCTTGTTTTCATTCCCGGATGTCAATGTTTTTGTTTTCTTCTAGCTAGAACATTCTCCGCTTACGAAATACTCTTTGTTACTGGTTGTTTGTACCGCGCTCGATTGCTTGAAGGTTGTGGCAATATCGATTTCTCAATTCTCTTCTCTTTTGTTGTCTCTCTCCATTGCCCCAGGCCTCATTGATCTGTTTCACGTGACGACAGAAGCATGTGCTTCTTCTGCAAGTTCTCGTTCCCGTTTCTCCTCCGTGTCACTCCATGGCTTGTTCCACTTATCAGTATGAGTACCCTTCTCTGCAGGGTAGTCTCCATCTCGCGCCGTGTCCACTATCGACTGTCTCCCCGTCAAGAATATTCGAGATGTTTGGCGGTCGAGGCGGTCAAGATCCTTTCATGCAGATGTTCGGGTCAGTTTCTTCTTTTTTCGATATGGATATTCCTCTCAAAAATATACCCCCATTGTCTCTTGGCGACCACATCGATTTTCTCCCATGAAACACACGGGTCTCCCCATTTCCCATGAAATCCTCTTGTTCTATTTCTACTATTTACACTCCATTTTCACTCCCAGGAAACGCAAACATTCGACTTTGCTTGTTTTCTTGCAAGAAGTAAATCAATTGAGAGTGAAAGTCATGCACACGGATAGCGCTAGTCATCGTGACAATACAGATGACGGCAGAAAGATAAGGTGTTTCCCAACAGATCTCCATCTGGAAAGTTCGATCGATGAGAGTAGGAAAGAAAACAGAAATGGAAGCGACTGTTAGACTTTTGACTCATCCTCGACTTTGTATGCCCACGGCATCACTGCTTTTAAGGAAAGATCGACGCTTACGTTTTGTTCTCCTTTACTCTTTCCTTTTTTTTCAACTCACGAGTTCCGCTCTTGAAAATTGTTGTGAATCAGAGAACGGAATTGAAACGAATGAGGGAAATGGGATTGGAGTGTTTGAATTTGCTCGAACAGTCTGCGACTCCACCCATCCTGTTTGTTTGAGTGTCCATTTGACAAATGTCTTGCTGTAGTCATCTCGCCCTTTGCCATTTCTTCCCCTCTAATCATGTAATTATGGAAGAGATTGCAGTGAAATGCATCGATCGATGCGTGAAATGGACCAGATGATGAATCAGATGATGGACCCATTCGGAGTATTCGGAATGGCTCCCCGACCTCCCTTCGTTGCATCGGCTGCACTCGAGGATGCTCATCCAAGGTATGAGATCTAATGAGTGATGTCATTTCTAAAGTAGTTTAGTTACGTATTCTGTTTGATTAAAGGTGTTTTTTCATGATTTAATTAATTTTAATTTACAGAGCCCGAGGCGGCGCAATGGTTGCTCCAATGATGATGAGAGATCCATTCGGATTCGGAGGATTCCCTGATATCTTTTCTCAGGTTGGTTAATATTGGCTATCTTTTATCTTTGAGACACAACTTTATTTAGCGCCGTCAGAGGCTTGGATTACCCAATATCTTCAGAGAGGTTCAGAGTGAACTAACTCCACTGTGAAATTTGATCACTGCATGTTGCAGTCTGGCCAGCTAACACTAGATATAGGCTAAAGAATGTTCCATTGAGATATTCGATTGACCAATCTCTGGATTGCAGATGAATGGAATGGCAGAAGCTGCGATGAACGACCCCAATGGAGTCTGCTTCTCCTCCTCGACCATGATTTCCATGGATGGAAGTGGAAGAGCACCCAGAGTGGTCGAGACGAGTACTAGAAGGAGTGGAGATGTGAAGGAGACAAGGAGAAGGGTACGGTAACTATTGAGTGGAAGGGAGGGGATGCTATAGAGGGCAGAGTAATCTCGAATAGCCGAATGTCCTTGAGGGGATCTCGCTTGAGGGTAGAGGGGAGATGAGATGGAGGGGTTAATATGATAGCGATGATGATCTAATCTGGGTTTAAGAGACATTCTTGAGAAATCTTTCCTGTGCTTTCTTATTCTTCTTCCTCTTCCGCATCTTTTCGTTGTGATCGTATAATTTTATGGGTGCGATAGATGTCGGAAATGTGAAATGTAAACTTTGGAAGATTTACGATCGTGAATCATGCTTAGGATGTTTTCTTATTTTGATATTGAAAGTCAAAATTATTAATAATCATATTAAATTCTCAGGTACAAAACGGAGACGAGGAAGAAATGGTGATTGGACACACGATCGGAGATAGGTTGGTCCATGGTTTATTGACTATCCATTTCTGCCTCATATATTTTTCTGTGGAATGGATAATTTATTTTTGAATGTTTCCCATTATTTGTTTTTGTTTTTTAGGGAGCACATTCTTGAAAAGAAGCGAGACAAGGATGGAAATGTGAGGAATCAGCAGAGATTCAGAAATCTCGATCAGGGTGAGAATATAATAATTGTACTAACACATTCGGTATAAAAATACGCATTAGGAAATATCCTATCGTAGTAATAATAGTAAGGATAATAATTTGAGCCGAGGCGGAAGCATTCGATCGCGAGTTCAAGACTCGTGCTGAGCAGAATGTGAGGAGCAGTGCATTCGGAGATGTATTCGGATTCAGGAATGGAGGAAGATCCGCTCTCGACGGGGCTAGGTACGGTTGATTATTTTTTGATTATGGATATTACATATTCTGTGTTTCCAAAATACTGAGTATTTTAAAGTTTACTCTCCTTGTCAGATCGGGCAGCTCTCGTCCTCGTGAAATTGGTTCATCGAGAGAAGGAAACGGACCGATCATCACTCTTCCCGAAGAAGATGAACCGTCAGTTTTTCGCTTTTCTATTTTTTTTCATTTGAATTGATTTTTTTTTCATTCCGTTCTTTTTCCCCAGTCGTGAGCGGTTCGCTCTCGTCTCTCTCTTCCCTTTCCCCATGCCCGAACCTCCGAAATCGTCTCCTCTCGGCTCAAAAGCCGCCACCAAGACTGGAGCAGATGCTTCTTCAGCTAAAGTGATCGCTCTACTTGAATCTCTTCATGAAAAAATCGACGCAATGCCCAAATGTGAGTGTAATGCTCTTCGACAGGAGATCGCGGAGATGAAGATAGCGATTGCTAAGCAAGCCACTCTTCCCTCAGTCGATACTTATACTACCGTCAAGAAAGCCCTCAACGATGCCGCGACTTACGCTGACAAAGCCAAGCGCGCCGTTTGGGTTGGTCGCGAAGAGTGTTCCTCGCCCGAAGAAACGGCCGCTGCCGACCAGAAAGCAATTGAAGAGCTATGCAGCGAGTTAAAGGATGAATCGATCAGTCAAGCTTTGATGGATGGACATATTCGTCATCATCGTCACCCCGAACAGAAAGGTACCCGCAAGAAGAGAATCCTGAAGATTTCCTTCTCCAATGAGAAGATCAGAGATCAATTCCTCTCACTTGCCCGATCCACTCGACCTTCCACCGTAACCAGAATGCCCGGAAACTTCTTGAGACGTGATCTATGCCCTTTCGAACTGGACCTTGAACGAAAAGCCCGAATTGACGCCTTCAAGCTGAATTGCAATCAGAACGGCCTTGTATACGGTATCAGAGACGAAAAACTAATTAAATTCAATGGAACTCCCCGCCCTCTTCCAATCGGATATGAGTCCCGCCCCCCTCGTGGATACGAACAGAACCTCAACGATGCAATTAACACATCCGCCATTATGTCCTCCGTGAACCAATCTACTATCGACCAGAGTAGCCTGAATATCTCAAATGGAAATGGAAGTCCTATCTCGAACGGCACAATCCTCGGCAATCTCTCGCCTATGCAATCCAAACCAATTGCAACTGCAACATCCAAAGTCACTGGTACGGGGACCAAGGCCTAGGACGTGAGCAGCAGTGAGGTACTCCCTGTCTTCCCGTCTTTTCCTCCAATCTCTTCTCTTTCTAACAATCCTTCTCTTTCCTCTCCTCCTCTTTCATCTACACCTCCCTTCTCTGTCTCTAAATTTACCGAGCTCTTTTACACGAATGCACGTTCCATCAGGCGTAAAACTCATATTCTATCGTTCATCAAATCATTAGGCTATCATCTAATCTTGTTGAGTGAGACATGGCTCTCGAGTGACGACAGCGATGCGTATCTTCTGGGTTCTAATGAGGATTATGTGGTATTTAGAAAGGATCGACCCACCAATGCTGAGAAATCTCGAGGCGGCGGTGTTGCGATCATTAGCTCACCTCTCTTGCACCCTATTCTTGTAAGCTCCTTCTCTTCCGATGGTATTGAATCTCTTGTCATTGATATCCATCCTTCCTCATACCGTAACACTCACTCCCTCCGTTGTATACGCATTTGTCTTGTTTATCGCGCGCCTTCCTGCCCCTCCTCGTCCCTTGTTTCGCTTCTTTCTTTCATAGAACCCTTCATTTCTGATGCTCCCTTCATAATTTGTGGCGATCTCAACTTCCCCAATATCGACTGGTAC
>LS587830.1:292931-335293 GCA_900490775.1 Pristionchus maxplancki | reverse complement strand
CTTCCCTCTATTTCTTTTTCTTCTAAGTCACTATTGCGACTCTAATATCTCTACCAACCTGCTGCTTACCCCGAAGCCCCACCCCCAAACCGATTCGCCTACAAGACGACGGACCTCCACCAAATAATTACGAAGATCATCGATACGCTCCATTGACCCTACCCCTGGTGGATAAACAATTGAATTGAATTGAATTGAAAAAAGTCTGATGATATTCTGAGTGGTGTCACATTTCATCCTCTTCAATGTGACAGTTCACAGTTCTTCCACGGGATGGCGATAAGTTGGGTGTGGTCGGGAAAAGAGGAAGGGTATTGGCCAGACGAATATCGAGAACGAATTCGTGTCTCATGATTGATTGGGGGGTCGTTGCAAATGAAATTAAATTCCACTAGATGTGTGACTGCAACAAGTATTTAGTACTTGGAGAATATGGGATGTTTATTGATCTCGATTCAGTCGCCGTTCTCGTCCCTCTCATTCTTCCCACTCTCCGTCCTCCTCCTCTGGTCCCATCATCAGAGAGATCTCTGATGAAGAAGCAGAACAGAGCATTCCCAAGAGGAGAAAGGACTTGTATGGAAGGTGAGAATGAGAAGGGGAATAGTCGAGTACATCAGTCCATTGTAGATATCGTATGGGCGACGAGTAAGAGGCCATTCTCACTACTCATTCGATCCCCTTTCATCTCATTAATATTCCCTTCTCACCTACAGTATACCCCTACCAAAGTGTACATTAGACAATAATCATAGACATTGGATAGATGTTTTGACGCTTCCTTTCACTCGTAAAACGACTAGAGCTTGTTCGCTGTCACTTAGCTGATCCCAGTTTGGAATGCCCAAAGAACTAATTACTCGATGGATTGTGAATCGAAACTGCTAATCTAATTTGGAGCCAAGTTTTAAGATTCGCCCTATAAATTGTATTCTGAGAATATTTGGTGAGAAGATTTTTCCATGGACATCGTTGTTTGTTGGGCTGGGCATACAAATGGGAAGAACAGATTTGATTTACAACTTTATAATTTCAACCTGAAAGAGCTGTGAAACTGAATTGATTGCTAGCGTCGGAATACTTTGATGGTACACAGCCAGAGAAAGAATTGCGTGAAAGGGGGAAAGAACAGCACGGAAATATTCTAGACTAGGTCTACTATAATAACGACGAATATTATGGTAAGAAGCGGTGCGGGATACGGTAAGGAGAGTGCAAAATGTGTTCAAGGGAACAGGGATAGTCTAAACGGCGACTGAATTAGTGGGTAAGTGGACCGGTCGTGCTTAGAGGTTTGCAGTGAATCCAGCCTCTTTGAAGACGGAAACAATCGAAGAGAAGACCTGAAGGATAGTTTAGTAGTCAATTTAGTGGTAATCACTCAATCTGTTAATCTAGTTGTTAACGAAATCATTCTTCATTAAAAAGCTCGACAATAATAGTACCTCATCAGCAGCTGGTTCAGAGGAAACCTCCTTGACCTGTCCCAGCTTCATGTAGTGCTCAATGATGGGAAGAGTCTGCGTGTTGTAAGTGACGACTCGCTTACGAAGAGATTCCTCGTTGTCGTCAGTGCGACCCTGAGAGAGAAGGGAAGGTTACGGTAGATGTGTGGATCGATTGTACAAGCTAGAAGGGTAGATCAATGTATACCGTACCTGTCCTCTACCGAGGCATCGATTGATGCACACTTCCACGGGACACGAGAGGAAAAGCACAAAGTTGACCTTGGCCTGCAGAGATCAGAGATCAATCTCGCCCTCCATCTTGATAGAACATGATAATTAATTCTGTGCCGTTCATCCCTTCCTTTCCCGTCTCTCTCCTCACCTTTCCATCCATTTGCCTCTTCCATCCATCCAGATTGTCTTGGTTACGGGGGAATCCATCTACGAGGAAACCGGGTGCGTCTCCCGCAGCTTCCATCGCCTGTCAATCAAATACCGTGCTCACAAATCAATAAATCATTAATTCCTCCTCCCTCCTCCCAAAATTCTTTCAGAATGATTCACAACCCTATAGAATACACTCATCGCATGGAAACAATGTTGATTCATCTCGATTCTCTTCTCAATTTCTTTTTCATTCCTTCCACCTCATTTCCTCGTCACTTTTCAAGTGAAAAATCTCTCGCAGTCCAAATCACTGTGCGATTGGGGCAAAAAAAGATGGTTCTCTCTCGCTCGTAAACACTCTTCTCCCCTCTCTCTCAATGGTATCTTTTATCGGTAATCCGCTTATGATCTCCATCTCTTCTCATCGATTCTCGATTATTGTGTGTAGAACTAGGGAAGGAGGCAAACTAAGATGACGGCGAAAGAATGCGAACTCTGTGAAGATGCAAGCATGAGTAAACATCGAGATGTAGTCCAATCGTAAACTACACTAACGTAACAGTACTCAATTCATGACGGACTCCCCTTAATTTGAGTTCAAAACACGATGGACACTCACATTTTCGAGTAGTTGGCAGGTGATCTCAACGGGGACAATCGATCCATTCGTAATGTGTTCCTCGATCAATCGACCGACCTGAAGAAGAGATAAATTATTGGATAGACAAGGGATAATGTGTCTACTACCAGCGAGTCCTGTACTAACCGCGGATCCCTCTCGTTGTCTCTCCTCTCTCAGGAGATCTCCTGCGGAGAGATGCACGAATCCCAGCTTCTGAAATGGATTTTAACGATGAAATCATAAAAAGGCTGCGACTCTTGTAACCTCCTGAATCTTCTGGCAGGAAGTTCCCTTTCCTGATCCGGGAGGGCCGAGAACGAAGACGACATTGTAGAGAGGACGGGCCATTCTGCGGACTGAACAAGAGGACATTAATAAAAGGTACTCGATATAATGAGGAGGGAAACGAAGAGCCAAAATTATATGAGGGAAAGCGAAGGAATTTAGCCTTTCATAAATTTTTTTTCACAAATGAATCATGTGCTGCTTTCCAGCAGTTTTCACAAACTGCTAAAAACATAAAAATTTTGAGCCGCAATTTTGAGGTAACAGTTATTGTTTGTTTTTGTAAGACGTTCCATAATAAGTCAAGGGGTATCCTACCTAAATAGTAGAAGTCAAAGATCAAATAAGATCAGAACTATAAACTGAATTCGATAGCCGAAAAGATGCTTTTTAAAAAGTTGATCAATGATCAAGCAAAAAAAAGGTTGCAGGTACCGTCAGAGAGGAAGAGAATGAATGGGGTCAAATGATAACGAGCTTCATTTTGAGTGATGACGATATCAGAAAGAATCACGAAGCAAGGAGAAGTTTGCTAACTGAGTCCACGTTTTCTCTCACGGCGAATTCAAACATCAAATACCTAATTGCCAGACAATGCAAGATGTTTCAGTGGGCGGTGCATTAGAACTAAAACTGGACCTACGATCAGATATTGACTAGATCCTCCCTTTATTTCATCTCACTAAATCTAGTTCTGATGTGGAATGCGAGTGATGGCGAAGGGTTCCTATAGAGAGAATGGTGGGGGAGGAGGAAAGGTTGTGCCCTCTTTTTGTTGTTTCTCTTTCTCTCTTCCCGACCCACTCTCTCCTCATCTCGTCACACTCAAAGATTCACTAGAGAAACGGCACG
The DNA here is from genome assembly GCA_900490775.1 of Pristionchus maxplancki. NCBI lineage: Eukaryota > Metazoa > Nematoda > Chromadorea > Rhabditida > Neodiplogasteridae > Pristionchus > Pristionchus maxplancki. The sequence continues at coordinate 331,699 of LS587830.1, read as the reverse complement.
TCTCCGGATTATGATAAGAAGGAAGGAGCTACGATTGAGAGGTATATTCGGATAGAGAGGAATACGAACCAAAAATGGAGTGGCCTCACTCTCACAGTGACACGTCACAGGATCTCCTTGGATCTGGAAGAGAAGAGACCCACTCTCTATTCCTCCCTTTTACTAACTATCGCTCTTTCAATCTAATAGCGATGGAGTAAAGTACGGAGAATGGAGAGAATATCGTTTCTTTGATTCTCCCGATCTCGAGATTAAGATCATATTCAGGATGAGGGGAAGAGACTCGATACATAGAAGAGATCTAGAAGGGAAGTTAGGTGGAAGGAGGAAAGAAGGAGAGAAGAAGCCCCTAGAATCAATTAGGGGGTCTCAAGTGAAAGACGGTTCATGAAGGTCACAACGAAGGGATCTCGAAGAAAAAGAAACATATCTACGTAAACTTTGGGCACTTCTTCAAAATAGCGTACAGGTTAGCGTAATGGCTCAGGGATCTACATATATTCCCTCTTATTCCCCACTTCGAATCTCGTGGTGCGCGGTTGCAATGTTATTCTGAAGAAGTGCCAAACGGCACGGCAACTTTGTTCCCTATCCACACGTGTGGATAGGGAGTGTGCACACTTGCTATTCTATTTCTTCGCTTCATACCGGAATTTTGTCGAAGAAACAATTAGTCAAATGAGCGAATCTCAGTATTCGGTACCCCTTTTTGTGTGTCTGCTTATCAGCTCAATAAACGCGCAACTTTGTGTCAGAATGTCCCCTTCTTATCGAAGAAAAGAGATGAGCATAAGGGGGTGATAGTTGAGGTCGAGTGAACAAAGACAGAGCAGAATAAGAGTAAGAATGATAACAGTCGACGCGTGTCAGTCATATCTAGTCATTCCTCAAGCGAATTTTGGATAGGGATAGTAACTCACAAAGGGAAATGATGGATTGGACGAGAGACGACTTAAAGACGACTCCGACGATGGAAATCCAAGGATTCTAAGAGATGACTCCACATTTTTCTTGTTATTCTACAGATATTAGCACATTGAAGTGAACAAATAGAAGAGCATCTTGACGATGCAACCGAATAATGAGAGAAATGGTTTATCAATTGAAATTGTTCATCATGTCTCTCAAATGGATATGGCTCGGCCAGAATAAAACAATCAACGATAGACAAATGTGCTAAATAAAACCCGTGAAACGTGAGGAAGTGGTCTGAAAGAGGGATAGGTGCACAATTGACCAGATACCTCCTGTGTAATGAAGGATGCACCCTTCCAATATATCACAACGTGACAAATCCTATCTTGAGCCTTGTACATCATCTCAAAAGATTGCTCTTATAAATATGTTAGTATCGATAGTATGGAAGTCTATGAAAATGGCGTGCAAACTAACAAGCGGATAAAAATTACATGAATTGTTCAATAGGGCTCATCGAGGGGAAGATCGCTCTTAGAAGAGGTTTCTCCTTGGACATCGTTCGTTGCATGCTCCAAACTCTGCTCAATTCGGTTGAGTTCGTCAATTGAAACCTGCAGAATCAATATTCAAACCAATAAAATGTTTCATGCCCTGAATTTTTTTTTTACAAAATGGGATAGGAAGGCTTCGTATCGCGACATCGAAATATTAGAAACATCGTTGTTCTAGGGTGCACAATAAGGAAAAAATAAACTTTCCGTGAAACCCTAGTATGTGTTTATTAATCCGCAGCCATATTGGCTATTAGCATTTCTGGAAACAGCTATCTTTCAAATTAAACCCACATGTAGTAAAGAAATTTATCAATGAAGGATGAGCGTAAGGATAATAACAAAAAAGTTTCTTTTCTTTGAATTGTCATGAGAATCACCGAATTCTCGAATTCGTTTATTTTCTGTTCTATAAGCAACCTCCGTTTTCCCAACAAAAAATACCCGTAGAAAAAAGAATTAAGTATGACTAATGCCCATAAAGGGCACTAATTAATAATCTAAAGGAAACGCCGAACCTTGATCTGTCCTGTTTCGATGGTATCATCTAATTCTCCTGCAAGAACTACGTTCTCCCCTCGAATAAGAAGAATTCCGTGGCTTATCTCGCTGTAATACTTCTGGATGTACGTGCGCTCGACGACCTGCAACTGAACTTTAACGAAGAAGTCGAGACAATTTGTAAATACAGGACGATTAGTAATAAAATGGGTTAAAATGGTTAAATGTGAAGGTTTGAGCCTGAATTAATAGCGAACCTCATCCAGAACCAAATTGGCGAACTGGTCGATACTCCGAAGATAGCCAATTAACTTCCGTCCATCCCTAAGAACGACAATGAGGTGCTTATCGAGTTGTTCGAAGAGACTTATGGCTCCCGGAAGGTATGGGTCAGATAGATTAACGGCCATACCAGGAATTCGCACTGGAATTAACTATATTTATCTACGTATGATTAGGCAAATAATAAAACAAAATAACAGGCATGCTAGGACATCGCTAGGACGCTGCTAGTGTGAAATACCAACTACCGTAACCACACCACAAATTTACCTCATGCAGGACAAACTCTCAACGCGAAATTGCCTGAAACCGTATTCGGAAGAGCAAAATTTTCCAAAAGTGTATTTTCCTTTTTGAATACTTTTTTCCTCGTTTTTCAACGTAAGTGGTGTTTTTCGTTTCTTAAATGAGTGTTCTCATTAGCATATCATTAAATATACGGCACTACTTGTCCTTAGTAGTTATCAGCTCAAAATCCTGTTTTTTTCGTTCTGAGATTCATGTTTTATTTTTTTAGGTCCTTTTCCTTTTTGAACTAATATTTCATGTTTCGGCGCAATATTATCGCTATATTTTAAGTTTTTCTTAATAATAATGGTAATATCATCATTCCAGGGGTAACCATGCCGCGTGTAAAGGCTGTCCATTCGAAGGTATACTCCTGCCCTCGTCGTCCGTTCGAGAAGGAGCGTCTCGACCAGGTTCGTTTAAAGTACCTCCAATTGTTTTTTTGTTTCAAGTTTAAATGACGCTTTTATAGGAGCTCAAGCTCATCGGAGAGTTCGGTCTCCGTAACAAGCGCGAGGTGTGGCGCGTCAAGTACACCCTTGCCAAGATCCGCAAGGCCGCCAGAGAGCTCCTTACCCTCGAGGATAAGGTATGTGTTTTATTGCTATTTTTGAGATGTCACAGTGATACAGTCCTGAAAAGGTATGGATGCAGTTACGACCGTGTATGGCTAAATCTCTTTGTCCGCAATAAATTGCCCCCTCCTGTGTAACTAATAAAACTTAGGGGCTTTGCGATTGACTGAAAATGATTGCGTTGTGTAAACAAGGGTTTGCAAAACGATATCTTTATAGGACCCTCGCCGTCTCTTCGAAGGAAATGCCCTTCTCCGTCGCCTTGTCCGTATCGGAGTGCTCGCCGAGGACCGCATGAAGCTCGATTACGTGCTCGGTCTCCGTGTTGAGGACTTCCTTGAGCGCCGTCTCCAGACTCAGGTCAGTGATATTTTTATTTGACATTACGAAATTCTTATTTCTAATTACGAACAAGTGAAGTGGAATAGGTTATTTTCATTATGTAATGTCACCTGATTACAGCTGCTTTAAGTTTAATTTTCAGGTGTTCAAGCTCGGACTCGCCAAGTCCATCCACCACGCCCGTGTTCTCATCCGCCAGAAGCACATCCGGTTAGCATTTTTTACCTCGTTGAAACACTGAATATGTGTTATGTATCATTTCCTTCTTCGGATCGGCTGCTGTTGAAGGGGTCTTTAACTGAATAAAAGATGCATGATAAGGACAATATCACGATATCTATCATCCTATCACTATGACATTAAATATATGGGAAGGGATAGTGCAGAGTCCCTCAAAAATAGAAGCGCCCTTTCTTATTTTCCAAAATACTATATTTTTCTTTTTGATGTAACCCAATCAATTGATTATTGTTTTCAGTGTCCGTCGCCAGATCGTCAACGTTCCTTCTTTCGTTGTCCGTCTTGACTCGCAGAAGCACATCGACTTCTCCCTCAAGTCGCCCTTCGGAGGTGGACGCCCCGGCCGCGTAAAGAGAAGAAACGCCAAGAGAGGAGGTGGAGACGACGCCGGATCTGACGCCGACGAGTAATATGGAACAGTTGTTATTCGTTATTTCTGTTCCCCACTCGTCTTTGATTTGATCAAATAAAGACTTGTTATTGTCTTATTTATGGTTGAGACACGGAATTGCGTTGGGGACGTTAATGCTCTGCGTGAAAGCTCTGGTTGCTAGGGGCACTATGGTTGCTATGGGTCGTTGGGAGGTAGAATATAGGGTCACTCTGTTTGGTCATGCTTCTGGTCCTACTTTTCGCTTCTTTGGGCCGTTCTCAAATATTATCAAATATTCTATTTTCTTTTACTTCTGGTTGCAACAGGTATAATTTATTGTTTTGTTCTTACCCATTGCTTCCTTCTTCAGGACCGACTATTTTGACGCTTCGCATTTGGTTTGCATTCCTTGCCGAAATGGTTCTGTTCCATCCTCAGACTCATTCAGTTGTGTTTGTTCGAATCGTCAACGATTAGTTGAAGTGACACCCGGAGGTCCAATATGTCAAGACTGTCCGCAAGGTTGATTAGTGTAGAAAAGAGTTGTCGAAACGTACACATTTCTTCATCTAGGAACCGTGACAGCTCCAGATGGATTATCATGTATTGGATGCCTAGGACAGACTAATTGTTCTACCACGTGTCCTTCTGATTCAGTAGCTGTTTATCGAAAGACAGACGGAAGTGTTCCTGAGGGTGCGTGCGGTTGTTTCGAATGGGTCACTAGACATTATATTTACAGTATCTGGTGTAGAATGTGTTCGATGTGCCGTAGGAACTACTCCTGATACTGCCCAGGAACGGTGTGAAAAATGTAGTGATCGCAGTTGTTTGTGCTCAGAGGTTCGTTACTTTCGTTACTGTAGGCAGTCGGCTTATTTAAATTCGGCGTCACGTCTTCGTGCAACGAAAGTCTTTCACAGGGAAGTATTGGTCCAACGTGTCCCTCTACTGTGAATGCCATTCCTTCCCCTTCACTATCAACCATCTTCCTCTCATCTGGAGATATTGTTTCCTCTCGAATCAATGCTACAACCCTCATTTCGACTGCGAGGAGATGCCAGCTGGGCTCTCAAATCGACTGCCAAGTGAGCACATTGCACAACCCTTCACCCGTCTGCCCGGTTAGCTCAGTCGGTAGAGCACCAGACTCTTAATCTGGCTGTCGCGGGTTCGAGCCCCGCATCGGGCTGTTAAGTTTTGCCTATTTTTTCTCTTCATTTGCAGGCTCTCGGAAACATTTGCGTGCTGCAAAACTATCAAAGAGATGTACAGACGGCCTGTACCGTATTTCAATCAATTTCTAATGTGCCTGCAGTAAACCAATGGTAGTATTTAGTCATTTTACAGTAGTTCATTCTGCGTTTCAGGGCTCCTAACATGCCCTGGTTGTTCTACTACAGTGCTGATGCAGCATCGGAACTCCAACGAGAAGCCGTTATTGATCAGGTAGTTCAGAAGCATGGAAATCGATGACACATTAATCATTTAGCTGTATAAATTCACGAAAGATCACAATGGCGAACTGGACATTCTTGCTGCGAGGTAGGTCATCGAGGGAATAAATCGATCGAATATTCCATCACAGATACACTCTCAATGGATCGTTCCTCGGATTGAAAGAGATATCAGACGGATCGATTCAGTTGTGTGTTGAGAGCTTAGTCGCAGCTCACAAGACCTTCACATTTGGAACGAGGATTCGGTAGGAGGGATACTGTAGATGTCTAGCAAATCAATCGATAACTCGTAGACAATCGTGCCAATTGGATGTGGCTGAGCTGATGAGACATGAGGAACCACTGTTCTTTGATCTCTATCTACGATTCACGAACACACAGGGACAACAACAGGTCAGAGAGAGTAGTCGGTTACGGTAGTTGATATACGGTAATTGCCAGATGTACCCTCTGCCGGTGGTGAACGAGAACATTCGACGGACGGGAGGATATCCGAATAGAGAGGAGAGACCAGCACAGTGGATACTGACGAGAAGGTGAGAGAAGATGAGGATGACAAGGAAAGAGAGTGAGGAGCATAGCTGAAATCGATGAACATGGGCCCCCAACGTGTATCTAGTTGATATGAAAGAATTATGTTCTATTCGTTGCTTCGGATGATTAGAGTAGTTTCTCAAATGTTTCATAGTGATATCAGAAGAACGAGTACAGATGAAAGATTACTGATCTTCTGTCAATGATGTACTCTCAGATTCTTCCTAGTGGATGCGTGGTCTCTGAAGGAAGGAGACACGGGCAATTGGACTGCACTCAGATATGCTGCCAGGATTGAATTGAATGTGGAGATGGTGGTACGGTAACCATACTATTCTCAATCGATAACTGATTCTACATCAGAACACTCGAGATGGAAAGATCTACCCTCCCTATCTGAGAATTGTCTACGATGAATTGAGAACGAATGATGTCGTGCCTGCAAAAGAGGTTATCTACATTATCAGGGTACAATAAATAATTTATCTATGCCAGGTCGATGCCTCGTTTAGTATTCGATACTACACGAATCCTTTCCGACACGACAAGGTAAGAGAAAGATCAAAAATCAAATATCTCAGGGATAATGATGAATGTTAAGGATCTCGAGATTGCAATGGCAGTTCTCTCTTCACTCACTGTCCTCTGGTCGGCATTGAGAGCATACAGGTAGAGATCAAAGATCAAATCAGCATGTAATTCATTGATCTCTTCTTCAGTTGGGGTCGTCGTGCAGGGAAGGCAGTATTCGATGTTGCCACTCTCATTCAATTCCTTCTCTTCGAATGCTCCTTCCTCGGTAATCAATCGATACTCCTCCCTACCGTACCCCTCTCTCTTCCTTTCAGGAGACGTCTTCCTCTTCGTGACTACGGTAACCGTCTGTTGGCTGACCTTCGCCTACAAAGCACAGACTGCTCTATTCTACATGCAGTTGACAGATAGCCAGGTAATCGATAATCGATAGCTACCGTACTCCTCTTCTTCCCCTCAGGAGTCCACTCTCATGGCGTATCTCATCTCTGCTGCTTCACTCAAATTTGTCGCTCTTCTCCATCGATTCGTCTCTCTTATGCTGACAGAGACATTCTTTATCGATTGGGAACGACCGAAGGTTAATCGATAATACCATAATCGACTACTACAGTACCCCTTCAGGTTCTTCCCCGTGCGGATCTCGATCGTCCCGCTTCTCTCGACCCAATCAAATACGATGGAGCGAAGGAACAAGCTGTCGTCATTTGGTTAGATTAATTTTCCGTTGTAAATCAATAAATGATTGAACATTCAGGCGCACATATCTCGTGGCAAATGAGTGGAATGAACTGCAGAACTACCGTAAGACGAGTATGGCTGTGCAGGTACTGTAGAATAGTAGACAGGGTTACTGTATCTCCCATTGAGGTGCTTGCCATGGTATTCTTCCTCGATTTTCTGCATTGGAAAGATCTTGCAATCTGGCAGCCTGGATTCGAGATTGGTAAGTAGGAGAAGAAGATCAAAGATCAACCTCTTCCCATCTCAGATCCGATCTCTTCATCCTTCGCTTCCTCTCGTGTCTCTCGATTGGCAGTCTCTCTCTTCTTCTACTTTGCCATCGGATTTACTCAGGTTCTTTTTAGATCAACATTGCGTTTCGTTGATATTTCCAACCGAACGTCGAGTTTCAATCCTCTTTCAGTGGTTACTCAACGTCTTTATTGTGGAACGAATCCTTCTCGACCCATTCCACAACTTTATCGATCTCTGCTCTATCGCCAATATCAGGTATACGATATCGATTCATACCGTAAACCATTCCTTCGCTTCCAGTGTTCTTTCCCTCTCCCATCCTCTCTATGGATACTACATCCATGGTCGATCAGTCCATGGATGGGCAGACACTGGAATGGCCGAGATGAACGAGTTCCTGCAGCGAGAAAGGGTACGGTAGGGGTACTGTAGATATTGATTGATCAATTCTCCTCAGGACAATCTCGTGGGAATGCGAGGATTGGAGAGTGGAGGGGAACTGCAGACTTACTACGTCTCCCTGCCTATCTCATTTAGGAAGAGGTATGGTAGTTACCTACCGTATTCTAATGATTGGTGTATAATTCTACAGATACACTGACCTCGCAAGTGCCTCATCGATCGATGCGAGTGGAGCGACAGCTCGCATGCAGAATGTTGATCCTACGACGATTCAGGTGAGAGATACGGTAGAAGGAGATTATCGATTGATTGCAGATTTCTTCTCGAGCTCGAACTCATGCTGCCATGAATCGATTCCTGCAGGTACCGTAACCTTGACGGTAGGATTACTGTATTGATCTATCACAGGATATGGTGGAGCATTCCCTTCCCGAGGTTGATTACACCATTCGGGAGAGGACCATGGCTGAGGCAGCTCTCGATATCGAATTGAGTGATTCCAGTCAGATGGGAGTGTTCACGAGGTACGATAACTACTGTATCTTGAATGATTCAATCGATATCAGGGACCATTCCGAGTCTGCATTCGCTCGTTGTTTCGTGTACGGTAACGAATGGGCGAAACTCTCCTTCGAAGCTCTTCTGTTCTCAATTGTGAGTGAAAAATGAAGGAGTGAATGGGCAAGATAAACAGCGTTGTTTTGAAAAAAAAAACAATTCTAATCCATCTTCTCTCAGGTGTTTGTCTACACATCCTCAGTTCCTCTTGCTGCAGTAGTCACTTACGTGTCCGCAGTATCACTCAGGTATTCATTAGGCAGTCCCATCATTCCAATAATCAATCATTCCAGAATGCTCGCCTCAATGATGTTCACTAATCATCTCGTCAAGAGCAGTCTCGTTGACCATCGATTCTTGATCTAATGTCATCTCATGTTCATATTTGTGTAGTGGTAATCTAATATTTTAGAGTGTTCATTTCAGTGTCGAAGTATGATTGAAACGTATTCTAGATATCTCAAGTCGACTTATCATTTCAGTAATAGAGTGTCGTGCATTCAAAAAATATTAAGTAAAGACGAATTTATCGCAATGCCTCAGATTGAGCAAAGTTTGTGAGTGTCGAATGGGTGAGTGAAGAGGTTTCGGTCGATTGAAAGGGGATACGGTGGGTGAAAATGGCCGATCGATAACTGGCACTTATTACAGCATTGGATGCAAGATAGGGAAGGAATTCGCGAGGCGGTGAAAGGTGTGAATCACAATTTGAATCGACGGTGATTGGAGAGAATTGAACTGAACCCGTAGAGGAATGAAGAGATTGAGGAGAAGGGACGGGAAGAAATGGGGAAAGGAGGGCAGTTAGGACACAAACACAGATGGGGTAAGAGATGGAGATTATGGGGTCGTTTGATTATGGTATCGGGATTACGGTAGCTACCGAAGGATCATTATTGATTGGAATTATTAGGGTCTAGAAGGACTGGACTAGAAGAGACTGGGAGAAAGAAAGAGATGGCTACCCGGAATGGAAGATTATGAGACTCTGAGTATGGAGACGCACTAGAGACAAAGAGAACGGGACAATAATACGGGGAAGGAATCGATCACCGAGTGTACAGAAAAGAGAAGAATGAAAAGGGGAACTACATGTTGTTGATGAATTCTCGAGCAGCGAGATAAAGGAAGTGGTATTGATCTCTCTCCTGAACACTTCCTTGTCGCTCCGTTCGAAGAACTTTCACCTGGAAGAAGATTACGGTAGATCAATAGATACAGTATCCGGTAATTACCGTAGTGAATACGTCGACGACTCCTTCCAGTTTTATTCGATCGATAATCTGTCCGAGAGCGATGAATACACCTGTCCTTCCTGCTCCAGTGGAACAGTGAACAACGATGGGACCATCCACTCCGAATTGAGGTTTCGTCTTGTGAATCTGCAGTACGGTAGGGTTACGGTTTATAATTGTAGGACTATGGTACGAATACGGTAGTGCATTGATCTACCTGCTGGACGAAATCGATGAATAGGTCGGCACTCTTGGGGGCGGGACTCATCTCGGGCCAATCAGTGTATTCGAAGTGACGGACTGTTCGAGACGCTTGCGACTGCAGTGAATAATTCATTAGGTGTGCTCACTTAGTGCAATTGGATCATGAAATACTGGAATTGTTTCTCACCTGAACTTCGGATATCTTGAACTCTCTGACGATGTAAGTCTGCATGTCGTACTCAGCGATCAATTCAATCACGAGGATTCCACACTGCACTCCCCGATCTGAGGGCCAGTACTCAAGACGAGCTTGAGAATGCTCCTGAAAGGAATTTATTAATGATAAATCCTTGATGGGTTTCAGACGCTTCCTCCTTAAAGAAGGAGTCCCACGAGGTGGAATGATAGGCTCCCACCACGACTGGATTGTGCCGCGAGTGAAAATACTGTAGGGAAGAGGGTGAGAGAGCGAGAGAGTCAGACAAACAGAGTGCTTCCTCCTCCCCTCTCCCTTCCTTTCTCCCTCTTCCCCTTCCCTTTGCACCGCGCATCTTGATTTTCCCTGCGTTATCGGAAAACTTTGAGCGCACATAGCTCGCTTCAAAGTTGAGCTAGAGACTTCAAATTTCGGATTTGCACTAAGATTCAAGGGATAAACATGGCTGTGCTTCCAGATTGTCCACGAAAAAACTCGTGGGACGGCTTCTTTAATAAACTACTCACCCGTCCATTTCCATCGTATCCCATCTTGAGACAGACGATGATTCCACATTCATTCTCCCATATCATCCTCCAGAAATCAGTGATCGTCGTGTCACAATTGGGAGCTTGAGTCGCGATGTACGCATATCGTTCCCTGCAAGAATAATGATAACACAATAACCTCTCCGACCGTCGACGACGAATGCATGAATCAATCAACATTCTCACCGATATCCATCGACCCAGCTGGCATTGATGTAATCGCTGCCTTCGATGCCATTGACAGTTGACAACTTCACTCGATTCGCATCATACGGAACGACGGCCATCGATCGATTCTTGTGACGATTCGCAGGAGAATTCGCGTCGATCGCACGACAGTCGCGCATTCGGAAGATGTTCAGTTGCTGAATGGAGACGAATAGCTACGCATCACTTGCAGTAGACACTCACTCTGAATTCCTGTTCCAATGGGTTGACTCCATCCATGGAAGCTGCCATCAGTCCACTCAGATGCTGCGACAGTCTCTTCGCCGGCACTTCCGTCGATCCAGAGAGAACTGCATCGAGCACTGCGTCGTGGATGAACATGTATTGCTCGTCGATCTGAAGAAGTCAGTTGTCGATCCACTTCGATGGTGAGACTACCGTACCTGCACCATGTGACTCCTCTGACTCCTCAGTGCAGTCACACACCCGAAGATGTCGATGGTGTGGTCGTACCGTAGTCTCTCCAGCATGATGTCGATCACGATGAAGGCGCCTGTTCGACCGACTCCCGCACTGAAAGGGAACAAAGTTAGTATGTGATCGGGAAGTTATCGTACTCCTACAGTATGCTACCGTATCCCAACCGTACCTGCAGTGAGAGATGATGGGTCCTGCATCGAGAGGGTTGAGGGTCTTGACTCTCTTGAGGAAGATGAGGAAGGGAGTGGGATGGTCGGGCACTCCGTGATCTGGCCAGGCAGTGTACTGGAGGTGGTGAATCTGGAATAGAAGCAGTTGTCGATAGTTCAGCTCGGTGAGAAAGGTACTGTAATCTCACTTCTCGCGACATCTCTCCTGGTGCCTGGATGCACATCTTTCGCATCGTGTAGTGAGCGAGTTGGGTCGTCTCGAGTACGGTAACCTGTCAGTTAACGATTCGTAGGGTGTACGGTAGAAGGGATACCGTACCTCCATGTCTCCATAGACGGTCGTTCCTCGAGAAGGCCAATACTGATCACACTTCATCCTATTCTGCTCCTCCAGATTGGTCAGCATCACGATCGTTCGACTGTCCTCTTCCCACACCTGACGAATCAATCAATTCAGACGTTTACGATAGGTCATCGAAGAGCACGGTACATACCATTCTCCAGAAGTCCTCGAATGTCTCAGGGAGTGGTCCTTGAGTGGCGATGTATGCCCGTTGTCTCTCGTATCCATCGATGTAATTAGCATTGATGTAGTCCGAACCGGGCTGACCACTCAGAAACACCTGAAGAGAGAGAGATTATCGATCGATTCCTTCATCCTGACTACCGTACCCTCGAGTGATCGTAGGCGGGAATATTCGCGTATCGATTCTTGTGCTTGTTGTATTCAGCAGAGGAGGCGTCCCAAGTGAAGACTTGACCTGTCTCGATCGATTCGAATTCCTGAATGAGTACGGTAAATGGAGGTTACGGTAGAAGGTACGGTACCTGGATGAATCCAGTGTTGTTGTTGGCTCTAAGTCGTTCGATATGCGAGGCGAGTTCAGTGATGGGAACGGGAGGATGGGAGAGCGAATGACCGCCCGTCGGACCTCCTACAATCAATTTATTTAGATTCTGTTAGAAGTATTCAGGCAAATGGCAACTTACCAGAAGAAGGCAAGCGAGGCATGGTTGTGTAGATGTTTCCGTTGGTTCCATTGTGAGGATATCGAGATTGAGAGGAGGAAAGGGGATAGAGATGATCGAGAGATGTCGAATTGTTACCATTCATCTGAAGAGGCAATACGTTTCAACTTTCTTCGCATATGGGAATGAACCGATACTAAAACAAAACTTGCCTGATCATAAGGATGCATAACTGGCATTCTTCCATAGTCAGTATTCAGTAATTTGCTCGTCTCTCCGACCATTCCATTCCCATTGAGATGATGACCACCAAGAGCAACCTGAGATAGAGATGCCAACCATTTTGGAGGATTCAGAATCAATTTACCTTGGTGATGCTTCCATGATGTCTCATACTTCCTCTTCCGACGGTCTTCTTATTGCATCTCAACCACCAACAGACTAGCAATCCAATCAACAATCCGATCGATAGCAGGGCGATTATTGGACCGAGTAACCAGATTTGAGAGGCACTTCCAGGCGATCCACGACCAACCATTCCTGAAGATGGAAGATATGATTGCAAATAAGATGGTGCAAGATGAAGGACAATCAAAATGCCTAAAGGAAAAACAGAGAGGTTTCCGAAACAGCTCTTCAAGCCCTTTCTTACATCACCACTCTAAGACAAGCGTCAGAAGCCAGAAGCTTTTGTTCTAGAAACGACTTGGACGACTATTATTCCCCTCTCTAAGCTCTTTCTCAACACGTAGAATGACGTACCAGTGGCCCTTGGAGTGAATGGCTCAGAGACGTCGGAATCTCCCCACAATTTGTGACTGTTCTCCATCATAGGAGCACGCTGCTCCAACTGCAAATCGATTAGTTAGTTATACGGTAGTTAATAACGAGATGGGTTCTAGGCCATTCCATCCATCTAGTCCCTTCTATTGACCAGTGAGAGAAGAGCGAATCGAGTTATAACCGGAGAAGAGCGAAATATTCTGTGCACAGAGGAGAAGAGAAATCTCGCATGACCGAATTGATTATGCAAAGGGGAAGGAGCTATTTTACGGAATGACGAGAGATTAGAAGATTTCCCAGTGCAAGAGAATGGATAATTAGTGGAAGAGAAAGTTGAGTTCGCGATTTAAGAGTCGTTTCCCAGACTCATTTGAGTGGATTGATCCATTTCACTCTGACCTCATGTTCAATAACTGATCTCTCTTTGTACGAACGGAAGATACGAGAATTGGAGGGATGATGGTCGCTAGTCATGAAGAGGGAATGGAGAGGGAGAATCAAAGGAAAGGGCAGAGATGAGGTGGAGGAAAGGGTTACGATGCTCTTATCGTTAGCGTCAAAAAGAGCATCTCCATTTGGATGGAAGAAGGGAATGAGGGTGTAAAAGGGAAGAGAAGAAGAAGATGATGGAGAGACGGAGACGATAATTCTGATGGATGAAAGGGAGGAGGAAGGGGGAGAGAGGGAGAGGGGGGAGGGGAGGAAGAGTGGACACGACTGCAGTCAATCCAACAGCTGGAGTGTGAATAGTAACGGATTCCCTTAGACGAGAAAAGAGACAAATACGATTAGTGAGAAGAAGAAGGAAGGGGAGAGGAAGTTGTACTAGAGGGCAATGACTCTTCCATGGTAGGTCAAGGGAGGGTAGGTCACTCCTTCCTATCGGATATCTCTCCCTTAGACTAGGCGGCTCCCTCTTTTTCCCCATTCTCGCCTTCAATTCGCACACAAAAACCGTGGGAAAAGGTCTTGGAATGAGAGGGAGAGTCGAAAGTGGAGGGTTCCTTCTTTGTGATTGGAGGGTACGAGAAGGAGAGATTGAGGTTCTATTCTCGGATCGACCTCGAAAAATATAGGAATGATTTGCAGCGAGCAAAAATAGGCGGGGATGGATGAATCGGAAGCTCTAAAAGGCAAGAAAGAGAAGAGAGGAGGAGGGAGGGAAGATATTCCGAGAGAGTGGTCTCTCCCCTCTCTCCAAGGGGGGAAATTGGTGCATAATTCGCGTTTGCGCTGCGGGAATCGAGGCTGTTTCGAGAATTTTCGTGCGCGAGTTTGCAATCGGAGAGAGTGATTCGAGGGAAAGAGGGATAGATTGGAGGAGGAGAAGGAGGGGATGAGATTCAAGTAGTTAATGAAGAGATGGGAATGGAATTGGTAGATGATAGGATTCTTAAAAAGATGAACTGGAATAATAACTGTTTCACCGTGCGAAGGGGCCAACATCCTTCCCCCATCAATACATCTTTTCCCTCCCACGGATCATCACTTGCGCATACAATGAAGAGAGGGAGAGGAGGAGAGAACACCGTCATAGTTTAGAGAGAAACAACGGTGCGTCCCGACGAACTACCGTACTCTAGAATACCGTACCTGGCTTCTCTTCTCTGGAGGTTTGGCGAATACTCGCATGAAGACTTTGTACTGCTTATCGTTCTCCAGTTTGAAGTTGATGAAGGAACCGTGCTGAAATGGATAATGGTACTTTGGAGAAAATTTTAACGAAAATCGGCCCAGCTTTTAACTCCATCTACATGACAGTTTCTTCACATAGTAGTAATAATTGATGAACTAGGGTAAGCATTGAATTCAGAACAGAATAAATCGACTAACCGTGTTATCATCTCCAATCATGAAGAAGTCGTCACTCTTGAACTTGTCCCTCATCTCATTGGCTGAGATCTCAGCTGTGATATAGGGACCGTTGAGAGTGGGAAGAGAACGAACACGACGAATGGGAGAAGAAGGAAGGGAGACTGGTTCGAGAGAAGAGTCCTGAGAGAAGAGAGAGATCAGTGATCAGATGGAAGGGAACAGTGATCGAAGTGATTAGAATCAATGTCTAACCTCTCTCTTTCGTCTCTTTCTCTCCATCTCTTCTTCTTCTTCTCCTTCTCTCGCTCTCTTCATTTTCTTCGCTGGAGTAATCGAAACATTCGAAGTGACTCTCTGTCTCTTTTCCTTCGAAGTCTGCACTAGAGCAGCATTGTCCAGATGCATTATCGTATCCTGAGATTATCGATTGATTATGAGGATACAGTAATCTACCGTACCCTGGTGTAGTTTCCCGGGACGACGATAATCCAGTAGTGGGAGATCGCGCCGTACTCTTCTGTGGTTGGATTCAACTTGATTCGAGCCTGCAATGATTCATTCAGACAATTCTTCTCAATTCCATCTCTCTTACCATTCCATTGGCGACTCTTCCATGATCGACTTTCGGCGTTTCGATCACTGTTGGAGCCGCTGGATCCGTCCATACCGTGACCTGGAACAAGAGGAGGATAGATCAAAGATCAAAGATCAATCTCGACTCACTCTATTCGCCCAGTGCTCGACATTTCCCGCTACGACGGAGATCTTCAACTCGTAGTTGGTGGCTGCCCGTAAGGAATGGAATCTGAAGGGGAGAGGGTCACTATGGTCTATCGATGGACATCTAATCACTCACAGATAACTCGTAATGGTGAAGTCCAAGTCTCTGGCAGCTCCGGGTGCTTGGAGATTCCTCACGTCGAGATTCTGATCGAGATACTCTTTCCTCCCTGTCGCATTCAGTCGGAATGTTACGGGTGTCGGCCCCTTGTACTCCCATCTGAACAGATTCATTTTTCTAATTATTCATTGACATTAATTCGGTAATTATCCCATCTGTGAAACATACTTGACTTTGACGGAATTGTGGGTCTTCCATTCGACTTGGAGATTCGTCGCATAGAAGGTTGGTTGTATCCTCTCAATGACTGTCGGAGGCTCGGAGCAAGGACCTTGTCGCTGAAATGATTCCATAATGTAGGATGTCTTTCTTTTGATCTCACGCGGATGTTGATGAAAAGTTATGTTTTCCTAGATGTTTTGTCATCTTCCTTCTACCTATCCCATTGTCTTTCCCGATGGTTCGAATGCATACTTCGTGGCCCATCCATTCCCATTCACTTCCGTATTCACTCCCTCCTTCCCCTCTCGCTTCTTCTCTCTCGGGAAGTATCCCATCTCGATGCCCTTTCCCCTCTCCATAACCCTCTCTTGTCTCAATCTCTCCTCTCAATTGTCTTGTATTCCCCCTCTACACCGGAAGAGCGACTACTTTGTGTAGAAGGGAAGGAGTAGTGGATACAAGGAGTCCCCCTGTTTACGACCTCCCAATGTCTCTTCTACTTACGGAGAAAAGAGGGAGATTCGAGGTGAAAGAGGACTGCTAACCAACGGAAGTGCGGAGATAATCAGAGAGAGACCCGCTCCGGATATCCGGTCATCACTCATTAGGATAGGAGGGATTACGTCTATTCTAGTGGTGTCTCTCGGGGTGCAGTTAGTGCTTCTAAGAAGGACGAGATATCTCACATTCTGCTTCACGGCCAGTACACAGAAGGCGTACGGCTTGTGTGGGTAAGTCAGATCTTCGATGGGGAAATCGCGAGCATCTGAAATATCGATCGATCAACTACCGTATCCCCAGAGGAACTACCGTACCTGCTTTCATGATCTTCTTCTGATGCCATGTCTCTGATGATGACCTACTCGTCGGTTCGTGAATGTATTTCACAACGAATCCATCGACCTTCAATTATCGATTGATGATGAAACCTCCTCAATAACCCACAAATAAGTCATTTCTTCAGTAATAAAGTATCTTTACGATGATTACTACCCGTCCCTCCTACTCCCTCTTCCTCCCTTCGTTCCCTTCTGACATCGTCTAGTCTAATCGTTCCCCTCTATGATCTACCCTTCCCTTTCTCCTTCCGAATCCCATAATAGCCATGACCATGCAAGTTCGTCAGTACAACTCTCCTTCCTCTGGATATTTCTACCCTTCTAATAAAGTCTCTCTCCTCCTCATTCTCATTCTGCATTCTCGAGTGAATTACTGCCAAGGAAGCAAAAAGAGCCGTAATTTCCACCCCTTCACTTTTTCTTGGAAGGGGCGGAAATTCTTGAGATGGAACAGTCGAGACGTAGCCAATCCATGCAGAACTAAGTTGAGTCGGAATCGAAGAACGGATCCAGAAAGGAGCTACTTACTGGTTCTGACTCTGGATATTCCCATTGGACGACTGCTGTTGAATTGGAGATAGGTTCGACTCGAACATTCGTCGGAGGACCAACGAGAGCTGCAAAGAAGGAAAGATTGACTCTATTTCAACCACAGATTTCGCTGCAAATTCCCATTTTCACGCATAAAAAATGCGCTGCGCCCAAATTTCATTCATCTCGAATCGTCGCCTCTTTTCATTATTTATAAGTAAATTGCTGACGAAAAGAGTCACAGAGTCGTACTTTATCAAGGAAACAATGTGCATTGAATAATTATAATATTCGTGCAACTTACACATTCCTCTATGGTGTTTCTCTCTATCCCATTCCCTCCTTCGTCCCTTCTCCTCCCTCTCTTCTTCCCTCTGTTCCTCCTTCAGAATCCCTCTCATCACAGCGACGAAGACGTTGTCTCTCGCCGCCACTTCCATCGTCGTCGTCGTCTCTCCTTCGTCTCTCTTCGAGATTCCAGTCGTCCTCACCGTCGAGGAAGGAGAAGATGTCGTCGATGCTCCAGGGATGGGAGAGAGGAGAATGGAGAAGAGTTCCCCTTGTCGTCGATCGATCTCAGCCACGACTTCCCGTGGGGTCGGAGGATGGGAAGCGAAATCAGAAGATGAGAAGGGAAGACGATTGCGAGTTCGAATGCGAGAAGAAGGAGATTGGAGGGAGAGAGACTCTTCATCGTAGTCCATTCTAGTAGAAAGAGAGTAGTGAATGGCAGAATAGGGACGGGAAAGGGGAGAAACTGTCGGAGAAGAAGGGTAGATCATTGGAGAGAGAGAGACTCGAATGACACTCCTCGATAGAGACTCATTCATATCAAAGAGAGGGAGAGATCTGAGACTGGAAGAGAGAAGGAAGGTGGTCTATCTCCCTCCCCGGAAGGAAGGAAGGAGGGAGGAGCGAGAGAGAGAAAGAGAAGAAGAAGAGACACCGTAATGAGGATAATTCATTGTGAATATCGAATCGAAGATTAGAGAAGGAAGAGGAAGTTTATCAGTGATTGGAAGAGGAAATGGAATCACGAGGGGATATGACATACTACTGTGAGGTGTGAGGAGAGGAAGGAATGGATGAGAAGGGGATGGGCTAATATTCGTCCCTTTGACTCCTCCCTTTCACTAGAGTCTAATCAAATCTCAAGTATTCGGACACCTTGTTCATCTCTGTTTCTCTCCATTCTCCATACTCTCTTTCCTCTCTCTAACTGCTCTTTCTGCTCTCTTTGTCCCTTCTCCCTTTCATCTTCAGAATTGACTACGAGAGTCATGAAACTTCTCCTCTCTCTGCATCCATGTCTAATTGAAAATTGAACGCCCTTTCTCTTGCTTGAAGGAAGAAAAGAAGGAAGAGAATGGAGGGAGGGAGACTAAGATTCAGGAGATATCGTCGATTACAAGTGAGAAAATGACTGCAAAAGGGCATGAAATTTGAGAGGGGCAAGAAGTGTCAGAAGAAGAAGAAGAAGTGAAGACTGGAAGAGAAAGATATCCGAAAGAAGAAGAAGAAGAGAGGCATGAGAAGGAACGAGTAAGAGCAGATCATAAATCTACGGCTTTCGGCACAGGTCAATCGAGAGAGGGGAGAGAGAGGTGGCCCCCATGGGAATAGTAGTGGACTGCTGATGTCTAATAGGAAGAAGACTGTGGGATAGTGAGGGGAAGAGGGAAGAGGAAGACAAATGACTTTGCAAGGTGTGGGGAGGTCCTCTACTGTACAGTCGAGATGCCAACACAAGAGAGGAGAGGATATGAATAGAAGTGATTCCGTCCCGAGAAAAACAACGAAAACAACGAAAAACACCCATTTTTTGGAGGAAGCTTTGGCCTCCTCAAAAGTGAAGAAGGCGGCAATTGAATGATGGGGGGCAATGGTCTCATGGGGGAACAGAAGAGAAGGAAGGGGAGAGAGGGCGATGAATTAGAAGAGAAGGAGGGCAACAATAAGGGAAGAGATATTCCATATGGAGTGACGGACTGAGTGATAGAAGGAGTCAATGCAACCACTCATCCACTCAAACCACTGACTAATGAATGGGAGACTGAGAAATATCACCGAACCCCGCCCAATTTACACTTATTTTTCTCGTTTCACCTGTTGCAAACAGCTGAAAATAACGCCTTTTTCTGGGAAAAGAGCTTACTTTGAGTGTGAGTTGGATTGTGATGGGGATAGTTGATTGTCTCAGGAGTGGAGAAGGGAAGATCAGGGGGATCCGTCCAGAGGGACTCTTCCAAGGTTCTCGCTGTGGCTTGGATCTCAGCCAGAATGGCCTCATCCAATTGTCCTCCATCCTCTCGATCAACGATGTCCATCGGACCAGGAGGACGATGGATTATCGCATTAAAGACATCGGCTGAGGAGAGAGAAGAAGAGGGCATTGTAGAGGATTCAGCTGAAGGAGAAGAGTACGGTAGGATGGAGTACGATGGGTCAGAGGGATGATGGGGAGAAGAAGAGAGGAGAAGACCAAGACGAAGCATATCGAGAATGAGATGGGAAGAGGAGTGAATTATGCCATCAATCGGAAGTGTTCGAATAACGAAGAGATAAATGGGATGAGGAGGGAAAGAGAAAACGGAAGATTGGGAAGATTGGATTGAAGGTGTAAGAGAGATGCTAACAAGTGGTGCAGATTGAATAGAATGAGAGAGATCCACAGATTGAGAAGAATATTTTGAACCTGAGAGAGAGAAGGAGAGAGAGAGATGGGACGTCGCCTAAACGATGGTATCTAAGAGACTGAAGGGAGAGAGGGACGAGAGAAGTTATCGGATCTTCTTTCGATGAGTCTAATGAGTATGAATTCCCCTTGGAATGGAAAGAGATTGTGAATGATTTATGAGATGTTGCGAGGATGTGAGAAGATTTGTAGAGGAGAGAGACAAAGGGGGAATGAAGAGACGGAGGAGGAAGCGGATACAATGAGTGTGAGTATACTAAGTGATCGAGAGGGGAGGAGTGCCCTCTTCTTCCCTCTCTCTGGGGTGTCATTACGTGAAGATAGATAGAGATACCCACACGAAAAGGACTCATTCCATGAAGGGAGAAGTTGCAATGAGGGAGGTAGAGAGAATGATAATGGAATTGTGAGGTAGAGACAGGGACAAGTAATCAATAATCAGTCAATCTACCGTACCTCGTGGACTCACAAAGTGCGTCAACTTGTCTTTCTTCTTCTTGTTGTTCTTGTTCGAAATAGATTTCTTAGTCGCTTGTAGCTTTTTGGCAGTTTCCTGATTCTGTTTGCGAACCATTACTGGCGTACTTTGGGTGAGTGATCAAGGAGGACAGGGATGGGACTGACGTGGATGGGGTGACTACTTGGAAATGGAGAGGATCGACGTCTCTTGCTCAGTTGCACACAATGGATGGAGGGAGAAGACTCATTTCAACGCCTCTCTTTTGAAGGAAAAGAGGAGGGAAGACTGATTAGAAGAGTGAGAAGAAGGAGGACTCTTGATTAGAATGAGACACGCAGGGGATATCTCAGAAGGGAAGGGAAGAAGAGGAGGGAAGGAGAGGCCTTATCTCCCTCCTTCTCACCCTTCCAATGAGATGGAAACTGAGACTACGGAAACAAAAACCATCTCAGTCTCTCTCTAGACACGCATAACAAATAGATGCGAAGGAATGGACAAGTTGAGGGGTGAGAAGTGGGTGTTGTTCATGGGATGGAGCAATGAATGAGTGATAGGAGTGGTCAATGAGAGAGATACTGTAGATGATGAGGAAGAGAGGAGACATGGATATGGAATGGAGTCAAATTTGAAAGAAAAGGCCAGATGTGGAGGGAAGGAAAAGTGGACATATGGAAAGGGGAAAAAAGAGAGATGTGGATGAACGAATCGAGCCAAATATTGTGAGTTTGCAAAGAGAAAAGAGAGGGAGATGAAGGATGGAAGGCAGGCAAGGAGTCCATTTAAGATGAATGGTAGATCATACCACTCACGAGAAAAAACAGTGTCCTACCCTCTTCACTCCTCATTCTCTCTCGTCTTTCCTAGAGACGAGAAAGTGGAAGAAGAGGGAAGAGTCGTTCAGGGGAGAAATGGGCTGTAGACATGGAGGGGAGAACAAAATCATCGAAGTGAAGGCGAGGGCTGGAACAACAGTCCAATTGAGTTACACTCTCAATAAGATGAAGAGTCAGTCCTCGATTCGCAGTGTTTCCCCTCCTACCGTACCGCCCATGAAACTGCAGATCCTCGTTGCAAATCGATCAAAGTTGTTCCAGTTCTGCTTGACATCATGGGCTACGTGGTACTTCCATCCATTCGCCAGTTGATTGAGTACCTACACGGAGTCGACGTTTAGTAATCGTCGACTACGAGTGCACCATGCACCACACCACTAACCTTTTCGATATGCTTGTAGAGTCCATCCTTGCATATGTAGGGGGAGATGAGTTGGGGAGAGGAAGGGTCGTCGACGGGACTCCAGGTAGTGGAGGGAGTCATTCTGAGTAGTGAGAGGATGGAAGAAGAAGAGGCAACGGAACGGAATAATGAGGATGCGGAGGAGAAAGAGATACTGGACACTGTAGTGGACTGAAGGAAGGAAGGAAGAAGACATCAAATATGGTTACACATGGGGGAACTGCTTGAAAGGGAGGAAGAGACTCGAGAGGAGATACGGGATAATAAGAGGGAGGAGAGACAAGAGTTCGAAACCTTTACGAGTCTAATTCACCGAGTGCGAATTAGTGGCAGAAATTCCCGTCGTTTTCTCGCTGCTCGGACACTTATTTGACATTTGCTGCGAAATTACACGAACATCTCTCTGGAAGAGAGAAAAGAGAAAGAAGGAGTGAAAAGAAGAGAGTCATCGAGGATTCACACTACTAAATGGAGTCTTCCCTCTCTCGAATTGGTTGCCAGTCGAATGATCACACTGAAGCTCCCCTCTCTCTCTCTCTAATATCCGATGGGAACTTCCCTCTATCCGTCTCCTTTTCCTCTCTCTAATCGCACTTTCCACTCCTTTGACCTACGGCTATAAAGGTAATGGGAGGGTGCACCCCCTCTTCGAGACTCAATCACAATAGGGAAGCTCGCCTTTGCTGTCCTATGTTGCGCGTGATCTCGTAATTGATAATTTCCGCCTATTCCGAATAAAAATAGTAGATCTATTGACCAGGCGGAAGAAGTGCGTAGGACGGCGATAGCCATCGGATATAAATGACTAGAAGGAATTGGAGAGGGAATTCGATTGGAGATTCCATTATCGGGAGAGAGAAAGGGAGAGATAAACGACTGATAACTGTGTGAGTATCAAGAGAAGTTGATAGGGGAGATAAGGGAGATTGAGGTGGGGATTGAGAGGAAGAAGAGGAGATACGGATGAAGAAGATGATCGGGAGAATGATTCTGTGAACAGGAACAGATGGGAATGAGTTGTGTCTCGTAGAATGAATGAGAAGAAGAATAAATGCGCAACCAGGTGATTCTCCTCCTTCTTCCACGCAATGAAAGAGGAGAAGATGATGATAAGGGGAAGATTGAGGGTGGATGAGACGAAGAGAGACGAAGATTGTACGGATTCGGGCTATTCCGAGACCTAATCATGGAGAAACGAATAATTCTACGATATCAGAAGAGATAATTGGTTCGATGTAGATAGAGATACGGTGGTAATAGGTCTGAATACCATCTTCTCTCGTCTTCTCACTCAATTCTCATCCATCTCATTCCATGCAACTATTGCGTGTCTCTCGATCATTTCCTCACTCGAGTCCATAAAAAAGTCGAAGATATGGAAAAAGTAGATCGTTATGGGTCTCCAAGGTCTCGTTTTCAGTAAGGAAAGAGGAGGAAAATTCCTGGAAGTGAATCGTAAAGAATTGAGCTAAAGAAGTAATTGTAGATCATGAGTCTCTCTCGATGCTTGCCATTTCATTATGAATAAAGAGAAGGAGGGCTATCAAGTAACTACAAATAGAATACGGAAGGAAGAAGAGAGGGAGGGAGAGTGATCTACTCAAGAGAAATTAGAGAATTGAAGGTGGATAGAAGAGAAGAGAGATGGATTGATCGAACCAGCCATGATAGGGGATACCGTATCAATTACAGATGAGAAGTAGGTCAAAGGCAGATGGAAAGAAGGATGAGGATACAACAAAAAAGGGAGAGAAAAGATATGAAAGAAGCGCGGTGACATCTGGAATGAGTGGCTATGAATGGAGAAAGAGGATGGGAAGGAAGAAGAAGAAGAGAGAGAGAGATTGACGTTGAGAGACACGACAATAATGATTACCCTACTCATCACTGATATTCACTTCTCTTTCTTCCTTCGAGTAGTCAACAGTGATACTCCCATCGTACTCTTCAATGGAGATCTCGCGAGGAGGAGGAGGGAGAGAGGGATGAATCAGGATAATGCACTACGTTTCATATTCGCGGAAAGGTGAACGGAGTACACTAATGAAGTGGTTCAGAAGGAGTCAAGAGAGTGAGATTGGAGTGACCAAAGGGATGTTGTGACCATTCCTCGTATCCCATACATCAGTCTCTACAGAATGAGAGGGGGCAACTCGAATGTGAGAGGAGGACTCGAAATGGGAGCAGTTTGACTGCAGCATAGATGGCAAATAGAAGAGAGAGAGAGAAGGAGGAGGGAGAGGTCTATGGATATCCAGGTGAAGAAGTCATTCAAATGGGAAGAAGGAGAATCAAGGAGAGGAATGGGGTTATGGCACGATATGAGCCCATTACAATGCAGAATACTTATTTTAGGTTCATTCAAAAAAGTTCTATAGAATTGGTTCCAGAGATCTCGTGAATCTTTTCTCGAAACGGAGATCTAAAAGTGAGTGTTGAATGAATAAGAGGAAGACGGAAATATGTGCAACACGTTCAGTTGAAATCTCACTAGAAATGGACGATGAGTAGAGAGAGAAAAGTCAAGGATCGTCGAAGAGGAAAAAGAAGAGGAGATTCTCAATGAGGGAGAAGACTATCGAGGGTCAGAGAAGATGAGAGAGTAGGTGAAATGGAGAGAGACAGAGAAGGATTGAGATGAGTGAGAAGTGATCGAAGGGTGAGATGAAAGGGAGGGGATGTCCGTGAAGGGAGGAGACTCATCCCTCCATTCTTCTATTCACTTCCACATTCACACCATTCAAACCAGTCAAAATACACAAATGGCATGCGAAATTACAACCGAAGTAACCTAAAAACGCGTCGGCTTCAGATAAAAGCCCGCGTGAGGAGACGATTCGAGATAGGTAGAAAGTCAGTTATCGATAGGGTTCTGGAAGATTACTGTGATCGTAACTGACCATTAGGATCGGGATTGATGGTGAGAACGGGCGAGTACGGTCCTTGACCCTTCATCGTGGAGGCCGCCACCTACAAAGAATTCATCCATTATAACAGAAAATATTTATCATAACACCTTCATGATTTTAACACTTGTACAAGGTGATGCACCTGAACAGGTAGCAAGCACAAAAGTTCTGAATTGCAAAACTTTTATGTTTTGCAAAGGAAGCGAAAAGGACGAAGACGTTTCTCGCTAATAAATTATTCATTCCGGAGGTTGGTCACTGAAGAAAACGGAGCACTTTCAGCGGAGAAAATCCCAGTTGGGAGTGTTTCAAGGAGAAAAACGAAGAACTTTCAGCATGATTGCTAATTTCCTAGTCATAAATAATCGGTTGGAATAGTAATTTGGCCTACAAGATTGACGCACCTCTCGTCATTCACTTTCTATTCGTTTTTATTCTCAGCATTGAAGAATTCCCTTGATTTTTCATCATTTTCTCGAAGGGGATAGCAATAGGTTTAGGAGCAAAAATAAATTCACACTAACCTTGAAGGTGTAAGAGAGATTGGGCTCCACGTTGAAGATTGCGAAGCTGTCCGTCACCTGCAAAATGAAATTTTTGAATACACAAATTTCGAAAAACGAGCTTGAAAATTCTGCAGAAGAACGTAGTGTGGAACAAGAATCTAGTGGAGGAATCTTCCATTGTCTCTCTCCCTCCTTCCTCCCTTTCTCCCCCCCTCAGATTTCCTCCCCCTTCTCCACCTAATCTCACCCTTCCCATTGCGTGTCAAACGAAGCTTCTTTAGCCAATGGGCAACAACTCGACTGGTCAGCGAAATCCGCAACGCTTTCGGTACGAGAAAATGAGAGGGGAATTTAGAATACTGCTTGCAGAAGCAAAAAAATCGGTTAAAATTTGTAGAGTATCTCTACGTGAGGGCGTTTTCAAACGAGAGATAGCGACAAAGGAGGTCGTTTCCTAGCAGTTAATGAGTTAATTATTCAAGGCGCTGCTTTCAAATGAAGATCAAACGAATGAAAGGGAGCGGTGAAATATTGACCAATTAGCCATTCCCTCATTCCCTTACAAGCTCCGTTTATGGAATTCATCAGTGAGGGAGGAAGGGGGGGGGGAGGGGGAGAGAGGGGAAGGGAGGGAGGGAGGGAGGGAGGGGAGGAAGGGTATTCTCGAGGGAGGAGGAATGGTAATGACGATGAGTGAAAGACTGCCTATTCAGAGATGTGAGAGAGGGGAAGAATCTGATTGGCTGCTCCATTATTAGTTGCCATTTGAGAGCTAAGTGAGACCAACAACATTCCACCTTCCTCTAGGCAAAAGATTCCCCTGTAGTTACGAAGAAAAGGGAAAATACGAAGAAGAACTCAGAATTTTGAGTTTTCTCTCGCAGAAGACACACAAAAGCAAGAAGAGAATGGATTATGAGATTGACGAAAGAGAGTAGAGTCATATCCGAATGGAGGATAAGAGGAAGAGAGAATGGAGGGGAAAACGAGGAGGGAAATGGAGGAACGAACGAATGCTTTCTAATAGACGAGTACTTCATTTTGGAGAAGGAAGAGAGAAAAGAAGGAGAGGAATAAGTGAAGAGTCGGAGAGAAGGAGAAGAAGGGGGAGGAGGAGGAGGGGGAGGGGGGGGAGGGGGAGGAATCAGCCAAATGGGGTGGGAAGAACAGAAAAATCTGTACGATTCCCACGTTTAGACTCAAAATATGGGATGGAATCTATCCGAGAGAAGGGGAGGAGGGGAAGGAGTATCTAGTACTGAGTGGAATTCCCCCTAGAAGGTGGGAGGTAAACTGATATGGGAGTGAAGAAGAGAAGAAGACGGGAGACAGAGCAAAGAAATCAGTCGTGGGAACGATAGAAGAAGGATTATTCCTAGACAATAAATCATGGCTACAAACCTCTTGTTCTTGTCTCGTCTTGATCTTATTCCCTCTATCGTCCGTGTCTCGATCCATCGCTGTTAGAATCGCCTGAAGAACATTTGTATTTGTTTTCATGATTGCAAAAGGCTTTTCTTTCACAGAAAATGTTTTACATAGACAAGAAAAAAGCACAAAAAGATCTCACTTTGTATCCAGTGATCTTTCCATTCCTCTTGTCTTCCACTGGCGGATTCCAGTACAATCTCATCTGAAGAAGAGAATGATGAATGACCAAGAACATAAGAATTTAATTCTTCTCAGCACCCCTTTCCTCAACCCAACTAATCGATACCTTCGGCAGAGGGGCAATATAAACGGGTCGTTTCTGCATGGCTCAGACTGAGAAGTCGGCTTGAATTTGAGTGGAAAAGTGAGGAGAATGGGCGAATAATGATGAGAAATGATGGAATGATCGAGGTGGATTGAGAGGGAGAAAGAAGAAGAGACTGGAGGAGGAAGACTGATCTTCCCTCCTTCTCACGGACTTCTCATATTGTACATGATCCCACATGTTCTTCCTCCCACTCTCAATCTCTTCTCTCTCACAACAAGCGACTAAGAGAAAGAAAATCGACTACGAAGAAGCAAAAAGTCATGGAGTGGATTCGTCGCTCGACTGCCTTCTATTGACACCTCGCCCCACTTCCGGAAGTCATCTATCTGACCCACGGTACTCCTATACGGTACCTTGTGTGTTCCGACGATTTCGTACTGTACATCAGCGGGTTCTGCATCGGGAGCACCGACGGGAGTGACCAATTGTTCCGTCGCATTGGCAGAGAGACCCTCGCCATTCTCTGCCCCGAGAAGGATCACGTACTCCTCGCCCATCCCTGCAATCAGAGAGGGTGAATGAGAATATAATTGACTTTCCAAGAACCATAATTTAGAATGTCTAGACAAGAGAACAAGAGGGTGCTAGATAGCTACTTTGAAGAGTAGTCTAGCCAATATACAGAAAAGTGTTGATTGTAAGGTGTGAATGACTGACACAATCCTCCGATGGTTGTTCCCGTCTCAGTGGAAGGAATCGTCTCGTGACGGAAGGTCGATTGGGATGAGGGACGATACCAGATGTGATATCTGAATAGGTTTAATTGTTAATCTTATTCTGATCAAAATACGTTCCACACATGTAGTTGAGACGGCGATGAAACGCATCTCATTCCTAATGCAATCTCACCATTTACAGGTTCGAAACGCAGAAGAATGAATGAATGATCTCACTTGTCAATGGGGGCATCGAGTGATTCTAATGAAGGTTGCTTCCAATTGATTCGTGCACTCAGAGGGAATTGATCGTGAGGAGAATCGAGAGCCACGCCGATGATCTCCGGCTTGCGAGGAGCTGAAATCAGTGTTTATTTATTTAGTTTTCAAAAATATCAAAACACTACATAATAATATGCGGATAACTCACGAATTCCTCCAGTGACGATGGATCGACTTTCACTGAATTCTCCATCTCCATTCCTATTGAATGCATTCACTCTGAAGGAATATTCCCGATTCGGTTCCAGTCCATCCACCACGGCATGCAGCTTCTGAAGGGCAACGTGTTTTAAAATAAATACAATAACCTGTTTTGAAGGACAACATTATCAATCTATTCGTTTCTCTTCTTGTGATTACTCTGTTTGAACATCGGACTAGCGGCAAAGCGAATCAACCGAATTATCGTTCATTTCAAATGAGTTTCCCGAGTGATACTTAACTCGAAGAACAGCTTAGCAATAGTTTTATCTATGTGTGAATTGGAAAACAAACCTTAGCATCCATAATGGAGAGGGCCTTCTGCAGTTGTCCACTCACGGGAATTCCATTCTCGAGACGCTCCTGAAAAGGAATTATTGCAACTGATCTCTTTTTCTCGCAGCTGATCGGGGACCACGATCTTATTTGAAGTTCACGCTAAGGAAATAACTCACTTTGTACACGTAATATCCCCTCAACAGTCCATTTTCGTGCAGAGGAGGATCCCAACTCAATTTGACTTCCGTCGGACTGACCAACTCGACCTTGAGAGATCGAGGAGCAGAGGGCACTGCAAGATTATTGGTTGACTGCTGAGAACCGTATCCAGACAAGACTCTTTCACACATCACAGCATGCCACAGAGATCAAAGACCATTGCCTAAATCCCAGCATTCGTTGAGTAGACATTTCCAATCCTTCCACGATTCCCAATCCATCTGAAACTCGCGAGGAAGAAAGGCAGGCAGTGGAAGGGGGAAATGAAAGACGTTTCTACTCCATTAGTTCCCCTTCCAATCATGGACTCATTCACTCCCCTCTCTTCCCTCTCTAATCCATCTCTATGACTACTTCTCTTCTTCTTCTCTCTTCTAATTCCCAGCCATTTTGCCGCCTCTTCTCCATATGTTTCTTCACACATCGAGAGTCATCTTGATCATATGGGACTAACCCCCCTCCTTCCCCTCCCTCTCTTCCCTCTCATTCATTCCCTCACTCTCTCCTCATGAGTACAAATAAGTGCCATCTTCACACGTCGATAGAAGGAGTCACAAGGGAGGAACCAGAGGGGACTTCACACCTAATAATTACCCCCTTTCTACTCGAGAGACAAGAGATTCATTCTGACAACTCATTCGACCGTGATCTACCCTCTCCACAATGATCCCTTCCCTTCCCTTCTGTCCTTCTAAACTCGATCAGATAGTGGCTCTCTTTTCACCTCATCATTCGATCAGATTAACCAATTTCGCCTCTCTTAGCACTAAAATGCAGATTTATGAGCATCGATAACGAATTTCTCTCGAGAATTCGAGGTTATCGCTTCCATTCCAGCTACTATTCCATTGTTGATCCCAATGTTTACCCACGACATTGTCAGTAGTGGAATCCCCCTTGATCTACCCATTCTCTTCTTCTCTTCTCTCTCTTCATCTCCCATTCTCTCTCTCGATCATACCAGTCAGAGGTTGACGGGGCAGAACGATAGAAGAGGGAAGAGGAAGGAGGAGGGAGGGGAGGGTGAGGGGAGGGATCCGGATACCTTGATGGGGTCAACCCTCATGACACACACCATTCACATGCATGATTGTTAGATCAAAGCTACCGAATACCGTAACCTGGATGTACCGTAATCAGGATCACTTACCCTTCTGAGCGCCGTTGACTATGGTGGCTAACCATAACAAGAGGAAGAGATGTTTCTTCCGAGGCATTCTCGCCTTGTTTTGTGATTGAAGAGAAGATCAAGATGATTGGAGCATAGACTGAGAGAGAGGAAGATGAGATGAAGCAACACTCTCGGAATAGGAAGAATAGCGGGAAAGAGAGGATATGAATCATCGAAAGAGGACGAATAATCACTAACGAGAGATGGAGAGAGATATGTACAGTTCCAAGGAAGAGTGGTAAACACAGGAAATGAGAGGGGTTCTTTCTGGCCTTAATCAGTAGTGATATGGGGATAGATAAGAAGAGGTCGAATGAAGAAAGAGAGGGGAAGAATCGAGAGAGAGAGAGGGAGAGAGAGGGGAGAGGGTCTGACTGTCTCTGAATGATCAAATAGACTGAGAGCATCCATCCATCCATCGATATAAGGGAGAGATTGGATTAGAGCAGACACTCTCAGACTGTACTTAGCATGGAGGTAGAAGAGAGGGACTCATTGAATGGAAGGAAGGAGGGGCAGAATGTCTCGAAGGGAGGAGAGATCAGAGAAGAACTCACGACATGAAGATTGATACATGAACAGATTGGAAAGACAGATAATTAGGAGGAGCAAGGGAAGAAGAAAAAGGAGAGATTGGCAGTTTGGATTAGAACTAATTAATTGAAGTGATCAAGGGGAGAAAATCAATCGATGAGAAAGGTCGAAAGAAGCGAAAGAAAGGCCGAAGGAAATGATTGGAAGCAAGATTGGAATCAGTGATAGGAGAGATAAGAGAGTAATAAGCCATCGATTGAGAGGAAGAGAAAGAAGACTGAATGGGAGGTTGAAGGGGGGGGGAGGGGGGGGGGGTCAGACATGGAGGGAGGAGGTGCTAAAGTGACCTATGCAGAGAAGAGGACAATAAAGAGAAAAAGAAGATGAGGAACGGAGGATGGAATGGAAGAAGAGTCAGTCAAGCTGAACCATCGAGAGACTGAACGGAGAAAGAGGAGAAAAACAGGGAAATCAGTGCGAAATGGGCAAACATTCGATCGGGAAGTTGAAGAGAAGTGGAGAATAACGGGGAATTCCGATCGGATGGATGAAGACATTTAGGGAATGGAAGAAGAAAGACTGAAGAGAGAGAGAGAGAAACTGTCAAGGACGGTAGATATGAGATAGATTGGGAGGAGGGATCGAAGGGGAGGAGAGAAGGGGGAGGGAGGGGGGAGGAGAGGGAGATTGCGCGTCTCTCTATTCTTCTTCTCTCGATCACAGGGATTGGTCAGATTCTTTTTGGTGTTCCGAGGGAGTAATCGTATAGAGAGAGAGAGAGAGAGAGAGAGAGAGAGAGTGGCATCTTGCCTCGTAAAGTTCAAAGTGGATCAGAGAGGGGAGAGATCACTCTGCAGATGTTGGCCATTTCGCTTCTAATGAGTGACCAGGAGAGAGACGTCTAGGTGGTCTGCCCTCTCTCCCCTTTCTCTTTCTCTCCCCACTCTCTCCAATCGCCCTTCTCTCCTCTCTGACTACTGAATACGGAATTGGAGCGTGTGTCCACTTGGTTGCACTTTAGGAAGGAGAGAAGAACGAAGAGGTAAGGAGCGAAATGGAGACTGCAGGAGAGAAGAGATGAGATACAGGTAGGGCTAATAGATTGGCAGATCAAAGAATTTAGGAAAAAACTGGAAAGATGCAGGAATGAGTGGATGGAGTAGCCAATTGGTCAGTACTCCTCTTCTTCTCTCGAAGACTTCTCTGGGCATATTAAATAGTCGTGTCCATCGAGAGAGAGAGAGGGACATTGACATGAAATGAGGAGAAGGACATCACTTATTCATTCGGATGCAAAACATCCATGAAATCAATGAGAAGATTCGTGATAGAAGGAAATAACCAATCAACGAAGAACCATAAATCATATAAAATAAGCGAGGAAAGAGACGCCTCTTCGATTGCGCAACCCCTCTCATCTCGATCTCCCATATTGTAATGAAGGGAGAGGACAGATAGGGAGGGGGAGGAGGATTAGGATGGGTCTCCCCTCTCTACAGGGGGAAATACACCAGTTGGCCCTTCCCAATCTCGTCTTCATTTTCCTAATCTCAATATGGTCGCCTAAGGGAACAAAGGAAGAAGGGAGACAGCATAATGGCTGATTTACAGACTGCCCAGCCCCCATGGAGAGAAGAGGAAGAGAGGAGGGGTCAGTCTGTTTATGACCTCCCCCCTTCTCGCACTTCATGTATCATCCCACTACAACAGCTGTCCGCGCATGCGAAATGAGCTGTCGAATCTCGCGCACTCTCTCCGTTCCCCACACTCTCTCGTTCCTCTCTGACTATTCTCCACTCTCTCCATTCTCCATGCTCTCTCACTCGCATAATCTACCCTCTGGACGGTCTCTAAACAGGCGGTCGCTTCTCTTTTAGGAGACGCAATCGGCAGCTGACGGAGAAGAGAGAGTATGGAGAATGGAGAGAGTGCAGAGGGACAGAGTGACTGTCCTGATGGATGGTGGTGTGCACGATGGCATTCGTCGCCCTGTCCAAAATGTGACAGGAACGGCGCCAATTGGGAAACGTCGTCCACGGTGTGAAATGAATGAGGATTAGAAGATGAGAAGGAGGAAGAGGAGAGCATGCATACACAAAATGAGAGGAGCAAAGAAAACGGAAGGAGGGGCGGATTCCGGAATTCGAAGACTGCGGGAAGAAAAGAGATACGAAGGTATTCCAGAAGTGGAAGAAACGACTCTCTCGATGTTGAATGCTCTCTCGTAGGTCAGAGAAACTAGTGAGCGAGCAGCAGATTCAATGATGGGAGATGACACAGACTGAATGATTATGATTGGATGTCCATCCAATCTAAACGCTTTCTCTTACTTCGTTCCTCTGTGGGACACTTGAGAAATTGTCAAATGCGACCAAATTGCAATCTAGGAAGGGACGCGAGGAGAGAAGGGATTCGAGTCATGCCTGAGGGTATAGAGAGGGAGGAGGAGGGGGACTCCCCCAAGGCCCCTTCGGAGAGGAGGAGAGGAGAAGGACAGTTCGAACGGAAGATGGACCTCTAATGTAATTAACCACTACTAAGGACCGAACGGAGTGGGAGAGAGAAAGAGAGAGGGAAGAAGGAAGAATGGGGAATATGATTCAGCCTGTGGAGAGAGAGGGAAGAAGGCCGATGACCTTTCCCCCTCCAGGCACCGAATCACTACACAATCCATCTACAATCCCAACACTTCTAGCTTGCTTCAAAATTCATGCAGGTTTGCATCTTCAGAAGCGCTGCAAGAATTTTTTGAAATAAATTTTCTGCAGATTTGTAGCAGTCGTTCATTTTTGATCTCAGCACAGCATTTCCTTGCTTTTATGGTATTTTTCCTAGAATTGAACAAATTCAAAATGGAATAGATCGTGATCCTGCGATACTCCTCTCCTCTCCTCTCCTTTCAGTCCTTCCCCGATGTAGTACTACCCTCCACTTCTTCCTCTTTCTCAATGTTCTCAATGGAGATTCCCCCTTCTCTCCGTCTAAGCGCATTGAAGTCCCTTGCGAAAGGAGCGAACAATTCCACATGAGTGAACAGACTTCTGGAGAGAAGAGTCGAAGAGAGATCAGTGGAAATGGAGAGAGATCAGACAAGGTCAGAGTAAGAATGAGAGAGTGTGTTGATTGAAGAGATCAGTGGATGAATCACTTGACCTCTCGACCAATCACATGAAATCTGAAGCCAATTTGACACCTGCACAATGAATCATTGATGAGCACAACCGTATGGAGAGAGGACCGGAACCATCGAAGACATCCGTGAATTAGTGGAATCCGGAAAGTGGTCGTAGGTCTAATTCGCGGCTGCCGGATGCAGGGAGGAAATGGGGATGGGAAGGTTGGGAAATGACGGAATTGTCTCAAGATGGAATGGAGGATTGG
Source organism: Pristionchus maxplancki (assembly GCA_900490775.1). NCBI lineage: Eukaryota > Metazoa > Nematoda > Chromadorea > Rhabditida > Neodiplogasteridae > Pristionchus > Pristionchus maxplancki. The sequence goes on along the minus strand of LS587830.1, from coordinate 297,874 downwards.
ATTACTGAGGGAGGGAACGAGATAGGAAATACAACTGAAAGCGGAGGATGATTGATAGAGGAGAGGACAATGACCAGATCCGTATCTAGAGAGACCATCCATCAATTAGACAGCCGCTAAATGACGGAAGTACAGTACATCCATCAAATAGATGAAGATCAGAGGAGGACTTATTGAGGCGAGAAAGGAGAAGAAAGGAGGGGTAGAAGGAGGAGGAGAGGAGGAGAAGAAAGAGACTAATGACAGGCCTTCCAATGGCTATTCTCACACATTGTAGAGGCATACTCCAATGGACTCAGATGAGAGAGGAGGGCAATTTGTTAGTCGAAGAGAGTCAGAGATGTGACCCATCCGACACCCGTTCGCACCATTGGAACTAAGGGGATTGGATTGAATGAAGAGAAGAGGAGGAGGAGGGATGGAGTTGGAGATAGATGGGCGCAAAATCCTCTGGAGAGACTCTGCTATCCAGTGAATTCACGATTTATGTGGAAGTAAGTGAGAAGGAGAGAGGAATGGAATAGAGAGAAGGGAAGTATGTAAATGAGAAAGGAAGGGGAGACTCTGAGGGAGAGAAGTATCTCTTCTCCCTTCTAGAGTATCCCCCAGGTGACCTCTAATTCACACTGTGGGAATACCCGAAGACAAACAGACTCATTTCAATGCATGGACCAACGAGGTACGGTTAGCGACATCGCATCTACTGTTCACCGTGTAGATATTTCCATCTCTTGATCTGAGACTCAATTGCTAAGCAGTCGGGCGGAATAAATAGTGAGTGGTCCGAACTCTTCCATACTCCTAGACACCTTTCCCATGATATTACCTCGCGAGATAAACGAAATTTATGAAGCAGTCGAAGTGATCGAATTGGTGAAGGGAAAAGGAAGATTGAGGAGAGTGAGGGGCGAGATAGATAATGGATAGAGTGGAAGGAAGGTGGACTCCCCAGGGGTTCACAAGGGAGAGAAAAGGAGAGAAGAAGTGACCACATCAGTAGGTCAATTTGCATGCTTAGATTGAGGGGAAGGAGAGACTATTGTGAGAGGAAAAGGTTAGAGGATTCGAAGATATGAGAAAGGAGAAGAAAGGGAGAAGGAAGACAGAGAGAAGAAAAGACTGTGTGTGAAATCTCGTAGACCCGAGATAATGAAATGAAGGATGGGAGGAGGGAGTTTGGATGGAGAGTGGAGGAGAGAGAAGGAAGAATGAAGAGAGGAAACACAAAAGGAAGAACGGAAGTGAGAGACTGTGGAGAGATGACCACAACTACGAATTGGCTATGGATGATTATGGAAGGAAGAAGAGAGAGGGAGAGGAAGTAGGATGGAAGATCCACTTTGTACAATAAACACAGCCTTTTCCCTATTTTTCGAGCTACATTGGCCGCAAATGATGCAGAATATGTTTCTTGCGAAGCTGATCAGAAGATTCTCATGAGTGATGGAGGTCGATGGAAAGGAAGGGACATGTGGTATGGTCTGTGCCCTCTCGCGCATTTATTAGAGAGAAGAGAGCACTTCATTAGTAAGAGGGGGTCTCTCCTTCCCACTGGAGAAGAGCGGTCGTCCCTCTCTCGGAACAGTCTGTTCCTTCCCCATAATTGGAGAGGCTAATCCCCATGATTACGGTGTTTCACTAGTAATCGGCAGAAGCATGCACACGCAACACACAATTCGACAGGAGATCATGCAGTAGGAAAAGACAGAAAGGCGCACACACCATTGTCCTGCTCGGCTGCAGATGGAGAGACGGATGCTGCAAATAGAAATTAGCGATACGGCACTCGGAAATCGATAGTTTGGTAGATCACACCATGCACGGATCACACTCACTGCACCACGAACCACACCACGACGTCTCACCTCCCTCCTCTGTTCTCACAACGATCACATTGCTGGAGTGTCCGATGCCCGTATCATTCATCTCGCCAGCTACCGTAATCTCGTATTTGGTGTGTGGTGAAAGGTCGATGAGTACGGTAGAGTAATTAGCGCTGCTCGTTCTGTATTCACTCCATGGTGCATCATTCTTCCTTCTCTTCTTCCTCGTTATCTCCTCCGAACTCTCCTGATTCTCCCGTCGTGCGTCGTGTGGATGGATACGGTAGCGGACGAGGAATCCGATGAGTCGACTAGTGGATGGTGAGGGTGCGATGGACCACGATAGGACTAACGAAGTGGGAGTGATTGCAGTGGGAGAAGCGAGTTTAGGAGCAGGGAAGATGGCTGGAAATGAGGAGAGAAAAGCAGAAAGAGCGGAAAGAGAGGGGATACGGTACACGACGGAGATACGATAGAGATACGATATAGATTATTCATTGATTGACTCACTTCCATTGAGAGTCGTAACTATGGAGTTCTCTGAGAATTCGCCTTTTCCACGAGAAGATTGTGCTGCGATTCTGAAAGAATCAACGTTATCTCGCGATTTTAGTTAATTAACTATTGTCCATAAACGATAATCTATGATTGGCTTTCAGTTAGCTCATTCACATCTTCAAAGACTGTTGAAACATATTCTCCAGAATGGAGGGCGGAGCACATTTCAAGGTACCACGAATCTCACCTGAACGAGTAGGTGGTGGATGGTTTGAGATCTCTGACGATGTGTTTCTCATGGGGAGAAGACAGTTTGAACTCTTTCTCTCCATCGGAAGAATTGTGAGTGATCGTGTAGCCAGTGATCTGGAAATGAAAAATCAGTGACATCGAGTATCAATATTTGTGATATCTGAGAGTCTTTAGATGCTCTATCATTGACTGCACTGGATGAACTGACAGGCATGGTATGGATTGGTTTGTCCCAATTCAATTGAATTCTCGTTCCATCGAGTGGCGAAGAAACGAGGCCGATCACTTGACCGGGCACTGAAATTTCAATATTTTAATCCAATTGGACAGTGCACCAGAGAGAATCCATGCGATGGTAGCAGCAATAGATACAATAACAGGTAAACTTTTCCCGTCACTCACATCCATTGGTGGTTCTCACAGGGACAATCTTGGATGGCGGAGATTCTCCCTTTGCATTCACTGCCTTCACGAGAACGTGATACTTCTTCTCAGAGAGAAGATCACGAATGGTCGTCGTTCGCTCGTCCGATTTAGTGTCGTGCTGAAAGTGATCGATTCAGATTGTGTTTGTATAATGTTGTAAGTTCGATTTACAACGAGCTATTCTGACCTTCTTCCACTTATCCAACGGCGTCTTCAGTTCTTCGTTCGTATAGTAGACAAGGTAGTTCTGAAAGGTAGTAGGTTAGATGCCAACAACTTTATCTTGCAAGAGTATTCCGACGAGCATGAAATGGTATCTCACAGTGATATATCCATTGGGCACATCGGGTGGCTGCCATTGAACGACGAGACCCGAGGAGAGATACCCCTTCGATTGCACCTGAAATTTCAATCGTTGTTCTTTATTCGTGGTCCAATCCATTATTTGTGCGGATAGTGTGCATGGGCCTCAAGCGTCAATGAAGTCTTCAATGTCATCGAGTCTCACCTTCAGCGGCGGTCCAGCAGGAGCATCCTCTGCAGTCTGTGCTTCCCTCGGATGAGTGAGAGATCCACCCCCGATCTCATTGTGAGACTGCACTACGAATTCGTATAACTGCAAAGAAATCAGTGTCATTCGAAGGTCTCGTTCGATATGTTTCGAATACCAAGTAAAGTAAAAACAAACCGTGAATGGATCGAGTCCCTCAACAGTGGCCGTTCTCTCAGAAGCAGCCACTACGTGTTCTTTCCATCGAGAAGAATCACCGTATCTGGAGAGATCAAAGATCAACCAGGTCAGAGATTAGAGACCACGCAACACGCCATGCTTCACACATCACTCAATCATTTATTACGGTAGGGCGACGAATACGGTAGGGAGTACGGTAGGTCACGACGTTGATCGATCTTACTCGTTTTGTTCTCCTCCTTCTCCTCCGATCGATAGTGGAAGTACGGTTGTGGTGGTGACTCGTGAAGATGATCTATTGAAGAGAAAGAAGAATCAAAATTATTAGGTAAATCAATCACACCATGCTCGATCAAAACGAAGAATGTTATTCGAAAGAGGAAAAATGATTTCAATCATTGAATTTGAATGGACTCACTTCAATCGATACTTGACTACATGTTTAGTGAGTGGTTCATCTTCAGTTTCAGCCACTGGATCCCATGCGAGAGAGACTGAAGTTGAGGTGACGGCCGTTATTCGGAGATTCACGGGAGCTGCGGGGAGAGCTGCAAAGGGTTCATTCTACACAATTGCGGAAGGAAATCGGAGTTTATGATGAACATTTAAGCAAGAACGTACGTTTGACGTAGACCGTGGTAGTTGCCTCGATGTTTCCCAGTTTACTCAGTGCCATACACGAGTAATTCTCAGTCAATTCGACGTTGGAAAGAGTGAGAATATTCCTTCCGACAGGGGCAGAATCGAAGACATCCACTGAGGGAGAAGCTGAAAGTGACAGGAATATCCACTGCCTCGGCCATGAGTCGAGATTTGTTCATACTGCATGTATTTTTATGCCAGAAACTCATTGGGACGTTGTCGAATCAACTGTGAAGTGAAACTCACGTTCATCACTTTTCCTCCATAGCACTCGCGGCATCGGATATCCAACAGCGACGCAAGTGAGATTGATCGACCCTCCCACTCCAACCTGATGATCGAAATGATTTCGATTTTACTGGAGAGAAGGAACTACATCTATTTGGTCTGCCTATGAAGAGTACGTGAAACATAACGTACCGCAGAGTCTCCCCCCAGACGGGCGCGCCGCGGCGGGGCGCGGAGGGTCGCCCAAGGTCGCCCCGACTTTGAGGGAGCATTTGACCCCTTCAAAATGTGTAGTTTTCTGGCTATTTTTGGCTGTGGCTTCCTCTCATTGAGGACTATCGATCTGTGTAATCAGATCTTTGAATTTCCACTTTGATCCTTGA
>LS587830.1:271456-289057 GCA_900490775.1 Pristionchus maxplancki | reverse complement strand
CAAGGATCAAAGTGGAAATTCAAAGATCTGATTACACAGATCGATAGTCCTCAATGAGAGGAAGCCACAGCCAAAAATAGCCAGAAAACTACACATTTTGAAGGGGTCAAATGCTCCCTCAAAGTCGGGGCGACCTTGGGCGACCCTCCGTGCCCCGCCGCGGCGCGCCCGTCTGGGGGGAGACTCTGCGGTACGTTATGTGCATTGGACGGTAAAAAATTCGAAACTTACTTTGTACGATTTCTCCAGTTTGTACGAGAAGTATGGAGGAACGCGTCGGACTGAAAATAATCAGATTTTTGAAATATTTAGGTGTTTTGATCTAAATGATAAATAGATGCCTGGTTGCTCCTCATTCTCGAAGTATTCTGTGTCTTCAGGAAATCGGAGAGGATTCTCTTCATTTTGTTGTTTCTCTCGAAGATCAGCGAAAATGTGCAGAGGAAGAGTATTTTGGAGAAAGTTTGAGATGGAAGAGTGGAGGAGAAAGAGAAGAAGGAAAAGAAGTCGGATCATTCCGAGAGAGAGGGAGATATTCAATCGATTCACGTATCCATACTTGTCGTCTCTCTTCACTTCTGAAGACGAGAATAGAGGAGAGAACGAGGGAAATTGACTTATCACGAAAGTGGAAAGGAGCGAAAAGAGAGGAAGAAGTAAGGAGCAAAGGACAATAGGGTTGAGAGGTTAGAGAAGCAAGAAAGGAAGAGGAGAAGGAGGGGAGTGAATGAGATATGAACGAAGAGAATCAGAGAGAGTCACTTCACGAATGAAACATGAGAAAAGATGAGGGAATGAGACACGGAAGGGGGATTGCATCATGATAAACCCATCGGAGAAGACTGAGAGATCCCACTCAACGAATTGATAATGAAGTTGAGACGGAGAGAAATGAAGAACGGGAGAGGAAGAGTTTGAATTCATCGGATAAAGTGGATGAAGTGAGGATGTAGTACAAGAGAAGAAGAAGGGGAGAGCATCGAAGTGGATCGGGATGAATCCCATTCCATTCCAAGTGGAAGACATGAAATCCCATCCAACCACTCCGTTTCTAGGAGTCAAATTGAGAGGTCTCTCTTATGGAGAGAGAGGCTATGATCTGAGTGGAACGAAGAAGGGGAAGAGGACACTTGTAATGGGATGATGATCAGTTTAGTGAAGAGAGAGGAAGAGATGGAGTGAGTGGAGAGAAGGATTACAAGGGGGAAGAAGGAGGGGCAACGACCTATCGGAGACAGATGCGACCATGATTACAGAGAGATACTGTGGGAAGAGAGGCCTCAGGGGAGAGATCAGAGGAGGAGAAGGAGACAGATGGGAGATGCGGGAGAAGAGACAAAAGAGAAGGGATTAGATCACACTCAAGAGCACGGATTTGTTCTTCTGTCCAACCGATCGACCTATGAAGAAATGGCGAACTTTAGGGCGGAAGTGCACTAAAGGAAGAAAGCGTCTGAGGAGGAGAAATATTGAGATGGAAATGAAGCGGAAGGGAACAATTCTCATTAGAACCCAAGTAGGAAAAGGAAGAGAGAGGAGGGGAAGATCAAGAGGAGAGAGATCTCTAATGAAGTCGTAAATCTCCTTCGCAACTCTACTGAGAAGGGAAGTTTGTGGATGTATACCTACATGAGAGGGGACAAAATAGGCTGGGGCAATTGCCCTTCTGGGTGGCATCTCTTTCCCTTGCTCTCTGGGGGATTCACAGGTAGAGAGAAAGAAGAGGAAGAGAAGTCATCCGAGTAATTGTTGAAGAGAGAAGAAGAGAAGGAGGAGAGTTGAACGAATGAATTGTTAGTCTGCTTCTCCTTCCTCACTACTACCATGCATGGAAGAGTAATGAGAGGTGGAGAGGGAGGAGGGGTTCTCTCTCGATAAGAGGGAGAGAGGACGAATGGACTGGTCATCGTGGGATATTCGTGACTGATTCGTATATGTCGTGAGTAATCAGCATTGAATGGAGGGTGGATGGGGGTATAAACGTAATCCTTATTAACCTCGAGGGGGGAGATCATAGAGAGAGGAGACTCCCATAGCGTGAGACTTCCTCTCCCTCTCTATTGCATCGAAAATCAGATCGAGAAGAAGGGGAACCAATATGGATGACGAAAGAACGGAAGTGATATTTGTAGTTGGGCAGGAACCTTCAAGACCATACGGAATGTTCTGGTAGAGATCTAACGGGAACGATGTAGAAATGTAGAAGATTTCAGACTGAAGAATGAACTTGCGAACACTAATTGGGTTCGTGTGGAACTTCCATCACGGAATCCCTTAGAACTCCGAAGAGAAAGAACTCGAGAATTGAACACAAAATGGCAGCGTTTAATTTCGCACAGTGAAGAATGGAAACTAAGACTGGCGCCATACATAAATTGCAAGCGCCAGAACACAGAAGGAAAGGAAGAAGGGAGAGGTAAAAGAAGGAAGGATGGGACAAGGAATGGATCTCGTAATATCCATTCCCCCTTCCATCTCTCATTATCAAGAATGCCATATTTGACGCCTGTTTAGAGCCAGAGCAATGGTGCAAAATATTCGAGAGGATGAAGAAAACGAGGAGAGCGCAGAGAAAGAGAGAAGTAAAACTAGGAATAGCAGGAGGATAGATCAAGACTAAAGAAGATGATCGAATGGGAGATTGGATTGACCCAGAAGGAAGAGTTGCACATGTGGAATATCGAGACTGAAGGAGATTTACGGGTTAGAGCCACTCTTCTCGTACAATGGACGAGAGAAGGAGCAACCAGGCATCGGAATTTCAGTTCGCGATCGATAAATACCGTATTACACCGTACCTTTGACGTACAACTGAGCAGCTCGTGAGTGCTGCACTCCGAGAGCATTGCGGGCGACGCATTCGTAGCGACCTGAAGAGGATACGGTAGGGGAGAGAGATATCGATCGACAATGATAGGGAGTTTCTATGTAAAGCTACGACAAAGTGGTTTGTCAATTTTTTCGTTTTCGTTTTGTCTGATATGTTTCAGAATGTGCTCATATCAAGAACTGCGGAAAAGGATAAAAAAGTACCTTGGTCCTCCTCGCGTGCCAGTTGGATCATCAGTGCACCTGCAACAAATTGTAATAATTTTTTTAACTTTCTCTGACAGCGCATTTGGCACGAGTGTAGGAAATCAAAACATTTTTTGTTCGATATTCAGTTCTATCGTCCTTATCAACTAGCACCGCATTCTTACCTGGATTAGTGAGAGTCGCAACGGAATATCTCTCGTTCGCACGAATGTCCACGGGCACGTTATCGCGGAGCCAGAGCACCTCAAATGAATCATTTTACCAGGATTTGTCCAAATAGATACAAGGAATCATTCAACCTGGCTCACCTTCGGTCTCGGTTCTCCATCTACTCTGCACGTCACATGGGCAGTCCTCCCATGTTCGACTGCTTTGATAGAGGGATGACCGTCGATGCGAGGGAAACCGACCGGGAGTTCTTCTGCAATAAAATTATTGATGCAAATACAGATGCTGACTTGGTCTATTGGAAGTTCAGTTTGTGTAATCATTAGGAACGAATGCATAATTCGACTCTCATCATCGCATCATGTTGAAGTTTTCATGAAATGAGTGCTCACTCTTTGCAACAACAGTGAGCGTCGCCTCTGCATGGATGGGATTGGCTATCCCATTGTCGGCCGAACACGAGATCAGAGTGTTGTTGTCCCCAGATTGGACGGAATCGATACGAAGTGTGGAGAGACCAGAGGAAGAAGAGATGATCTTGTATCTGAAACGGAGATACATTTGAGATCGTTACATGGTGATGATGACTGTGGCTTAGGTTTTACCTCGAATCAGGGACTCCTTTTCCATTGACCCTCCAATGAACTGTCGGAAGTGGATTTCCATCCGATTTGCAGAAGAAGTTGATTGGCGACTCCTCCGCGACCGTCGAATGGTCAGGTCGAACTGTGAGTCGAGCCGGATCTGGAATACGTCGAAACTCTTCACTGCACCCGTCGCACCATCAAGTACACCACACTGAGAATGATCTCCAAACTTATCCTCACAAGCGAGAGCCGTGATATAATTCTGATAGGCGTTATAATCGGGAGCTTCTCTCGTTTCCTTCGTACTCTCTTCATCATCACTATGCAATCTCTCTCGATAAGGCACTATGTAGGGGCTCCCATAGGGGTCATCAGGAGACCCGTACCCAAGTCCCAAGGATGTACCCAGTGGGTCCGGTCCCCACTCCTCTAGGTTCTCTGGGTCAGGTTCAGATACTGTACCATCTTGTAGAGTGAAGGGTACGATAAGCAGGAGGATCAATCCGACCGCTGACGCGTGAAACCGCACGCGTCGCGGTAACGACCATCGTATGATCATAGGTCGAGTGTGGTGGTGTGAGTGTCGTGTCTTCGTCGATCAAGCATCGATCGAACTGCTCTCTGAAGATACGGTAGGGATGGATGGGTCAGAGGATGGGTCAGATCAGTGATTGCCTATGGGGAACCCCGGGGATGTGCCATCGAGAGAGATTGAGGAGAGGGACGTTGGTTGACTTCTGAATATCGTCGTCATCTTAGACAGTGAGGAAAAGAGAGAAAAACGCGGTAAGTTATGCAGAGGAATGGAGAGAGAAGTTAGGATACGCTTCAAGTGATGACAAGTAGAAAATATTAGAGGAAGGAGAAATGGAAAGTGTCTATGAGGAGAACTTGCAGAACTAATTCAGAGATGACAAACGTGACCTATCTGCAGAGAGGAATGGAAACAGATGATGTCTGTTTCAAACTGCACAACTAAGATAAATCGAGGTAAACTGCAGGAAATGGAAAGAGAAAGGTCGGATGAAATTATAAATGAATGGATTATGTACAGTGGGCGACCACTTGACAACAGAGACTGTAGACGGAAAGAGAGTGGAGGGAGTTACAGGAAGTGAGAGGAAATGGGCAGAGAACACCTTATGGAACGGAGTGAATCTGGTAGAATGAAGCGTGGTGAGAAGAGAGAAGAGAGAGGAACCTCATTGCGACCTTTCCTCTCGATAAACGAGGCTATGCATTGAGAAGGAGGAATACTGATTCGGGCGAACAAATGAGAGATGAAATGAGGAAGAGGAGACACTTTGACTGGTTTGAAGAACTAAATGAAGTTGAGGGAGTTGTCAGAATCAGATAGAGAAGATTCGTCAACACACTTTCTATTCCTTATGATGAAGAAACACGAAACACAAGTGAATGAGATCAATGGAGAATGAGCAGTTTGTTGCCCAAGTCAGATAATGATACTTTTTTGTTTCAACAGCATCGTAAACTCTACAACTGGGGGAACTCTCCGTCTTGTTTATGTTGGCAGGGAAGGATCATAAGTGGAGGAAGATGAGACTGAGATGGATGGGAAGAGATCAAAGAAGAGGAGGAAGGACCAGATAAGGAGTAGGAGAGGATTCCCAAGGGAAGGAGAAGGAGAACTGAGGTGAGATCGAGAGAGGAGAACAGGGGAGGAAGGGGATTAATCATGATAGGAGAGCAGATGAATTATGATGGAGTCTATGATCGAATTAAGGAAGGAGGGAAAACATGAAGAAGAACTTGGATTGAACCGAGATCGTTCTCAGAACGGACGATGAACTGAGAAGATGAAGTATTTCCCTTTCTTCTCCCTCGTCTCAGTAAGAAAGTTAATGAAATGAGCAGTCAATTCAATTGCTCTACTTGATTCTTGAATAATAGGATGAGAGAAAGACAAAAAATTCATAATTTCTCCGAGTAAATCGTCTAGCGATTCTTCTAAATGGGCGATTTGTTTTCCGAACTGAGCTTCGCACTTGGATATTCTATATGGCTATTCTAGCGTACCGTGGAGATGAATGATTGATTGAGAGACAGAGGAAAATGAAGAACTGACACGAACTATGGACATATTCATGGAGATAAGCAGAGAAAGATCAGACCAACATCTCGAGCTATTTTGAAGCAGGAATCTACGAAATGTTTGGATCGAAAACAGCAATGATTGCAGAAAAGTTGCTTTTCGGTGTCAGAAAGAGTAGGAAGAAAGAGAGTGCGAGAAGATTGATGATCACCAGGGGAGAAGAGGAAGAACCATGAAGAGAGAGGAGGAGGAGGAGAGGGAAGGTGGGAGGGGAAAGGTCAGATGGAGATAAATTGAAGGAATTCAGGATGAAACTGCATAGTACTGCAAGACAAAGAAAGGATTTAGTCGAAGAGAAGATTGGATATGATGGGTCAAATTGGATTGGAGTAATAACACAACGAAGACTGCCAATCAGAGGATGGAAGAAGAGAAGAGAAGATGAACTAGAGAGAGAATGGTAACAGTTTTGAGATGAGAGAGGAAGGAGGAATTTACTTCTTCTTCTCACTCGTCACATGAATTATTGATGTGATTAGATGGGAGGAAATATGTGTGAAAGGAAGTTCGAAACAAGGAGAAGATGGACTCATCTTCATCTCAGAATGAGCTGAATCAGGTTAGAATTAGATGGAAAGAGAGATGGATTGAGGGGGCGAATGACTTCCGAATGAATCAAAGAGAATGCAGGAAATGAAGGAAGGTGAACGACTAAATCATGGAAGAAGAGTCTAGTTTTGACTGAGAATAACATCTTCAGAATGGTCTGATCAAAGATCGAAGACTGAGATTGGAACGTGATTCACGAATAAAAAGAGTGGTGTTCATGCATTATCCAGATTGAATGGAACCTCCAGAGGGAGGTCAATAGGAAGAGAAGAGAAGACGAAACAAAAGGTAGAGAAGAGAGGTGAAGCATGTAGAAATATGAGTGACCTATGAGAGAGATGAAGAGAGGAAGGGAAGAGAAAGAGGAGTGGGAGGGGAAATAAATGATGATGATGAAGTACTAATAGAGAATGGAAACTACCTACTGCTTCTGTAGAATTGCAACTGAGAAAAAGTGCAAGGATTTCACTGGACAAAAAGTGAGAATCCTTGCCTTCGGTCGGGGTTTCAATGATAAATGAAGACAAATTGTTTGGAGGAAGCGAGAGAGAAAAAGTACTTTTGAATCTATCAAAACTTCTGAATCTATCAAAAGTTCAAGAATAGCGTTAGAAAACTACGTGATGAAAAAGATGAATAAATACAAAAGGAACGAAATTACGCACTCTCGCGTGGAACAATAAATAGTACAGACGATTCGTCTTTGGTGGTTGGGAATAATGAGAAATTAGAGAGGAAAGGCGTAAAAGTAGAGTGAGATGCTGAATAGAATGAGGAGTCTAATCAAATGAGGAAGGGAAGACTATGAAGGATAGACACGTTCCCTCCTTCTCTCTTTTCAAGATGGAATGAGGAAACAGCGAAAAGATTCTGATGAAGGAATAACACGAGAAATGAGTAATAACCGGAAATTTAAAGATGATTTTGGATTTTGCCAAATCGTGTTTTTGTCTGCATAAATTAAGGAATTTGAAGAGCGAAAGACTGAGACCACGAGAGGAGATAAAGGCAGGTGTAATACCTAACAGCATAGGAGAAAGTATTGAAATTGAATGACGATTAAAATTGCTGATTGGATGCTGACATCAAGTGGAGAGGCGGTATAATCAAATGACTGATGGAAAGAAGTTATTTGCAACTTCGATTAGCATGGGGAACTGAGATGAATGAGAGGCGTCTCATTACAGGCTGGAAGTATCAGAGTGGATCTGGGTGGTGGGGACAAATTGGCACGGCTACTAGAGGGGAGAAAACAGAAAAGGGGAGATCGCAATGTAATTCGTGGAAAAAGGCGAGTGGTCGAAAGAGTAAAGAGAGGGGTGAAAATGGACAGAAGTTGGAAAGAAGAAGGGAAAGGAGAAGAAATGTGTTCCGAATATTTGAATTGCACTCGGAGCAAAAGTATGAGAAGAGGATAAAGGGGAAATGAGAAACGAGAAAAAACTGAGGAGGAGAAATTCAAAAGGAGAGAACTCGATTAAAGTTCTCATTGTAGACAGATGAAATAGAGAAGGAGGAGGAGAAAGATGCTGATCACTCATAGACTAGAAATGTTGTGGATGAAAACACACAAATCTCATTTGTAAGCATGACTCCATCTAATCATTCATTGAAAAGTCATTTGATCGAAATACTCAAATGATATTAGATCGGATGAAATGAGTGAAGAGAAAGAGAAGGAATTGAGTACTCGGAGTAATAGAAGGAATGAAAGAGTTCTCCGATCGACTAAAAGCAAGGAAGTCACCACAACTAATTAAGGACTCTTCGTTGATTTAGAAGTGACGGGATAAATTGAGAGAGAGGGGCACTCAGAAGGAGGAAAGACCTGTGGAATACAAATGAAAAGAGGGAAGTTCATGGAAGTGGAAGTTGAAGATGGGTTTTAGTGAAATTGAATTGGCTATCAGAGAGATCGACAAGAGAAAGACCAAAGAAGAGTTCACAATTAGGGTCACGAAGATCATTTTGTTGGCACATCCCCGGGTCATTTCAGAGTGAATTCAAAAATATGGAACTCACATTCCAGCTACTGCAGTGTTTCTTGTAGAAAATTGTTTCGAGTCGATAGGGACTGAAAATAAACAGTTTAAACATATCTGTGGTGGATAACAGAAATCACGACGATGCGTAAAAAACGAAAAGGGGACGAGGGTCAATTGACGGAATGGGCATGTAAATAAGTGAACGAAGAAGGAGGGAGGGGAGGGGGAGACAGATGAGACAGAGATGTACCATCTCTCCTTCCATTCCCGCACTGAACAGTAAGGGGATTTAGTGGAGTGGAGGAAGGAAGGGAAGGATTGTCTACCTATGGAATGTCTCTTCTTCTCTCATTGAATACCCACTGCTTCTTCCTCCCTACAATCTCTCCCTCTCTTCTCTTTTCATCATTTCTTTCCCTCTTCTTCTCTCTTCACTCCAAGAGAAGCGACGAAGCAGTCCTCCTCCTATTGTCCGAAGGGGGCAGAGGAGGAGGAGGAGGAGGAGGGAGGAGGGGAGGGGGGAGGGGGAGGTGGGAGGGGCAGAGGTTAGAAGGGAGGTGGGATGGTATGCGACGCTGTCTGCTGGCCAGTCCCACGCACTGCAGTAGCCTTTCCTTGTTTCAATCTCTCCTCCTCTCCCTCTCTCTGCTTCTCCTCTCAAGAATGATAAATGAACAGCTCACGATTAATTCCCCGCGATGTATCCCCTCTAAGCCCCTTCCCTCCCTCTAGATACTCCCTTCGAGAGACATCGACCACTCCAGATACGGCTGCGCAGTGAGTACAAGGAATGATTATGGATCAAGGGATCGAGATATTTTTTTCATAAATGTGATCAAGTTTGCTTATTAAAGCATCCAGATTTTTCTCCGAATACAAAAACTTCAAGTCAATTACCTTCGATTGATTTGTTGCACTTGTGAAACATAAGCGAAAACGCAGCGCCTCTTCTAATGAACCCAATATGAATGAAAGGGACTACGACCGAGATACAATTTAGTAGTTCAACGATCGAGATCAATTAGTGACGAACATACAGATCAATGTGGAAAGTAATGCATGTTTAAGAGAGCAGGTTCAATCATAGAACGCGTGCTGAGATGGAAAAAAGTGTTGCTGCACGAAGCCCTTGCCTAGTGACCATCCCCCTTCCTCTCCCTATCCATCCTCTCAATATGTCCTCTTCCTCCTCCCTTTCCCTCGGGTGCAACAGTCCAACGCAATTTGCATAAAATCGTAGATGAAGTCGTCCCCTAAGCAGAAACAAACGAGTGATTAGAGGAAAGAGAGGAGGAAGAAGGGGGATGGAGAGGGGGATGAGGGAGATGGGTACACGGAATAATTGAAAGTTGAATCACGACAAGAAAGAAGTGATCGAGAAATAGAATGGGTTGATTTCTCTCTCTTAACAACGACGGAAATAGTGCTGCAACTCGTCGTTCTCTTCCTTGAGAAGAAGAGAAGAAGAAGAGGGAGGAGAGATGAAAAAGAGAGTGAGAAGAGAAAGCAACGGCGTTTGAATGGAATGGACTACGGAAGAAGAAGGAGTATCTCCAGAGGTCACTCGAGAGAGAGAAGAGATCTCCATTCAAACTCGTCGCTACCCACAAGTGCAAGACCCTTCTGAAGTCACGGTCTAGTCCCCCTCCCTCCATCCCCCAGGCCTCTTCTCCACCCCTCCTCCTCCTCCTCACTTCGAGTGACCGATAGCACTTCTTATTAGGAAAAGCAAGACACGACAAGAAGTCTTCTCGAGTAAATAGAAGAGAAGACCTCCTTGTGAAATGGAGAAAAGAGAGAAGGTAATCACTGGAGTATTCATTCGCCGTCTAAGAAATAAGTGATGGGATAAAAACGAAGTGACTGAATCTAAGGTGTGAAAGACTACCCGAGAAGGGAGGAGGAGGGGAGAACGGAAAGGGAGATAAAAAGGGGACTATGATAGGGAAGACGTGAGTAAGGGATTGTGTCTACAATCGGTGTTGTGAATGAGAGAGAGGGAGTGAACGAGGGGTAGTTCGAGAGGGGAGCTTATTGAAGGGGAGGAGGACTACAAAAGTGAGCGACGACTCAATGGAATCTCGATTCGGAAGATATCAAAGGGGGAAATTCGCATCCCTTGAGAGAAAGTCGAAGAAGGTGAGGAACAATAGAGATAAAAGGAGAAAAATGAGATGAATGAGTGACGGATCGAGCTTGAGATTGACAGAGAGAGGAGCGAGAGAAGGAAGGGTCAATCGGGAAGAGATCAAAACAGTGGCATTCGAGATGTCTGGAGAGGGCCTATCATTCCCATAGAGAGAAGTCATTCTTTCGGCACTGTAGAGGGAGAGTTCACTCGAGTGAATGAATCACTCTCTCAAAGGACAGTAAAGGATGAATAGGCGACGATTGAAGGAAGAGAAGAGGAGAGAAGAGACAAAATAGAGGAGACGTCTAATGAACGATCCAATGGGTGAAGTTGAATCTTCTCCAGACAGAATCCAGGAAGAATCCTTTCGATGTGATGAATAGAAGGGGAGATGGTGTGATTGGTCCTAATTGAGAGATGGATGATACTCCTAATAGAGGGGAAGGGTGAGGAAAAAGTGCCTCGAGGGGGCAGATTAAGCCAGTCGGGGAAAGGTCAGATTCACTCATCCGAGAATTGAGATACATCTGGCATGAGAGAGTGAGGGAAGTCAAGAGAATGCAGAGAGACAGAGAGAGTTAGAGAGTGTGTGGAATGGAGAGAGTGGGTAGATCAACGGAGGGCCATCTCGAATCTAAACGAGTGCTCGTTCGGATGGTTGGCACATTTGTGGCCTGAAGGAAGAAGAGAAGAAGTGTGAAGTGACGCAAGATCCGTATCTATGATAATTAGCTCCACATGCTTCACGTTTGCAGGAAACTTCGCAGTGTTCGAAGCGATTCGCATGAAAAACAAGCTGGAGAGAGGATGATGCAGAGAATCGAAGCATCTTCGAATCTCCGAACTGAGAAAGGACGAGAAAATGAACGGGAGCAAGGACGAGATTGATGAGACCATCGAAAGAATGGGAAGAGGAGAAGAAGTGGAATTAGAGATGGATGAGAGAGAAAAGAAGAGACGACCCGAATGGGTGGTCCCCTTCTATGGACACAGATTGAAACTGAATTATCTTTAATCTCTCGATTGAGTCGAAGAGAGGGATGATGAATGCTTCACTGAGAGTTGCACTATACACTCTGTGACCGGGAGAGGGGGAATGGAAAACGTCTGGTGGAAAGAAGGGAGGAGGAGGGGACTTCCTTTGCCTGATCACTCAATCGACTGAAGGGAAGGGAAGGCATCTGGTCGAGATTCTCGTGTGGTCAAGGAGAGAATAAACAGTGAGATTGAGTTGATCATAGACAGAAGAATCGAAGAATGATGGAGGAAGAACGGATGAAGTGAGGAAAATACGCCCATTTTGGGTGTAAACAAGAGAATAAAGAGAGTGATGAGATAATGGGCTTATCCCGAACGATGAGTTGAGAAGGAGAGGATGGACCAAAACAGAAGTTCGTTTTTATGGGAGAAGGGAGTGGCTAGTCGATTTGTATTCGACACCAACGTCAATTCGTGGAAAAGGTGACAAAATGAGTGCTCCTCGTCAGCAATCATGAAGTCTCTCTCCCATCAGATCAATGATAATCCTCTCTCTCACTTGAGTGATATCCAATCAGTCGCATCTCTCTCGAGCCTTCAATCCATCCATCCTCTTCTCTTCCTCCCATTTGTCAACAAGGTAAAAAGGACGATGGAAGGATGCAACAGAAGGCAGGTTGGAAGAGATGGGAGAGGGTAGATCAAGGGTGAGATCATACTGTAGTTGGAGGGAGGAAGAGAGAGAGTAGTACGAGTGAAATGGGGATTGATGTAGGTATGAATCCATTTCGAGTAGTGAAAAAGGAGAAGGAAGAGCAAGACAAAGAGAAGGAATGAGTGGATTGAAGAGAGATGGAAGAGGATGGAAGGAGAAAAGGAAGGAAGAGCTGACCAAAAGAAAAGCAATGGAGAAATACAAGAGGTCGGATTTCCCCCTCTCTCTCTCGACTCCAATCTCGACTACTATTGTATCCGGTCTCTTTTTATCGGTATCTCTATTAGGGTCGATGGGGCTCGTAGATTGGAAAGCGGCGTACAGTTTTCTTGCATGGAAGAAGAAGGAAGGGACACAAAAGAGAGTTGACCCCGGAAGAATCGGTCAAAGGGGAAGAAAGAGGGAAGGGATCGGGTATCTGATACCTTTTATTACTCCCCTCCACTCGATGGTTGAAGAAGAGGTAAGGGACTGTAGAGATGAAGCTGAAGAGAGGAGAGGAGGGGATGATTTAGTAGTTCTATTCTAAGAGAGAAATCTAGCCGACGAGTCTCAATTAGTCTCCTTTCTCGATACGAAATGCAGAATGGAATATGATCAGAGTGAGGATAATTGGGCAAGAAGAGTAAAGATTGGGAAGAGAGAAGAGAAGAGACGGATTAGTACTGAAACAATGTGGAATGAAGACTGAAAGAGACCCGTCGGGTCGTAATCTGAGTGGTCTTCGTACTCTCTTCGACTGTCTCTCTGACTGTTGCGTGACCAACCCATTCCAGTCGAGAAAACAGATGGAATTCAGATGAGATTGAAGAGGAAGATAGGAGGAATGGACTGACGTTCGAAGAGGAGAAAGAAGGAGGAAATGGAGATATCTTATGTAGATGGAAGACCGGAAGTGACAACAACTGATTGGTGATGATAAGAGAGTGATTAGTCCAATCAATCCATCAAGAGAGAAGGAGAAGAGAGAATCCATCTTGTGTCCATCTTGTGTGAAGAGAGAAGTAAGGGACGAGACAAGGGAAGACTACGAGAAGTGATTGGAAGAATGAGTGATCATCGACGAGAGGAATTATGACAACTGAACCAATGCACTTCGAGGATTCGAAGATAGGAAGAAGGAAGGGAGGATGGGTATCAGATTCTCCATTGCCGGAAGTACTAGACGAGTTCCCATTTCACTCTCATTCTGAACCGATCGTTCGATTCGAAAAGTCCATCACTTCCTTACACATTCCCTTCCTTCTTCTTCCACCCTCGCTCATTCATCATAATCATCGCCTATAATTTGTCAGTGGAGTCCTCTACACAAGAGAAGAGGGAGAAGGGAGTATTCACCCCAGGGGGTCACTTATTGACAGATTAAAGAGACACTCTATTACTCCCTTCTACCTGCAAGGTTCTTTCTGACCATTTAGAGGCATTCACGACTGTTTCCATCAACAGAGAAGGGGGAGGGAAGGGGTCGAACGGGTGAACGAGGAGCGGAAATGGAGTCAATTGATGGAGAAGAAGCCGAAAGAGATCGAGACCATCTGAGGTTTATGATGAGGATGAAGAGGAAGAAGGGAGAGGAAGGAGAGGAGGAGGAGGGAGAGGAGAGAGAGGGAGATCAGAGGGTTGAGGACTGAGATATTGTGTAATACGACTGTATCGCAACTGAAGGATTGATGGAGAGGAGTGTTGAGATGGAGGACGACGAATGGGAAAGAGCAGCATACGGTCACACCATGGGATGGGCATGGATGGACAGAAGGATGTCTCTGTTTGACAGTGCAATCGAAATATCGGCATGAAAGAAAAGACCGATAAAGAACTCTAAGCCCTTTACTGCTTCTTCCCTCTGTTACGACGAGAGTCTTACGGTGGGGGAGGGATTACTCGAGAAGGAGGGGAGAGACACTATCGAGAGGAAGATCGAGGATTGAAACTGACAGGAATGGAGATGATGATGGTTGGAAGAAGGAAGATTATGAGTGGAAGAGAGAGATAAGAATGGAAGAAGTATGAGTGACCAGTCAAAGGGCATTGAAGAGGAGGAAGAGACGAAGAGAAATATGGAGTCGGGTTGGAGACACTTCAGTGATGAGTTATACTCAATAGGGTAAATTGGAAGTATCTGTGAAGAGATGTAAACAAGCTTGGATGTTTCTCTTGAATCTAAAAAGTGAGTGAGAGTAAGAAGTTTGCATCCCCACATCAATCTTCTCCACGTTTCTCATTGTTCCCCGTAGTATCCCCAGAGAATGAAGGAAGACTAAATAAATCTCGCCTTTTTGTGGTGACCCAAGAAGGAAAATAGAGTTCATCAATCATATCAAAGAGCAAGTGCATCGACGATCGATGGATGAAGAAGGACACTCAATCGAGAGAGGAATGGGTGACAAGAACGATGACTCGATTAGTTCTGATATTCCATCTCTCAACCCATCGTTATAGCTCAAACTCAATTGACCGATGAAATGACCTGAAGAATTTTAGCAGAGAATACATGAATGGAGATAGAGGAGAGAAGTGAGAGAGGAGTAGAGAGTACTGAGAATGAAGAGGGGACGATTGAACGTTCCAGTGAATGGAGAGAAGGAGGAGGAGAAGACTTCCGATTTCATTGAGGAGAGAAGAGAAGGGAAGGTCAGAATGACTTGTGAACTACTTGCAAAGTACGAAGACTATTACGAGTAAGATTGTTGAGGAATCACGAAGACGTTGATCGGAACTGTTGGGAATGGGATGGGAACGGTACTAGAGGCAGAATAGAGCCAGCTGAGATGACTGGAAGGGATCAATCAAGGATTCAGTAGAGAGAGGAGGGAGATTGGACAGGAGAGGAGACATGCTTAGCACCTGTCGGAGAGAGAGAGAAAGACTGTAGGGGGAAGGGAAAGATCAAGGGATGGAGTGGATACAGAAGATGAAGGTGTGAAGGGTGTTGATGAAACCAGAAGAAAGGGTGAGAAGAGGTTATAGGTCGTATTGAGAGGGGAGGGAACCGCATCTCGGGAGAATAAAGAGAAGAAGAGAGAACGAAGCTGCCGACTCAATTCTGCCTTTTGGATATGCAAATGAGCGGAAACCAAGGGAGGAGAGGGGAAGGAAGAGAGGGGGAGGAGGAGGAGAGGGAACGGGGAATGAGGAGGGAGAAGAGAACAATCAGAAGGAGATTGGTTGATCGAAGAGGAATCGAGAGGACATCAATTGCAGATCTACCAATAGATTGCACGTTATTGAGACAATTTTTGATCGTACGCTTATCCAATACATCACAATCAAGTTACAGAAGCCATTTCTCATGCATATCAAGGTCGAATGGATACTTTTGCGCCTCAAAAAATAGCGGAGTAAACTCGGGGGAGGCTATTCTCGACAGTGCCCGTCTGATTTCCTCTGCAGTTCCTCCTGTACCACCACGTGTTGCCACTGAGAGAGCCTGCAATTATTGATAAATGTGATGAATCTGATCCAATTACGAATTTTAACCGTTTGGACATACACTCAAAAGCATTCTCCTTTTGGGTTCCGCCATGGGAGATTCATATGCCCTGAATCCTTGAACTGTGAAATAGAGGATTCCAATTGTTGGAGTCGAATGATGAAATTTGACCGCCTTCACTTCCTCGACTGAGATAATATTAATATTTTTATGATTCGTTTTGAATTTTTTCAGATAATGTATTGCTTACGAATAATTGGATTCTTTCTATCATCCGACATCAAAGGAGATCGGCAAGCAAAATAACATAAAAGGACATTGGCATATTTCTTCTCAATTGCTTTCATTATGGATTCCAGGAGAATGTATGCGCTTCCGCATATCTACAAGTAACTGTATTTTGAACTAGTTACATTCCATTACAAAGGAAAAAAGGGTGTACCTCGCATTTCTTGCTTTTATCCGGCGATATAAGATGATGCCATCCTTCATTTTTGAATTTGTACAACGATCCATGGCTGTTGAGAACCACAACCGTCAGTTGTCCAGGAGTTGACGGAATTCTTGTGATTGCATCGATTAGCTAAACATATGAATTTTTTGCAAATGTTAATCAAAATAATGTTGATGCTGTTGGTCAATTTTCTACAATAAATGATTTACATTTAGATACGAATCATTATAAATCATCATGTCAATACTTGTTTTAACTCACTGAACAGTAACAACTCCAATACAAATTCAAATTCTCGCGATTCTTAAATTCGGCAAAGCTTTCATCCTGCAGAACAAAAATGATTTAGATGCCATAAAAATGTCAAGGAGAGAGACTATCTCACTTTTTTCATCCCAGGGTGCATGTTTGTACGTGTGAGATTGACGACTCGAATTGACCACAGCTTTGGCAACTTCCCTTTTATAGGCTTCACCTTAAAGGACGCTTGTTCAAAGCTCGAGTTTGAGTATGCTTCAACAAAATATGAAAAGCAGCTCACTTTATTCTTGGTAGAGACCATATCCTTTAGTTGAAAAGAAGAGATTCAGAATATCGCTTTTTTTCCGATGAGAGACCGACGAAACGAAAGCGACGCTATTATTAATCATATAAATCGCGTCCTCTGCTCAATCCATGCTAGAGGAATCGATTTTACATTCAGAGGTTGTAGTAAAGATGCATGAGAGATGAACCATAGGTATATTTATGTATAGACGAAGCTCAACACTCTCAAAGAGTCGATGTTGATTCAATACATTCATTTATGTATTAACAGAAAAAATTCTTTGAACACACTTATTGCATGACAGAAAGGAATGCACAATGAAATGCCTAGATCACATCCACGAATGCTCAGCAAAGACGTAGAACCAAGTGCACGATACTATCCCGATGTACTCCACATTCTCCCAGTGTCTTGTTATCTTCCAGTTGTTTTCCTTCGAATTTAGTAATTAAAGATTTTCGTGAACTTGGATCAATACCAGCATAAATCAATCTTTGTTGATCAACGGGAATTCCCGTTCTGTTACTGATTTCATTCTTCAATTCGAGAACGAGAGTAGAAGAAAATATTACAAAGTTATTAGTTTGACCTGAAAATTTGATTGCTCAATCACTTTCGAACATCAACAACATTATCGATCTATCTATTTACCTGTAAGAGTCTTCACGAATATTTGGTATGAATTCAGTGCAGCTTCTGTTTCCTCGTAGTAACGTACCGCAGAGTCTCCCCCCAGACGGGCGCGCCGCGGCGGGGCGCGGAGGGTCGCCCAAGGTCGCCCCGACTTTGAGGGAGCATTTGACCCCTTCAAAATGTGTAGTTTTCTGGCTATTTTTGGCTGTGGCTTCCTCTCATTGAGGACTATCGATCTGTGTAATCAGATCTTTGAATTTCCACTTTGATCCTTG
>LS587830.1:252935-268553 GCA_900490775.1 Pristionchus maxplancki | reverse complement strand
CAAGGATCAAAGTGGAAATTCAAAGATCTGATTACACAGATCGATAGTCCTCAATGAGAGGAAGCCACAGCCAAAAATAGCCAGAAAACTACACATTTTGAAGGGGTCAAATGCTCCCTCAAAGTCGGGGCGACCTTGGGCGACCCTCCGTGCCCCGCCGCGGCGCGCCCGTCTGGGGGGAGACTCTGCGGTACGTTATTTCTCCAGTTCTTCTTTATCGGATGGAGAGAGGGAACTGTATTTGAGGGTTGACCCCAAATCTTCGCGACTGAGAAATCGAATCACGCTCTTCTGAACCGTCTCTTCAACATTATTTATGATTTATTATTCGATAACTCACAATCCTATTCATATCCGGATTCGGTTGATTGATGTAGTGTTTAATTATTTTCGTCGCATTCAAAGACGCTTTGATGTGGTCCAAACTGATAATTTTCTTCATAATCTCCGACAGATAGAAATCGTATAGATTCTTTGCACCGATCGTGAGTAAATCATCCAGAAATTTACTTGTAACTTCTACAACTACGTTTTACACTTTATGAAGATAATAAAAAAGACCCACCGGAAGGAAATTCACCAGTGATCGATTGAAGGAAAGTGGTGAAGGAATTTAGACCCATGTCAAAATTGATTTCCTTGATTAACTTCCCATCCTTGTACAGCATTTGACAAAGCAATGGAGAATGAAGAGAAAGAGCCTCGAATAGAGGAATTCATTCAGTTGATTTATATTATTTTATAGAAATACGGTTACCGACGCAGAGAAAAGAACAGTTCCTCCTGGTAGGATTATTAATGTTGAATCAGGATACGAGTCGGAAATAGTTACGAGATCAGGAAATTCACTTAATTTCATTGTGACGACATTGTTATTGCCTGGATATTGCTCACCTTTCTTCGTCCTTCGTTGCTACATCACTCACAGGAAATGATCGAAAGAGATACTGAAAATATGAGTTTAATCTCGGAATAAAATGTGTGCTGTGTCTAGAGACCGCAAGCTCCGCCCCCTTTGTGGGGATAGAGTTTCCCTCAAAAGCGGGATCATGGTCCGACAGCTCGCGTTCTAATCCGATCCGGACGAGTAAGGGCGCGTTTCGTAGCTATTACCATCCCCCGTAAAGGGTCCAAGGTGGAGCATGATCGGATTACATTGAGTAGGTGAAAAATGACGAAATATGGTCCAAAATTGAGGTTTCAGGGGGTTATCATGATTGTGATCAGCTCCACCTTTGGTCATTCGTTCTCTGTATTTTTAGGAGACGATCTGCTAAGAAAAATTGGTGATTAGACGTTTCCCTGAATTGTCGGCGAATTTAATAGTTTATTGGATGCGCGCCTCCCCAGTCATTTCCCTTCCCCTCTCTCCCTCTCCTCTCCCTCCACTCTCCCCGCGGTTTCTTACCCGGCGTGACTAGCGCGCGCGCTGGAGCGGTCTCACCTCGCTCCCCTCTCCAACCGTCGCACAGCTCACAGCTCGACTGGCGGAAGCTATAGCCTTTTGATTGCGCGCTATGGCTAGAAATAGGCTCCGCCCTCTTTTGCCTCGTCCTGGGTTCTACCCCTTCCCCGCTGTGCTCCGTGAGCGTGGTTTTTGATCCATAACTCTGCCTAGAGATGAGATTTTGACAATCGGTAAAAAACATAGTCTTATTCAGTGCTAGAACTACACATTAGGCAAGAAAATCAGGCTCCTAGATTACTTTGGTGAATGACGTTGTGGTCTCTAGCTGTGTCATTGAAAACGAATGAAAATTACTCAGAAGAAACACACCGAATAGCAATCCAAAGCGCCATTCTCTCGAATAATTCTCGCCGTGACATCACGTGACTTTACCTGAAAAATTCTTTAATTCAGCTTCAAGAGGAGCAAATGGAACAAATCGCTCACATTATCTACGATCATTCTCTTGACAGCGAATTTTAATTTTAATTGAAGAGCGAGATTGAGACGATCTTCGAGAGATGAAGAACAATCGATGCAACCTGCATTATTTGGTTATATTTGGTACACTTCAATCACACATGCTGGAGGAACAGTAAGCGATAACTAACAGTTTGTTTTCTTGTAGCAAGGGTAGATCATGTCGAGAAGATCTCCGAAAGTGTGCGGATCAAAGTCCAACTCAAATTTTCCACTCAGTCCATTCGAATTCGGACCGTAGAATAGATCAGCGAAGAATGGCGAATGAATAGACAGATACTAAAAAAAAGTTGAATTAAAATTAAATATCTGTATTTACATTTTTCGGGTCATTTCACTATCACAATGGAACTTGGTCCAATCCATACGAAAAGTGTGGAAGGGCGACATCAAAGACTCACCGAGGCGCTAACGACTAAATTCTGATTACGAATCCTCAGAAAGACAGTATCGGGAAAGAAAGAATGGTCGAAAAGTCGACGACCTCCTCGTTTCGATCGAGGATCTTCCTCTGATGAAGCCGTCGCAGTTGAAGACATCTGTAGAACAATATCTATTTGTTCGATCAATATGAGGCTGGTTGCGTAAGAATCAGTAAATGGCTGGCACAGTGATTTTTGAAGAATTCATGAAAACGTGGGAAAAGAGGTTCTCGAGGGTGGTGATCATCACTGTCAACTTCATTTTGCACCAACTCGATCGGTGGAGCCATGCTGCATCCATGCTTTTTGGCACCATTTTTCTGCCTTTCGGTTCTGCGTCGGTGAAATGTAACGGAAATATCAGAGCATATGTAATCGACCATGGCGAGTCGATCCATGCCATTCCCGTTCCAGGCAAATACAGTGTTCTCTTAATACAAAATTGTTTTCGAATATGAGGAGGCAGTGGAAGCCGAATTTTATATGAGCGGATGCGCAATATCGAGACGATCATTTTTCTTATATTATGTGTGGGGTTAAAAATGGACGTATTTTTGCTATCTTCATTTAAATCTACCAGTTTTCCCTCTTTTCCCTCATCTCCTCCCTAGATGAAAGGGAAAACCTCTCATTCCTCTCTCAAACCGCGCGATGAGGGCGGTTCGGAAGGGAGGAAATGAGGAAAAAGAGGGAAAATTGGTAGATTTAAATGAAGATAGCAAAAATACGTCCATTTTTAACCCCACACATAATATAAGAAAAATGACCGCCTCGATATTGCGCATCCGCCCATATAAACTTCGGCTTCCACTGCCTCCTCATATTCGAAAACAATTTTGTATAAAGCGAACGTTGTATTTGCATGGAACGGGAATGGTATGGATCGACTCGCCTTGGTCGATTACATATGCTCTGATATTTTCGTTACATTTCACCGACGCAGAACCGAAAGGCAGAAAAATGGTGCCAAGAAGCATGGATGCAGCATGGCTCCACCGATCGAGTTGGTGCAAAATGAAGTTGACAGTGATGATCACCACCCTCGAGAACCTCCTTTCCCACGTTTTCACGAGTTCTTCAAAAATCGCTGTGCCAGCCAACACAGCCACTTGCTCGATTCTTAGGCAACCGGCCTCATATACGAATAGGAAAAATGTCATTATTTACAATAGAAACAGACATCCATCTAGATAGATAATAGAAACGCGATTGCTAAATAGTCATGGTCAAGGAGTGTTCTGGAATACACACATGCAGTGTTGGGAAATGCAATAATGAAATTGCGAAAAGCTTGAGCAGCCCTCGCAGTGGATCGATCTATTGAGAAGTAGGAATGTGCAAAAATATCTAACCAAAATAGGAGGAAAAGCGACAAGAATTATCTAGTTTAGCAATTAAGAACTTCTTTTTTTTACAGGCGAAGTACCAAAAGTAAGAACGACGATTCGTCAACCATTCAATATCTCTCTCGTTTCTCTCTCTTAGTCACTCTTGATAAGGTTCAAAAGATAAGGCTTTGTGAAATTGAAACTGGGCAAATAATTGTTTACATCATTTCACCATTCTATATTTTCGCAGAAGGAAAATTTTCACGGCAGGCACTCAATCACACGAAGAGAAAATAATGCAAAAGGATCATCTTATTTTGCAAAATCAATTTATATCTTATTGGATCATAGTCCATTTGCATCGATCTCTCTCACTCTCCCTCCCCTTTTCCTCTCTTCCCCCATTTCATTCGTTTCCTATGCCATTCACAGAGGCGGTCGTCTGCTGTTGTCACGGAGCGAGGTTCGATATACCTCCCTAGATGGACCTCTCGTGTCGTAGCCCGTTGAGCCTACTTGATTTGATTTCAGATGTGAACTCGCTCAGAATGAAGGATATGAAGTCGTGCCAGGAAGCATGTTCTGTCCAGAGGAGAAGGTATGCGGTAGAGAAGTCAATCGAGAAGTAAATAATTGATTGGCAGGTCCCACGTGGAAAAGAAAAGAGTAAAAAGAAACAAAACAAGAATAGAGGTGATCGGGAAAGTGTTCACTGTAATGATGACTTATCTACTAAAGGACGCGATCCAAAAGCCAGCAGAAGAGAAGACAACAAAGATACGAGCTATGAGAGGTACTGTACCAGATACCGTCATCACCTGTCGGGGTACTGTATCCTATCAAGTACGGTAATTACAGTGTTCTATCGTACAGTGAACCTGCTCAGAAGAAAAAGGAGAGAAGTAAGAAGAAGTACACTATGAAGAATCAGAAGTAAGAAGAATATTGAATGGTCTTAGATTGATCTTTGATCTCTTGAGTGACATTGGATGTGCAGAAGATCTGTATTTGGGTGCAATGGCAGCTCACAAGGCTGAAAGAGAAACAAGAAAGAGATCAACCTTCAAACTGTATCACAAGGTACTGTAATCAATCAATTGGTTATTGATCTTTCCTTCAGTTTCCTCGTTCGAATACCCTCGAGAAATTGGACAATTTTATACAGTTGATGATCTGTTATCGAACCTCTCGTGGCAACTACAGGTCTTTCGGCCTCCTCTTCCCTTGATCTTTGATCTTTCTTCAGACATTTCCCCATTCGTTCTCGTGTTCGATACGATGGGAAGACGATGTACTATGTGAGATAGTGATGATGCAATCTCTCCATTCACAACTCTTCAGGTCGAACTCAACTGTGCTGAGGAGGCTACCGGTCTATTCGAATCAATCGATAAACTCACAAGATACTATCAGGTATACTGTAATCCTCCCACTCAATCGAAGACTGACTTCATTCCAGGCCTATCCTCTGATCGAATTGAATCCGGATGGTGAAGCGATCATTGATCTGTTCCCTATCTGAGAAGACTCCGCCCCTTTTCCATCCAAGCTCCGCCCCTTTTCGATTGTCGTTTCTCAGCTGCCGTCAAAAGTCGTGACTGACTACTTTTTGTGATGTCTGCCCACATTCGATCATCCGAGACGTATCAATAAACTATGGCGTAAACGAAGAAAATTGACTCTCACCAGCACTATTTTACCAAGATGTTATCTTCTTTCGAGTCGTTTCGTTTCAGTCTTGAATCTTCCTTCATCCTTCATTCTTTTGTGCTAATGGTAGAAAAAATGTGCTGAAAAGTTTGAGGGGAGGGGAGAAGCGTGACAAATGGATGTCTCGAGAGAAAGAGAGGTTAGTTCATCTCTCTCGACTACCATAGATTCCTCCTTCTCCTCTCCAGACTCACTCATCGTCTCACACCAATCTTCTTCCCTTTCGTGCTTTGTTTTTGTCTGTTATTCATCCCGGAAAAGCTTCAAATTAGTTTGATGATCTACTCTTCTCTTGTTCTTTCCCTTCTCCCTTCTTACTCTTCCTTCCTATGGGATGGACTGACTGGAGACAAGACTCCGCCCCTCTTTTGAATTACTTGAGAAGAAGAAGTGAAGAAAGCGAAGACGAATCCCATCGTGATCTACCTCATCATCTCTACTTCTTTATCTTTTCATCTCTCTTTTTTCTCCAATTCTCGATGATTGCGTGATATTCTCTCCTCCTCTCTCCTCCCTTCTTCTTCATCTCCTTTGTCCTCTCTCCTCTCCGTTCTTCCTTCGTCTTCGATGGAAATGACTGATTCCTCATCCATTCCATCTCTTGTCTCTTCATTCCTCGAGACCTCCCTCCTTGCAGATTCCTTTCCCTTCCTCTATCATGGTCTGAAGTATGACCCCCTCTCTCGCCTTCTTCACATTTCTCCACTTATTCACCCTTGGAGGTGAGATTCGTCAAGAGAGAGGAGCTACTCCTCTCCTTCCTTCTCCCTATCATCCCCCCTTTCTCTCTTCTGATTATATCCGTCTGAATGGATGATGTAATGAGAGGAACGGTTCGAATGACTTCACTCTGCTCGAAAACAGAAGAAGGGTCTAAAAGGGGGTTCGGGATGGGATGAAATGGGAGAGGACCTCCATGCATTATTCGACCCATTCACACATCAGATATGCAGGTGAAGTGCATTTCGGAATGGAGAGAGAAGGGGAAGGAGAGAGAGGAGAGGGGAGAGGGAGAGGAGAGGGAAGAGGGAGGGAGGAGGTCATAATGCTAAAAGGGCCTGGGAACGGGAGTAGAAAGGATGAAATACTTTGGGGTGAGAGAAGAAAGAGTGAAACAATGGACGGAAGGATGAAGGAATACCCACCTGTACACTAAACATTTCAGTTTGAGAATAACAAACTGAGTCATAACAGGAAATGAGATAACATTGATGTTTGCTTCCTTTGATAAGGACGTTATCATACGGGCTTGTCAGCTGAATTTACCATTGATAATCGAGTTGTTTTTCAGTCTCAAACTTCCTCGGGAACAATGAAGATTGTGTCGAAACTTGTGTGAATTTGATGCAGAAGGTGAGGTTGAGAATAGAAGATCAAAGATCATCGAGGAGTATTCAGAACAATCAGATGGAGCAACTTTCATTTCCCTCTCACAGATCGAAGGACGGTCAAATGACTCAAGAAAGCTTCAAGGGAATATGCGAGTGAGTTGTCTTGTTGTAGGGTGGATTATGACTACTCGTGAGCCGGAAGCATTGCACAGTGTATGAGATACAATTGCTTGTGAGACTCTCCTTCCAACATCTTTCAATCTCTCATTCAAAGAGTTCCTTCTATCTAACTACTACAAATATCCTATCTTTTGAGTTTATTCTTTGCTGGGTGATAATTAACCATTTTTTATAATGAAAACAGTTCACTGCAGATCTTTCGAGAAGGCAGATCGATGTTTGGATTCGTGTTCGAAGAGTGGAAACAAAGAAGCTGAGAAGATAAGAATGCACACTTATGCAGGGATTCGATATATCTGCATCGAGAGGAAAGAAGGTAAGTGACCTACGGGAGAGATTATTCGAAGTACCATCTTTTCTGTGCAATCTTCTTGCAAAATTCATACCGCGAACTTTCCTCCTCCTCTCGCTATATCTTTCTTTCCTTCTCTTCGCAGTATTCCTAAGGACTCTTCTCTCATTTGGTCCGACTTCTACATTGTCACTGTCGATTAGTGGAGTAGTCAGAAGGGAGATAGTCAGGAGGAGAAGTGAAGGAGGAAGAGCGAAAGAGAGGGAAGGGTTTCGCCATTCTGGAGGACTGTTTTGGATCTATTATAGAAAATTTCACAAGCTACTATCTTACTCGTTCGTTCATTGAATGTGACAAGCATTTCGGAGAGAGATTATGACTCAGCTTCCCATTGAATAGAAGGATATCATAGGGAAAGGGAACAAGTAGCCTCTCCCTCTTCTTCATTCTTCTGAACACTGATCTCTCCCCGATATGAGCCCTCATCACTCTCTGTCTATCCATCCTTCAATCTCCCTTCTTCCTCCCGACAGAACGAGTGCCAATAAATTGCTCCTTGCTCCTTGGATGAGTCGAGAGAAGGAACAGGAGGAGTGACCACAACTACCCATAACAAATTAGTCCCTTTCCATCCACTGTACTGCCCTCCCCTCTTGTCTCTCTCGAGAGATTCCCCTCTCTCCATTGACGGTAAGAGGAGATGACTCGTCCCTTGCTATATCCGAGACTTCCTTCCTTCTAATTCAATCGAGTCTTGACCTACCCTCGTCCCCTTGAGATTGGATGTCAGTAGGCTGCATCCGGTACCTGAGAGGGACGACGACTACCTTATCCTCCTCCCTTGAGACCAGCTGGGGGATGATCTTCCCCCTCCTAATAGAAGCATCAATGACCCATTGTTCATGGGTAGTCTATAATCTGCGTGTCTCTCTCTCCCGACAGCCCAAGTGAGGGAAATAAATGTGTCCAGAGAGAGATAAGGATAGGAGGGAGGAGATGGGTGGAGGGAAGATACAATGTGTAGTTAGATGAGAAGGAGAGGAACGATGAATCATTTAATTCATTTCAGAATTCTTCCACACTCTACCGTGTCTCTCATTGTGAGTGAACTCTCCTTCTTCATTAGCTAACCTAAATATTTTCAGACATGAGCCGGAAGCCATCTCGAAATGTTCCACTCAAATCAACGAATCTATCAAAGCATCCACTGAGTTCTCGACTGCAGTCACCAACAAAGAATCTCACCATCTCAGACATCGTTTCGAAGCGCTTTGCGAGTGAGTCGATATGAATTGTTACAGTAATCTCCATTGATTGGTCAGGAGTCTCGGGAATACGGTATCCTGCATCGAACCGATAACTCGAGCAAATTGCGGAGAAGACTCAGCTGACATGATGATGAAGTTCATCAAAATAGGATTTGGAAGGTGAGTGGATATGGGATATCATCACATTATGTGATACGTTCTCATCTCGACAACGAGAAGTGTTTCAGTTTCGAGCAGGTGTACTCTCAACTGGGAATCTCTGATCAACTTCCATCAGCCTGCAGATCTCTCTTGAGTCCGAGTAAACCAAACTCGAAGGCTGCAAGAAGGACGGCGAATGGATCACGGATAGATCGATCCATTCTCTTCACCCTCACACTTTTAGCACTCTATTTGCTCCAATAGACTGGTATTTACTCCGATAGAATGATATTCGTAACCGGCCCAAATATCGTTTTAATCGCTCCCATATTTGCTCAAACTGTTTCATTCGTTGAGAAATCGAGCTTATTGAATAATTTATTTGTAACGACTCTGCAGTGATACGACAAAACCACAATCAAGAAATAAATATACTTTCCCTTTCCAAGATTCATTGACAAGGAATATCGAAAAGCTGATAATTTAAAATAGTTTGACTGTTTACAATAATCTTGTTTTTAATCTACGAGACTCTAGGTAAGTAAAAAAATAATCTCAATTAACCAGTGAGCTGTCCCCGTGAGAGAAACCCTTATTCGATACAGTTTATTAGGGTTCGCATCATAACAACTTCAGATGAAACCGTACACAACAAAACTTCGGGCAAAATGAACAAATTGGAGTGCATTGACAAAGAGGGACTATGTACACATATCTACAATGGTCTTGTTACTGTGACCAGGATGTTGGATGAGCTGCGTTTGGGTTTATTAGACCAGGTTTGACTGAGAACAAAAAAAAATGAGTTTCAATGTATAATAAAGGAGTGAGTAAGGAGTATTTTAGTTTTCTATTGTCTAGTATGGGAAAGGGGCAGTATCGAATATTCACACTCCATCTACATTGCTGTTGTTGAGAATAATAGTCGAGGCCTGTGATGAACAGTTTTGGCGACTAGTGTCATTAATCAAATTCAATACTACAGGTATATTACAGAAGAGCCTTAAAAACCATTTTAAAAGACCGACCTTAGCACACTCTGCTCTGGCAGCATTCAATGCGCACAGATAGATGAAGGAGCTGAACCAGTGAGCGACGTGGGCACGGACATACAATTCCATCGTCTGCCCAATATAAGTCGTCAGGACTGAAAGAGTTCATTTGGATTCAATCATTTTTGAACAGTCGACAGGCGCCAAAATAATAGAGTTTAATGACATTTAAGAATCAGGAATAACTCACCATGCTCCAAAGCAAACCCGTAATCCTCGTAGAAATACGCAAGAGTGTTGGCAGAATAGAGATAGGAGGGAATCTCAATGATGCACCAGAGCGAGAGGAGAGCGAAGATAACGATCTGAGAGCATCAATCAAGGAAAAGAGGATGAATGACATACGTTGATCCAGAAGCAGACATTGAGAATGGGCTTGTTCCTCTTGATAATGGCGACAATGGCGACGATATAGATGATCAGCATCACAATGTTATAGACATGGGCTTTCCAGACCTGAGATTAGGCGATAATAGGAATAGAAATAACACCAGGAGAAAACAAGTGAATTGATATACCTGAGGGACAGTAAGCATCAACAGATATGTGAATAAGTTCGAGAGAGTGAACACGAGAGTAGCAGTCTGCAAAGATGTAACTAATGTAAATCAAATAGAAGACCTGGATCAAACCGGTCCATCGAGAGTGAAGATTCCATTAGTGAAGAAAGTCATCTTGATTGAGAGTCACTAAATTGAAACGTCGGCAAGAATGCAATTTTTGGGCTATTCAACGTAGCGATGCTAACGAAAGAATTCGAGAGTTCGCGATATTGGTTACAAAACTTAGCCTTTAAGCCAAGATTATTCTACTTTTAAAAAGTAACAAAATGCAGAAGCCTACAAAGAAAAATACAATGACGCAAAAAATAAGACGAGATTGAAATTATTACGAAATCAGGAGGATTAGAAGCGCTTCGAAGCTTCTAGAACGTAAACAATGTGCTGTCAATATACGAAGGATACAGTACATTGGTAAGCAGAAGTGGGATATTTAAAAAAAAGTTGGAGTACTGTATTTAAACGAATTTGATGGTAAGTGCATGGATTAATCTCTCACGGAATATATTCATACTGAAGTAATAAATGAATTCAAACACTTGTGTATGCGTCTTCGAGAAAGAACGATTACTCTAAATGGCAATAATTTATTGGATCTCCAACAACAACAAACAACGTAGAAATGTGGAAACATGTTAACTGTGAATGGGTAATGGTTGCTACACAATTGATAACGTAGGGTTAACGGGATGAGATATATTTGGCTTCATTAGATGAAATTGTCGAATCTCCGATTACTCACACCATCGGTTTGTTCTGCTCATTCAGAGTGGTGGTAGTCACTTTGTACACCTGCAATATGCATATTTATTTTGAAAATAAATGTAGACCTAATATTCGGCTACTCTTCCTTCTAATCCACATGATTATCAACTATGGGTCCCATGTTTACCAAGACAATAAAGTGAACAATGAGAAAATTACTTGTATAAACGATTCACGAATATGTTGCCTAGACGGAACTGCTGCGAAAACACATTTTTCTTGCTATTTTAATGCATTTTTTAAAAACTAAAATGGAGTACCACTCACCTTCTTGCAATCCTTTCTGATCTTACTCAGTGCACACAGATAGATGAACCAGGAAATCCACGATAAAAGGAGAAGGTTAATAATTATAGCCTTCCCAACACGGATCCAAATGTCGTATTCTATAATGGCGCATTTTCATAATTATTTTCTTCTAAAAAAAGGAGCACATTCATTACTTCATGGTTTAAAACATGCGACTCTGAAATATGTTCAGGCTTACATTAAATAAACCACAGCGAAAACCAAACTAATTATTGCTGTACTTTCTTTTAAAAGTAATTATTTTGAATTATCATGGTCATGCCATGCACGACTCACCCTTTGACGGCCAACAGCGATCGTATTCGTAAGTAACCTCGACGGAATCGAAGAACACATAAGTGAAGAGAAAGGTATACATTATGAGAGTACCGATAACGAAGAGAATAATCTGAATGGATAGATAAATAATAATTCAGACAGTAAAAAAGGAAAAAACTGACGTTGATCCAATAGCAGACATTGATAGCTGTCTTGTTCTGCTTGACAATCACGAAAAAGGTGATGAGATTGATGATAAGCAGAGGAGTACAGATGGCGAAGCAGACCCAGTTCTATAGAGGAGTGATTACCACAGAATTGTATACGTAGGGGCCGCAAGGTGGATCGCAGATATTATCGGATTTTGTCCAAACTCTAGCCAAACTGCCCGCCGGGGACCCAATAACACCTGGCCGTATCCGACGGACGGGGGGTTTTGCACATGTGCATGTGCAAATCCCCCCGTCCGTCGGATAGCTATCGGGCGGACAGGGGGTTTTGCACATTCTATAAAATAACGAAGATGATGTACTTAATCTATTTCAAATAGGCTAATAGTGCTATTTGGCCGTTCGTGGATTTTTTTCAGTTATGTTGTTGTAGTGTGCCTTTTAAAAAAAATAACAATTAGCTGTTTATTATGTTTACTTCAGAATTAAGAAATATAATAGCCTCACCACAAACCACGCGTCAAAAAGTTGGTAGAAGTAGCGATTAAAGCAATTAATGTTATAACATTAATGGTAGGTGACTTACGAATCGGCCAAAGACTAAGCAGTAGCCGATCACCCCCGCCTTCGGCGGGGGTGAACGGCTGCGATACTCGCCGCTTCGCGGCTCGTCGCTTTTGGAAGGACAGTCGAATGCATTTGGTAGTTCAAATATTGCATTAATGCTGATTGTTTCGTTGCTCGTTTAACTTTTCAAACGTTCATTTTAAATTTCTCTCCAAATTCTCTTTTTTTATTGCGCTGCGCAAACTGACAGACATGACGTGATCCTTGAAAACATGCTGCCAAGTAACCACCAACTCATATTTCACTAAAATAAAACTGGAAAATGCGAAAATATCCGAGAAAACACAAGCGAACATGCTCTAGTTGTTGCGAAATATGTCAACAAAACACGTAAACAAGTAAGGCGGGATATTCAAACAGAAGTGCAAAACCCCCCGTCCGTCGGATAACGATGACGGACGGGGGGTTTTGCACATGTGCAAATCCCCCCATCCGTCGGATACGTGCTCCTCCCAATAACACCATGCTTTTGGCCGTTTGTTGATATCTTTTCTCTGAGTCGCGCTAGAGCCAAAAAGGTGTGTGGACATTCTCCCCTGTAATCGACTCGAAGTCGAGACGCTAAGCACAGGGGGCGGAGCCTATAGAGAGGTATCGCAGTCAAATACTCTCTAGAGAGCTAGTGATATCATGCCTCGATGGCTTAGTGGTAGTGCGTCTTCCTTGGTTTCCGCACCTCGTTTGTTCGACTTCACCCCGCTGCAAAAGGTTTTGCCAAGGTTAGAGATAAACCGCGGAAGTCGGAACCAAACAATTACGCGCGTACTAAAACTTTTAAAAATGAAGCACAAGAAAATGCGATGATTAAAAATTGATTTTTCTAGCCTAAGTTGCTCTAATAAAAAGTGGAAATCAGATTTTCAGGACACGAACATTGTGCTCACCATGGAAATGCTATTTTTACGGGGTTCTCAACCTTTATGCTCGATTTTGACCTACTTATTGATCGTTGGCATGTTTCGTGTCCTCCCCAATCGATTGGGGGTGGGAATGGCTATCTAACGCGCTTTTGGACGAGTGATTTCGTTTTGAATGAGCTTTGTGCTCCCCCCGTCTCGCTTTTTGGGGAAATCATGTCAAGAGAAAGAGGGCGGAGCTTGCGGCCCCTATGTATACGACGACAGCTGCAGATTGCAAAGGGCAATTCAGGCCGCTCGAGCAATGCAATCTACAGCGGTCGAGGTTTGTTTTCGGAATCTAGATAATTTGCAGTTTTTATAAACATAACTAGTATATCTATACGGTCCTCCGAAAAATTAGAAGAAAATATAACGAGTAATCGACTGAATAAAATTTTTTCTCAGGGTTGCTGGTCAGGGTTAGAGGTCGGTTAGGAATGTAATGCGCGATACCCGGTATGCGCAGAATCGTCAATTTTGTAAATTATAAGCTAACTTCCTTCTGACATAACTTATTCGATTAATCGCTATTTTTAGGTCATCCCGCTAGTAGAATTCGTGTTTAACGATCATGCTCAAAGTTATTCAATGGTCATGCACATTAGGGATGTCGGATCAATTTCCAATTGCTTTGATCCCCTCCCCTCATCCTTTGCATAAATCCAAATTTCGACGAAAGATCGCACTCTCTCACCCAAAGGCTTTGATTTGAGGAGTGGAAAACCAAAGCCTTTGATTTATGACCAAAGCATTGTCAATTTTGTGAGTCTTAAAAAGACGTTTTTTGAAAATCTATTTTTTCTTTTACATTTCTTCAATAAAATATTCAATTTCAAAACAAAATAGAAGCTTTCATTACGAAAAGCATTGATTGATAATTTATCTCAATTCTCAGTCTCGAAAAACCAAAGCCTTTGGTTTTCTCCCAAAGCCTTGGATCTTTATCATTCCCCACCAATTTCTAACGAGAGAGCGGCGCCTCTTCAGAGGGAGCGACCAAGGCTTTGGTAATTTAAATTGTTCCGGCATCACACCTGCGCGACTCCGTACTTAAGTACGGCGGCCACCCGTCTTGTGAGGGACGGGTGGCCGCAGCTAGGAGAGACGCGTTCTCTTGTTTACTTGACGAGAGAGCGCGTGCTAGGCAAGGCGGGTTAGAGAGAGGCGGGGGAGAGGGAGGAGAGGGGGCGGGGCCTCGCGGACGGCTGGCCGCCAAGTACGTACTTGGCACAGGTATGTCCGGCATCTCTAACGCACATGATATGTGAGAGACAAAATATCTATGACGAAATAACTACTATACCCCAGCTTTAATCCGAAAGGCGTCTCCACCCAAGCAAAATGTGGATCTTGTTGGATACGACGACCACGGCATGTAGCAACAAGCCCGTCCTATTTTCCGAGTTTTAGATATTTCCGCATTCAATTCGCGGGCCCATTTAGATAGAGAAGTGCATGGAATGCATGCTTTCGAACTAGATAAAGTAAGACACATCGACCATTGTATACCTGAATAATGGTGAGCGTCAGCACATAGATCAATATGTCCGAGAGAGTGAACAACAGCACCACAGACTGGAAAAAAAACAAGTATGTCACATATAACAAAAGGTACGACTTACGGGTGCATCGAAAGTGAAGATTCCATTGGAGAATAAGGTCTTCATGACCGTGT
The DNA here is from genome assembly GCA_900490775.1 of Pristionchus maxplancki. Lineage (NCBI taxonomy): Eukaryota > Metazoa > Nematoda > Chromadorea > Rhabditida > Neodiplogasteridae > Pristionchus > Pristionchus maxplancki. The sequence goes on along the minus strand of LS587830.1, from coordinate 253,639 downwards.
AACACTGGAATAAATCATTTCCGAGTTTGAAGCCCGTAGCGGAGGTATCTATTCTCGATTATTATACCAACAATAGTCGAGAATAGATACTAGAAGCGAATGCTAATGTGCGAGCAAGATCCTGCAACGACGCACAAAATATGCGTTCGAAATTCAGCCAAAAAGGAGAGAAACTGCAGAACTGATCATTAATTACCACCGCTTAACAAAGTGCAATACGAATTACGAAATTATCAATGGAGCTAAGATGAAGAACACAGACCGGTGAAAGCGCATTAAAACGCGTTCTCTGTAAGAGCGGGACGGTCGTCTACAGGGGGTGGCACAATGATTCAAAATGGTCCAATCAAGCTGAAATTTTGTGTGGGTACTACCTATGGGCCGGGTACGCTTCCACCAACTTTTTATGCAAATTCGTCAACTTTTGACCTACCAAAATTTTTTATAATTTCACCATGTGTTGCATACCATTCGATAGGGAATCGAAAGTTATGCCTAAAGCTCCGAAATCATGCAATTCCATGCATTTCTGATTGAGTTACACCTCGAAAAGTGCCTTTTTGAACAGTTTTTGATTTTTAAAATCATCAAGATCTCATTTGTACGGAAAATGATTATGCTAATTCGATAGCCCTTATCAATGCGCATCGAAATGACTTTTCCAAATTTTGATTTTCGTTCCCCAATTAGGTTCTACAGAGCTT
>LS587830.1:198465-234276 GCA_900490775.1 Pristionchus maxplancki | reverse complement strand
CAATAATTATTATCAACAGAACCAAAAACAAAAACACGTTAATATTCCCAGATAAAACCTAGAATGAAAAGTCAATGGAAAAACAAGAGAGTGTTAGGGCAACGTGATACGCAGCTGTATTTCACTGCTTGGGAAGCGGGAATTCAAATATTGGCATCTTGCCAGATCGCCGATACTACAACTCGACAAACTACAATTCTCTCCTTCCCTCACTCCTCCTCCTCCCCTCATTCCCTACTCGCTCCCTCGTCTCCGGCGGCCGATGGCTCACAACCTTCTGTTCTACCGGTCTCGGCACCAACCGCTGTACTCGCACGAGCGAGTCGATCCGAACCAACACCCGGCCGTTGGCGTCTTGCTGGTCGAACCGGGCATCAGTCAGGGAAGACGAGATTTGCTGCTCCAACTCAACCACGGGTACCGTATTCTACCGTACTTCGTAAACACTTCCCTTTGCAGGATCGTGAACTGGCTGAATTCAGTATGGGTGAGCACTACGTACCCTCTTCTCACGCGCACTCTCACCGATGAGAGGGAGAACGAATAATTTCCTTGCCCTATCGTACCCTACAGTATCCTACTTCAGTGGCAGCGCGATCCGCACCAAGCCCTGTCATTCGTAGCCATCTCTTCATTTTCGTCCGAGCGACGAGCGGGCTTCGTCCCAGCTGATCTCGTTGATGACATCGTCCTTTCCAGGTCGTCGAAATCCAAGGACCTAGTCATGTGATCCTCGCACCGGGGGAAAACATCAAGATTCGAGTTCGAGTCCCTCCGAACACTCTGGTACGATCCCGTCCGATTACTGTAGTGTACGGTATCTACCGAGAGATTTGACGTGATTAGACATAGAGTAACTCTCTTTGTGATTAGTCATGGAATATTTTCAGAACTCCGGAGATGAGTTGCCGTACCTCGTGGTTTCCTGGGCGAGAGCTTTGTCGAATCTCCGGCCTCTGGTTGCCAGAGGAGATGCCTTCTTCTCCGAGCTCACTGACGATAGATTCGAGTTGATCCAACAGAAGATCTACAGCATCGCATATTGGCCGAACAGGCGTCATACTTTCTGAGCTACTAGGTGCCATGACTCGTTAGATGAACGACTCGGATAAACGCAAATTGCGACATGTTCTCACATCGTTTCACATTACTACAGTACACCTACAGTACCTTAAAATTGTCCAATCGATAAGTGAAAAACTACCGTACTCGTCCCTTCTAATTCTCTCTCCCAAAGGAACTACATAATCCAGCTGCAGTTAGATAGCGAGAGATGAGACGATGAAAACAAAAACGAGAACAATGAGTGATTCCATTTATTGTTATTGTACATTTTTGCGAATGTTGCTAAAATACTGCATGAATGACAATGAGTTTTCGGAGAATACAATTGAGCAATTGATCGAGAAATTGATCGAGTGATTCGATCAGCAAAGAGGATGCAATACGCGATAATTTGGAGCTTCGTTCTCGGGTCTGCAATAATTTATACCGGAAATTTCTTGTATATTCTACCAAAAACATTTTTTCGAAATTGTTTTGATTACCTCAGCCATCCGATACCCCGCAGCACATGGGGCATATTGCTATTCAAGTAGACGGCGGCGTCTCTAGTTACTCCAGTCGTGCCCGGGAAGGCATCCCTATTGTTCCGGTATACCCAACTCCTTATCGCATTTAATGCATGCCACGGGTGTCGTTCGCGCAGCTCCTTAATGCTAGTTTTGGTGTCCGATTATTGACCACTCATTTTCCTATCCCCCTGCTCGCATACTGGTGAGGAAGGGAGAACAGTGGTCAAACCTGCAGAATCCGTTCCTCATAGGGTGGAGTAACCCGCAAGATGACAGCGACCCTTTGCGTGTCGAGGTACAGTTTCTGTACATTGAACGGTCCTGCGATGATGTTTTCTTCATTTTCCATATTGTGTTCTCTATGAAGATGTGAAAAATGAAGAATACCCTCGTGTTTAATCGTTTCCTTTCCATCATTGAAGAGGATGAGAAGGATGTAACGTCTGAGGAGACTAAGATTACTGATGACGTGATGGAGTCTCACGGGTCCGGGTTGACAGCGCTGCATAATTATTTTTAATCTTTGTAATTTGTTGGTCCACATGACCGATAATGGAGTTGACAATCTTTTTTGCTAATCACTCTAATATAATGAGGAGGAGTTGAATTGTTCAGTTTTTTGTTTTGTTTACAACCCAATGAATCTGCTATCTACCGTGCAGGTGTGCTGCTCCACCGGAACTGTGACCACTCCATTCAAATCGCCGGGCATGCAAACCACCGAGACTCCCTTCGCAGGATGCGCAGCCTTACTAATTGCGGCAAGCACCTGATTAATGGTGAAGTAGATATTTAAAATACACGTTTTCACTTTTCTTTGTAGCCTCCTACAAGAGCTTGGTGTCGTAGGCTGTAGATTCTTTAATATTTAGCCTGAAACCTATCTTAAAAGTCTAAAAGCCGAATTAGGAAAAGCTTGCTCACCTCGCATTGACACTTGTAAGAGTCCTTGAGGCCGACGGCGAATCCTGACACGCATGGTTCCAGTCCAAGAGGGTAAGTGCTATCATACGGGGGATCATCCGACATCCTGAGGAAATGGACGAAAAAAACGAATGCAGGCATTCAAATTCAATTGTGTTATTATCAGAGTGCACTGAATGAGTCTGTAATGAGATTGACGCTTATTCTTGAGCTTTGTTCAAATTTGAATTAAAGAAAGGATGCTTATAGGAGCACAATGCGTCGCTATATTTGAATGCAACCATCACAATAGTGCTACTGTAGAAGTTGAGATAGGAAGAAGCAGGGCAGTGCAGAGAAAATCATAATGGGATTTTTGAATTTGTTGAAAGATATTTGTGTCGAAATGCGATAAACAATTCAATGGTGACAAGCAGATTGATTTATCGAACAAGCATGTTTCAGTAGTCATAATTCACATGAATGAGTTGGTGTCTCCTCTAATCGATTGAATCTACGGGGCGGGAATGGGAGTCAGGCTTGCTTGATATCTGGACAATCTTCTGGTAGGTTTCACGAACATAATCAGGATCTCTTCACTTTTGACTGCCTTTCCCGGGGTTTTCTCGTGCCATTGAGCATCCCACTGGTTTCTGTCATGCATCGCTCGCACCCATTCAATCGTCACTTTCTCGATCGGACGTGCCTGCAACGTAGCTGTTGGGTACGGTGTCTGACTACGGTAGCTAGAATACGGTATTGTACTAGACTTCAGTACCTCGCTTGGCCATTCCTCTCCCGTTGTGTCCTGAATGAAGATGGTGACGTAGATCGACTGTCCCGGGGCGAGCACTCCGTTCTCGGGGATGGGGTGAATGATGGAGAAGCGAGTGCCGAGGGGTTCATGGATTGCTCGCCACGACAGTCTCTCGTTCGTGCCATTGCTCATCTGCAAGCGATGTGGGTTAAGGTGTGCTACTGTATTCTCAAGTTACCGTAACCCCAGACTACCGTAATCTCAAGCTATACCGTACCATGACCCGATGCCCTGTGTCGCGAGGATGTGGCGAGAGGACTGCGACGAGGTTCATGTGGGGGCTGAAGGTGAGGAAGCCGATCGGCCATGCCTGAAAACGCATTGGTCGATGCATTTCAGTAGGAGTACGGAAGTTCAGAGTACGGTAATCCGAGGACTGTAGTTCATCTAATAAACGTACGCCGAGCGCGAAGTGAATGAGGCCGTTCAGGTCGAAATTGGCCAACTCGTCAGGATGGACGGCGCGCCGAGTGACTAGGTGAGACACGGCCTGCAATCGATTAGCATCTTGCCTACTCCATCGACCACCGTATCCTAGATATACGGTACACACCGTCCTATCGATTTCTTCCCTTTCACTTTTCCTATCTCTGCCCATGGGGGAGAGATAAATTTCAAGTTCGTCATCAATTCTCAGGTCAATGCTTGTTTTGAGTTGATCGTTACCTCGACCAGACCCAGCAGCGGTAGCCACTCTTCTCCAGCGGGAGAGCCCTCGAACTGGTCGTAGCCGGCTCGGAGAAGTTGACCTTCGGTCCCATGTGCTCTCTGGTACTGCTGAAATCGAAGCATGGTAAGCATAAGAGCACTCGTTTGTGCATCGTTTTTTAGCGTTCCCAGATAGGGATAAGTACGGTATCGTGTTGGCATATATTGTGGATGGATAGGGTACGGTAGATACACTCAAAACACAGATCACGGTGAACCAATGTAGCCAGACATTTCGGTTGAGAGGTGGCAGCTTGGACTGCGCTTGGAATACCGTACTTCCTCCTACCGTACCCCTCAAGTGTGCAGTAGGGCGAATAAGCAACTTGCCGTGAGGCGACCCGCGAGTATCAACTGCTGGTTGAGCGACCAGCCCCGATCACTGGAAAGAGAGAGGATTAGGAGAGATCGGCGTGGCACCTGTACTTGAATGGATGAGGCAGTGGAAAGTTGGCCATTGCCGCCGACCAAGGAGAGCGCACGAGTGGGAAATGAGGAGAGGAGCGGAGAAGGGTAGAATGAGCGGATAATCTAATTATATTTTCAATTATTTGTTAAAATCAGATGTAGATTCCATTTTCCTTATTTAAAACTCGAATGAAGAGAAAGTTCTGTTTCCGAGTCAACTGGGAAAGAAAAGATGTTATCAGAGAATCGATTTTTTGTTGCACATTTCGATGTCTTTTGTACAGACTCGATTATGTCTTCACCCCAATTTTCTTAAAATTTACTTCACCAGAAGTCTTTTTTCAGTTTTTTGCAGATCCAGTTTAATGAGACGATAAAGACAAAAACGCGAGCTATGAGTGATTTCCATTTATTGAACGTTTTGCGAATGGTTGACAAAATACTGCATGAATGATAATGAAGATTTTCGGAGAATTCATTCGAGTAATTGATTGAGAAATGAACAATTGAGTGATTCGATCAGCACAGAGGATGCATTACGCGATCATTTGGAGCTTCGTTTACGTCTAACGTCAGAAACTCCTTGAAAATTTTGAAATTGTGATTTTGACGAAAATAGAATGTACTTTTCACTTTATACTTTAAAAAAAGAAATTACCGAGCAATTCTGCTGCTCCACGGGAGCCGTAAATATTCTGAATTGCAAGTGGAGCGAGCTCAACTAGCTTAGATAGGCATTCTATTTTTTCGTGCCCGAAACTCATCCGATCCAGGGAAACCTCGAAATTTGCTGTCCTTGCATTGGCATTTGTAGGCATCTTTGAGGCCGGTTGCAAAGCCTGTGACGCACGGCCTCGGTCCACTAGGATAGCCATTAACATACGACATCCTGAAAAAAAGACGTTTCATGTGGATTCTGGGACGAATAACGCAAGCAATATTTAAAGGGGTATAGGAACGAATATCTGGCTGACTGAGCTCTCGACGTGAGATGATGGATCGTCGTTACCCGATTACACTTTCGAAACTCCCAGACTATCACTTTCAGTTCAAACCGAGATATGATCAATTGGCTGTGTGCCAAATGACCCTGCGGTGCAGGCAACGAGCGAGAGAGCGTGCGAAATGGAGAGAGCGCGCCCAATATACCCTCTGGCTAAGATGACTCTCTCTCGCTTCGTGCCTGTCCCCCTTTAAATGAAAATACAGCAGAATACATCGAGAAAAGTGCTATTAGAAAAAGACGCTTAACTAGAGCGTCTCGCGTCTTTCTTTGATTAGCAGAACTTTCAAATGGATTGAACATGCTTGCTGCGTCTAATTTGCTGTAGAACAACGAAATCAAATTGCACCAAATCAATTGATCTTTATTCATCATCAGCAAGTGATTCAATATCTTTTGGTTGAATAGTGTACTTCCTAGTCTGATTCCTCGTAGTCCGGGCTGAAATGTTTTATGACCTCAAACTTCCGCAAAAATGATCCGGATTTTCTATTACTTCAGCCATCCGGAGCGCAGCAGAACATGGGGCATTTTACTGTTCAAGTAGACGGCTGCATCTCTGGTGACAAAAGTTGTTCCCGGTAAGGCGTCTCTGTTTTCTTCGTAGACCCAACTTTTGATCGCTTCTAGCGCATGCCACGGGTGCCTCTCGCGTAACTCCTTAATTTAATGTCCTTATAGTTTTGCATATTTTCTATTCCAATTTTTTTCGAAAAAGTTATCCATTTCTACACATGCTTATCATTTCAAATGAAGAGAACGGCGAGTGAAGGACTGAAGGAGACTGTAGGAAGAGTTATAAAAGTGCAACCTGTAGCACGCGTTGTTCATGTTGTGGAGTAACCCTCAAGATTACAGCGACCCGTTGATTTGCGATGCGACGGAGGTAGCTACAACTGAACGATTCTGCAATCGAGTATTTAGAAGGAAATGCGAAATGTGAAGTTTACGATACCGTCATGCCGAATTGTTTCCTTCCCATCACTGTACATGACGAGAATGATGTAACGCCTTTGGCGTTTAAGAATACGGACGACCTGTCTGATACTGACGGGACCGGGACGACAGTAGTAAGTCTGCATGTAGTTTAATTCGTGTCAATTTAATTCGACGCGTTCTCTCTTGTTTCTCTCTGACCGGCGAGAAATTGCTCAGAAAGAAGATGCTAATTTTTCTATTTCACACCTATTTCAAAAAAATGTTTACCGTGCAATTGTGCTGCTCCACAGGAGCCGTCGTTATGCCATTAATGCCGCCAGGCATGCAAACTACCGAGACTCCCTTAGGAGGATGTTGTATCGCACCAACTGCGTCAAAAACCTGCAACAGTGGCTGTAGTAGTTCTATTTTTCTCTTACCAATGTTGAAACAAGGGGTAATCTCCCTAATATTATTCCAACTATTCAATCCCCACATCGTTCTTGCTACGGAAATTCAGGTCTAGATGCGCCGCCTGAAGCTTACCCGAGCACTCAAAATATGATGATTTCTTACCTCACAATGACACTTGTAAGAGTCTTTGAGACCGGTGGCGAACCCTGTAACGCACGGCTCCAGTCCAAGAGGGTACGTGTCATCATACGGCATTTCTGAAAACACGAAAGAATGACTTCACATGAGAGATGGATAGAGAATGGGAGTAATACATGCAATATTCAGACGAAAATATCGACTGAATACATTGAATAAAGTGCTTTTGGAAACGGACGCTTGATTAGAGCGTGTCGCGTCAGTGTTTGAACTATCAGTATTACTGTAGAAATAGCCAGACAGACGCGTCAGATGGAAATGTGATAATCATTGTGTTGTCGATAATTAGACATGTGAACAGATGTGCTGGGCTGCGTTTGGAAAACGATTTCGAATCATGTATTTATCTCGAGGGCCCGTTTGGCCTGCACAGATCGGATCACTATCGTCGGAAGTAGATGGCCAATTCAGCTCTTCCAATTGCCTTGCCCGGCGTCTCCACATGCCACCCCTGATCCCACTGATTCACTCGACTATCGAGTGCGCGCACATACTCCATCTCGAGTTTCTCCACGTGACTCAACTGGGAAGGGAGTGATTGTTAGGACTCTCTCACTTGTGCACGCTCTCTCATTTCTCTGATTGACGAGAGGGCATGGCAAAATGAGAGAGCTACGGTAGAGAGTAGGGATGTCTGATCAATATCAATACCCAATATATTGACTTTCCGACCGCTCACCCCCTCGGAAAGTTGGGAATAAAAGACAATATATTGGTCAATACAATATCAAATTCTCAATATATTGACCTTTCTATTGATATTGGGTATTGAATTTCCATCACTAGTAGAGAGCAGGAGGGTGCAAACAATTGTGATCTCTCATAACCCAATGCTCTCTCGCTGCGTCTGACTCGAGAACGTACCACGTTGTTGGTGGGATTGACGATGACGATGATTTCCTTGCTCTGGAGCGGCTCCAACACTCCATGCGTCGTCCGCACATCGATCAGCCCAGCAACCACCGGGTTGTGGTCGAAGACCTCGAACGACAGACGCTCGCTCGTACGATTCAGGACCTGTAATAAATAAAGTTTGGCGGTATACCTCACTGTCAAGTTACAAGAAGTGCCACCGTAACCCCAAGCCACCGTAACCTATGCCGTACCAGGAATGGGATCCGACGCTTGCCCGGGACGGGACTATCGATCAGCATGCCGGGGCCATCCGGGAACGAGAGTTCGCCGATCGGATGTGCCTGAATGTGCTCGGATCGATAAAGGTGTACGGTAGTTGGCAGTACGGTAGTTCCGCGTACGGTGGTTCAATAAACGTACGCCGAGAACTGCGTCGAGAATCTCGACTCTGGACTTCCCGTTGAGAGCAGCGGGATTCACGCCACGTCGCGTGACCAAGTACGCAGCGCCCTGCACATATTATCGATTGGAGGCTTGTCGAGTACGGTACCCCATCGATTTTCACCCCTCCCATTGCTCTATCTCCTCCTGCGGATGAGCGGTCAATTGGAGTTGGTCCATTGCGAGACCTCGCTTGGAAACGATCGTTACCTCCTCCTCAGACATCAGCGGCAGGTAGTTGCTGCCAGACGTGACGATTCCATGGTCTCCGTACTCGATGGGGAGGAACAGGCCGACGGCGCCGTGCCGAGCGTCCCACTGCTGAAATGGTGCCATGAAGCCATGCGCGGACACCCCACATCGTTCTCTAGGATTCTTGGGTTCCCTACCGTACCCAATCCTACCGTACTCTCGAGTTTGACAGGAATAAGCAACTGGCCTGCAAGAGCTGCGCCACTTGCGCGTGGTCGTTATAACCAGTATCTACAGTGCGAGGTAGGATAAAAATACCTCTTTTTCGGTTGACGTCTGTATCAATTCAGGGTTTCAAAACTGCTTAGATTATGATTCCAAAAACATAATCATTAAATTTCCCATTGAAATTCAAGGGTAGTCTCTGTTCAAACTTTTTTGATTCCGTCATTCGTTCCCGAGATAAATTCAAAAATGTCCATAAATGCCCATTTTTCGATATGCAAATATTCGGTCAGGATAAATTTCCATACTATGAGATACTGCCTATTGGATAGAGCACCCCGAAGTATGTCAGAAAACACTCTTTACTCAGATTTCAACTTTTTCACTGTCCGTCCCCTGCCTATCGTTGTCCGACTCTTACGCAAACGGGCTCATAAATACCTGTACGGATACGGCGGAGGGAAGAAATTCTGAGCCATCGGCCGCTCAAGACGAGGTTCCGAGTAGGGAATGAGGAGAGGAGGAGGGGAAGTGGGAAAGAAGAAAGAAGGGAACAAAAGAGTTTAATTGAGTTGAATTACCAATTATTTTTTGAATGAGTTTTGTAGTTTCTTTTGTCCATAATTGCCAATTTTATATTGCAAATAATATTTTTGCAGAATCGATACGCTTGTGAGGAACGTCGTCTATGTCCCAGTGACTCTCTTCAATGCGCACGCTATTTCGGGTACCGAATTTTGTTTAATTTCCATTTTTCGCATATTGTTGTGGAAATGGTTGCTAAAATGTGTAGAGTATGTTCAAAATGTTCGTTGAAGAGAAACACTTGATGAAGAGTGATTGTTCGATCAGCACAAAGGATATTGTACGCGATTAGATGCCATCTTGTGCACAGATCTGCAATATTTCTGGATATAACTACATTCAAATCCAGAATTATAAATATTTGTTTGCACTGCACTGCATACCTAATCCATCCGTAATGGCACAGCACGTGAGGCAAAGTGCTATTCAAGTAGACTGCAGCATCCATCTCTCCTGGCGTCTCAACAGTGCGAGAAATGGCTTCCCGATTCTCCTCGTACGCCCAATTTTTGATCGCATTTAATGCATGCCAAGGGTGTCTCTCGCGCAACTCCTGAAAAACAGGTTAGAAACTCGTGAATAAAGAAATAAAGATCCAGGCGAACCTGAAGAACGCGTTTTTCATGGCTTGGAGTGACCCTCAATATAACAGCTACTCCCGGCGTCTCGAGGTATAGTCGCTCTTTCTCGAACGGCTCTGTATTGATGTTTCTATTATTTTCAGAAATGCAAAAAAAACATTAGAACACACTTAAATGAGTCTGACGGCGAATTCTGAGACACAGAATTCCAGTCTAATGAAGTAAAAAGTGTAGAGTGATCCATTACCTTCATTTTCAGCAGTTTTCTTTCCGTCATTGAAGAGGATGAGGAGGATGGGGCGTCGGAGAAAGTTCAGCTTACTGATGACTTCACTAAGGGGGACGGGACCGGGATAACAGTACGGACGCTGCAGAAACAGATTTATTTGAATTTATGCAGATAAAAAACCTATTTTTTCACTCGCCCATCTGAAAGGTACAACATTCAAGCAGTAAAAAGCTATCTACCCTGCAAGTATGCTGCTCCGCCGGAATCGTTGAAACTCCATTCAAATCGCCGGGCATGCAAACCACCGAGACACCCTTCGCGGGGAGCTTCATCTTACGAATTGCGGCATAGACCTGAATCAGATCCACTTTTCACGTTTCTTCCTGTGTAGACTGTCGATTTTTAATTATTTATTCCTAACAGTCTGAATGAGGTATTTGAAACACTTGCTCACCCCACAATGACACTTATAAGACTCTTTGAGACCGGTGGCGAACCCTGTAACGCACGGCTCCAAACCAAGAGGGTACGTGTCGTCATACGTCATCCTGAGCAAAAAAACGAAATAATTGAATAAATTAGATAATTGAAATGTAAGATGAACGATCAATGCGTCATCTCCGTTTTGAAAATAGCATTCGTTCAATTCGACATATCTACAAGGTCAAATTGTGGAAAAGAGAATTTCTACACATCAAATAGAGACGCGACGTTCTCTAGTTAAGCGTCCTTTTCTAATAGCACTTTTCTCGATGTATTATCTTCTTATTTTCATTTGAATATTGCATGCATTATTCGTAGCCTTTTCCCACTAATCATGAAACGCCTTTTTCTCAAGGATGTCATATAAGAATGGATATCCTATTGGACTGCAGCCGTGTGTCACAGGTTTCGCCACCGGCCTCAAAGACTCCTACAAATGCGAATGCGAGGTCATCAAATTTCACTTTTCCCTGGATCGGGTAGGTTTCAGGCGCGCAAAATAGAGAATATGATGCCTATCTAAGCTAGCCGAACAGCTCATTTTTTCTAAAATAGCAAATCTTCTATAGAGTACTACTTTTTTAAAAAATAGTCCGGACACGTAATTCCGCAGGCAATAAACGCTTTGATACTATTTCTACGCATTGCAACCGATCTATCTGAACATTTCAACTCTAGGTTATTTAATTGCAATGCTTAAAAGTATTAGAAACTATTTTAGAACCCCAAAATCCCATTTAAACGTGTTTAAATGGATGTGGTGTGTTAGAATGCCTTTTCCGACACTCGTCAATTTCCCCATACGCGCGGACCATTTATTTGTCAAGTTTTGTGAAAAACGTAGTAGTACGATCACAATGTATTTCAGAATATTTACGAACCCATTTCAGGTATACGACATAGTTGAAGCTGTCAAGCATCCGCCTAAGGGAATCTCGGTTGTTTGCCTGCCTGGAGACTTTAATGGCATTACAACGGCTCCCGTGGAGCAGCACAATTGCACGGTAATTCCAATTTTTAAAGGATTAAAGTGAAGAGTTTACATATTAATTGATCCGCAGAATTACATCTGTCGTCCCGGCCCCGCCAATATCAGGCGGGTCGTCAGTATTCTCAATTCCCATCGGCGTTACATCATTCTCATCATGTACAATGATGGGATGGAAGCAAATCAGCATGATGGTAACGTATTCCTTCGCACTTCCTTCATAGTAGAGCTCGAAATTCGGCCCCCATATCTTCATTTTGCATTCTCTTTCGTCAGTCGACCTGAGAGTGTAATTCGAGCTCTAGTTTTTATCTCCAAATTCTCGATTGCAGAATCGTTCAGTTGGAAAAACCTCCGCCGCATCGCTGATCAGCGGGTCGCTGTAATCTTGAGGGTTACTCCACAACATGAACAACGTGTGCTACAGGTTACATTTTGATGCCCTTCCTCTAGAATCACAGGTGGTCGGACTAATAGTCAATGTCCGCCGGACTAGTGATGCCCGGACACCTGCGATTATAGAGTTCCTGACGATATCTCAAATCTGAATAGTATTGTTGTCATGAAACTCAAAACAAGTAAACATGTCGGCGAAAATCAGGTTGAAACACGAACAATATTCAATTAAGGAGCTGCATGACAAGCACCCCTGGCATGCATTGAGAGACATCTCACGGTGGGTATTCAAAGAAAATAAGGAAGCATGGAGTGCGTATGTGAGCGGAACGCCACCCGGAACTCACGACGCAGCGCTGTACATAAGCAGCACGATGCCTCATGTATTGCAACGTCCCGGATGGCTGCTGTGCGTTAAAATATGCCGATTTTGAGATTTTTTTGAGTTTTCAAACTGAGATATTGCAGAGATCATGCCGAAAATCCAAGCGATCCCGTATTGCATCCTCTTTGCTGATTAAACACAAATATTTTAAGGAAAATCTATTTACCATGAAGAATTATAGCCAAGATATTCAAAACACTCACTAAATGGAAATCATTTATTGTTCTCGTTTTTGTCGTCATCACATAAATTCATTGCAAGTATCTATTTCGGAAATATATGCACACACCATTTTCCAACACATAACAATGTGTTCTTAATAACACCGATGCCTACAAGATATCAGTAACAGATGGAGAAGAAGAAAGGGGTCTTCTCCTTTTTTCTGCTACTGCTCCGTTCTGGTCGTTTTTATACTGTTATTTCGATCTTAGGAAGAAAGAGAGAAGAAGACCTTGACGAGTAGGATGGTTCGAAAGGAGTCGATACGAATCAGCATTGATTATTCCGGGACCGGGAAATAGTCGGCATTCTTCTTCTCGCCCTTTTCACAGACGTGCCGATTCTTAATAAAATTTTGCACTCATTGCAAAGTGCGCAAATAATTAAAAATGTAACTCAATTAACCTCTTTTCTTCTGGTACAACAGATCCGCATCTGGTACAACAGATTCTTGCCATTACGGTACGATGATCAGCAGCAGCAACAACAACAACAACAACAACAACAACAACAACAACAACAACAACCACAAAAAACAACAACAACAACAACAACAACAACATTGCAGATCACCAATCCAACCATCGAGCGAATCGGCTGGAGAGTGACGAGGGGAGTGCATTGTCGGGACCAGTACTCCTTCAACAAGGAGAACGGAGTGCTCGCGCCTGGCGAGTCCTTCGTGTTCCAGATCATCCTGAGACCACTCAACCCAGGCGAGACGGTAAGGCCTACCGTAGCCTACCGTAGCCTCAATCTACCGTAACCTACCGTATCCCCCCTTTCAGTCGGCCTTTCCCGATGAATTTCTGATCAAGTGGGTGCGCGCGCTCAACGATGACGTCATCTACCGCAACCGATGGCACCAAGAGGATCGTCCTGTGAAGCAGCACGAGATAAAGATATACTTGTGCTGGGAGAGACTCGCCGAAGGAGGATACTACAAACATCCCTATCGTCGCTGAGAGAGAGTTGTACTCGCGATTCCAGTGTGATAAAGTAACTACATCACCGTGGTTGATGCTGCATTGTTGAAGAAGATGAGGAATGGTGTAGATGCGCATATGCAAACCTGGTCCTGACAATTGTTTAAATGGGCGAGAATTTCAATGTGTAAGGTCTCTGCATTGCTTCGCTTTTTGTAGTTGTAGCTGTTTGCCAGAATATTGAAATCGACACGACGTACTAGACTGTTTGTTTGCGAATCGACTACAATCACTTTATCGCTCTGGAGCGGGGAGGCCTATTCCTCTCGATTGACCAGGACAATGTTGAATCCTCTGCGTAGCCACTCGTAGTTCAGCCACGCCTTGATGGCGTACTCCTTCTGCTCGCCCTCTTCAATATCCATGAACCACTCGTTGCGCCAGACCCCGTCGTCGTGCTGCGCGCGCACCCACTTGATCACGAGCTTGTCCGGGCTGCAACTCTGCAAAGGTTACGGTAGTTTACGGGGTTACGGTAGTCTACAATTACAGTGTCTACAGTTATGGTAGCCTACAGTTACGGTAGGCTACGGTTACGGAAAGATACCATTGAGTACGGTAGGCTACCGTATACCTCGATGCGGTCCGGGAGGTGCTTGATGTGCATGCGGAGTGTGACGGATTCGTTGGGCGCCAGCACGCCCTTGGCCGCGTTCGTGACGTAGAAGGGCTTGCGCACCACCTGCGAGCCGCTCTCTCATTTCTGCATGCTCTCTCGTCCGTCAGAGAAACGAGAGAGTACGGGCAAGTAAGAGAGGCACACCTTCTTCACCAGCTTCCAGCCCAGCGTCTCGGCGGTGGGATTGGTGATCTGCAATCGATTGGCTCCGTGCCAAGCCCCGCATTCGGCTCGGATCCAGAGGGGGCTTGGCACGGAACCGGGGGCAACGCACCGTAATCGGTGGGAAGTGCTGCGGGCCATTGGACGGATTGTGGAATGCGTAACTGAGGTCAGGCGGGTTGAAGGTGAGGTCGCCGAACGGATGCAACTGTGTTGTTGTTATTGTTTTTGTTGTTATTGTTGTCATAACAACAATAAACGTACTTTGAGTGCGTGGTCGAGTAGGAACTCGTGCATCGTTCTCGGGTCGTTGCGGTAATGGACGAAGTCCATATTCGCAAACCACCAGCCGCGGCGCGTGAGCAGATGAGCCTTCACCTGACGAAGGGATTTTGCAGCCCCTGCAGCAGCTGCAGCAACTGCAGCAACCCACCTCCTGCAGGGTCATGAGGGGCAGCTTGCACGAGCCGGCCGGGAAGGGGTCGTCGCGCCATTCAGAATTAGAATCCCTGTCGATCGCGTCCCACTCGCACACGATATCCCACCCGACCCCGCCATGTCGTCCCCACCACTTCTGAATGTGCGCCTGGTTACGGATCAAAGATCAAAGATCAAAGATCAAACGAGTCTTGAGACACTCCGGGTTGCGATAGTGCTCACCAAGATATGAGGACGGTAGGACAGCTCCCTGAAAAGGATACGGTAAGCGCGCGGAGTACGGTAGCAATCTTACCGTAGCGTCATATACTTCATGCATACGAGTTGTTTCCGATGGGCGATTTTCCCACTGAAACACATGACAAATTAGCCAACGGCAATCGATTACGGTATTAGAAACTACGGTAGTTCGAAATACGGGCGATCAATAGTCTCTTCATTCCGCACACTATCTCTCCGGTCGGAGAAGCGAGAGAGTGCGCAAAATGTAGAGACGGTGGTCCGTATTTCGAACAGTACTTGGCGATGTTTTCAGCTATGTAAGCTGCCATCTCCGGATAGACTGTCGGGACCGTACTGAAAAATTAGGAATTAGGGGTGCCGAGGAGTACCAGAGGGGTGCCAGAGGGGCACCAAGACCGAGTGCCAAGAACCATACTCGGGGTCGACGTTGAAATCGATGTTGTTGAGGCGTTCCATCGGCCGCCCGAGACGAGGTTACGAGTAGGGAATGAGGGGAGGAGAGGGAGAAGAAGAAGGGAAGAAAAGAGAAATTTAATTTAATTACATTTTAAATTATTTATTTAAATGTTCATTGTTCTTTATATTAATGCGCTTAAAAATTTGCAGAATCTGTCATTGAATTTGATTGATTTTGGTTTCAGTTTCGTGTTTATTATCTCCTGAAAACCGTTAAAATAAACGAAATTTTGGTGCTAGGTCGGATGATTTTTGTATTCCGAAATATATGATTCTCATCCGACCTGGTGCCGGAATTTCAAAGTGAAAGGTCTCTGTTCAGCTCCTTTTTGCAGTTGAAGAAAATTATCAGCAGCAATCCAGATTTGACATTTGCTTGATCTATAAATTAATATACCGAGGGTACTGTCCTCTTAAAAATTCCCCCTCCCACAGCCCTTCACCGAAAGCTCTCCCGCCCACCCACTTCCTTTCCCACATAACTCATTCATTACCGTATTCTTTCTAATTCATTCGCAACTAATCATTTCGCGCCCCCCCCTCTCTCAATTCTCCATTACTTTCTAATGACGACTGCAATGCGAAACTCAAGGATTTCTCTCCGCTTTCTCATTTCGTGTTGTCTCTCATCTTTCTCTGCCTGTCTGCGCTCTCCCCCATTCGATTGTCCCTCGTCCAATCTGACAATCCGTTTTGTTCATTAGTGAAGTGGGAATGCGGTGATTTATGAATATTCGGCGACCTTTAGGGTACGGTAGAGCAGGAAGTGCAATCGCTAACTGACTACTCTAAAAACACTCTCTCATTTATAATGAACTTCGTTCTTACACCCCTTTCATTCACTATCAACTATCTCGTAAAAGTACCGTACTCCAATCTCTATCAATTCTCGACCAGTACAGCAGTAAATCATCCTTTGGGAGCGAGAAAGGAAGGTAATAGTACTTTCTCACCAGTTGTCGATCGGCTACCGTAACCCGTTTTCAGTTCTCGATCGACTACCGTACTCTTCAGCGGTTATGGAGTCCATTTCGATGATTTGTGGGCGCTGCTCAACCCTGTAATCGGAGGGGAGAATGAAGAACCGTTTAGTGCGATCGCTCAATTTCTTCCTTTGATGACACCCTTTGGAGGCCAATTGAGTCGGGGAATTGATCTCCATGATTTGTGTGCTCTCTATCCGGTCAGACAGCGCGAGATACCACGCGAAATGAAAAGAGCGCTGGTCTTTGATCTCTCCCGACCACTGCTGATAGGACGGACAATGGTAGTTTCGAGGAATGGTAGTTTCAGAGAAACACAACAGAATCGAATACGTTTCACAAGAGTCGTATCATCTTCGAAAGTTAAATGGATCGTTGGTCCGCAATCTGCTGATGGTAAAATTATCCAACAAATTGCCACCGTCTCTTCATTCTCCGCACTCTCTCGCCAGCAGACCGGGCGAGAGAGAGTGCAAAATGAAGAGACGGCGAATCGTATTTCGAGCTCTAATTGCCAGGTCCCCAAGATCCGTTTGAATTACCTTTTACTCACTTAACTTATTCGCCCCGAAACCTACTTACAAAGTGTCAGTTAACACACACACATCCCCTACTGCGAGCAGCTTCCTTTCTCTGCACTCTCCTCCTTTCTCCTGCTCTCTCACCATCTCTAACTGACTGGAGATCATGGGGATCGGGGAGGGCGGCTATTTGTCCGGCACCCCGCTGCGACCGCCTGTCAATAAGGAATGATCGCCATTGAAATGGTTAGAGATGAAGAGAGATCGGGCGGATTGGAGAGAGTTAGAGAAACGAAAAAGATCCGAACGGGTTCGAATGCGTTCACAAGGCTGAATCTGCAGTCAATATTGCGCCGATTAGGAGATGAATGACTCCGAAACAGCAACAACAACAGAAAATTTCCCTTTCGATGCTCAGAGATACGAGATCCCTACATCCCACCTGC
This sequence comes from Pristionchus maxplancki, assembly GCA_900490775.1. Taxonomy (NCBI): domain Eukaryota; kingdom Metazoa; phylum Nematoda; class Chromadorea; order Rhabditida; family Neodiplogasteridae; genus Pristionchus; species Pristionchus maxplancki. The sequence goes on along the minus strand of LS587830.1, from coordinate 216,897 downwards.
CAGCCTAGTGCGAAAAGCGTGATAGGATAGGCTCAAACAGGAAATCGACTCTCGAATTGGCGAGAAAATGAGGGAAAAGCCGGCAGATTAAGCTTGATTGCAATGCGGGAACGGTTGCTGCTGCTGCTTTTAGTAGTTATTCCATTATCGATCGGCGCCCCGCCGGAGAAGGTGACCTACCTACAGTACCGTACCTATGATTATTGTACTTTGTAGTCTGATCTTTGATCTTTAATCTCTAGGCCGGCCCTGCAGCAGCGAAGCCAGTGAAGGAGGAAGATGCAGAGGCGTCGGATCCGACTCTGCCTTGTGAGTTTCACCTTTTCTCATTCTGAACCTCTGTTCAAGTATGTTTCACACGGCTCATGTCTTCACAGGGTAAGGTTGAATTCGATCACCAGGCTGTTTCCGCGGTTAAAACAAGCAAAAATATCAAGCGGCTCTCTCATCAGCCCGACAGGCGAGAGAGCACGGTAAAATGAGAGAGTACATTTTTGAAATACCCCTTTTCAGACGCCCTCACCGAAGGGATCGACCTCTTCACCGTCCCTCTGGAGGAGCTGGCGAAGAACGAACGGTGAGTACGTCTCACTCTCTCCATTCCGCACACTCTCTCGCACTCTCTGATCGACGAGAGAGCGTGCGAATCGAGGAGAGTGTTTCGAAAATACTCATTTTCAGCCCCGCCACCACGCTCAGCGAGCAATGCAAGCAGTTCCTGCCGCATTTCCAGTTCGTTTTTTTTTATTTTTAAAGCAATTAAAATCGATATTTTATCCTGAAAACTTAATAATCCCTCTTAAAATCGATATTTGCAGCTACTACTGTCGCTCCTCGAACATTGCCAAGTACAATGAGGAGGTCTGATATTTATAGTTAGATCTTTGATCTCTGTAGTTTGATCTTTGATCTTCAGATCCGCATCATCTGCGAGCGCTACGAGGCGTACTGCTCGGACCGCGTGCTGCCCTCGATCAACCATGTTTGTAGTTTGGACTTTGATCTTTGTAGTTTGCATTTTAATCTTTGTAGTTTGATCTTTGATCCCCAGATCCGTCGCCAAATCGTCGGTTGGCGTGCTGCAGGAATTCCTGTGCGTGGCGTGCGAGCCCTGGAGAAGTGCTACACGCGATGCAAGGTTGATCTTTGATCTTCTTACTTCATTATTTTTTTGGGCGTTCCACACTACAACTATCAACACTGCGTGAATTCAGAATATTTGTGAAAATGATGAAACTCATTACAAATTGGTGGTAATTTCAGCGATTACATCTGTGATATCTCAAAGTGAGGTAAAACTTCTAATCCAGAGATCAAAGATCAGAGATCAAAGATCACCCTTCCAGGAAACGGATCCTACCTGTGTCAACGCTTGCGAGTGCCTGCACCTGCAGTGGGTGATGGACTGGCAGTGCAGTCCGGGCAAAGTCAGCGCGGCTAATGTACCGAATTGCCAGAGGTGAGGAAAATAAGGAGAGAATATGCTCAAATATGTTTCACTTTCGGCATATTTATTGCTAGAATGATCGATAAGTGATGAGTTGTCCTTTTTGTTTCCATAGCATTAAATTGGGCTGCGGGATAAGATGAAATCTAGTTGGATGGGTGCTAGGTGTTGGTATATAAAAAAGAAGGGAGTGCCTCCATCTGCAGTGGGTGATGGACTGGCAGTGCAGTCCGGGCAAAGTCAGCGCGGCTAATGTACCGAATTGCCAGAGGTCAGTGACTGCTCGTGTTGACCTAAGAATGAATGTTAGGTTTTTATTAGAATGGGATAACTTCCAAAGAACATTTAGCGCCCATTCCAACAATAAAAATGCGATATTTGAAGCATATTTGAATTATATTTCTTTGTTTTTTAGATGGCAAGCCAAGTGCCATCTCATCTGGCAGCCTCTACTCGATCTCACTCCTGCCGCCCACAGGGACTACGCGCCTCCGCCCTTGGTCAGGGGAGTATTCTACGGATACGACCCGCTAGGTACGTCCCTATTTCTCATAAAGAGTAAAAAAATACACAATCGGTCGAATGGAAGGTATTTCGAAAAGCACTGACTCATTATATGAGGGGAGTATTCTATGGATACGACCCGGTCGGTGAGGATAGAACTCTTTGCTGAACGCGTGGCTTGATGATTTGATCAAATTCTTTTTTTTACTGAAGGTGAATTTGATAGGCGCAGGTTATACGCTGAGTTACAAAGCATATTCGAAAATGACTTGAGTTTTACTGCGCTTTCAATTGCCCTCAATCGTTTTGCCATGGATCTGTGATATCTTCTTCTTCTGAAATTTCCTAATTTACTAGTGCTAAATAGAAAGTCATTAAGTCCATTCCCAGGCACGCACACGACGTTCGACCGCCCTCGCGACCACGGCGTGTCCTTCTGGAGGGGCACGAAGACGTCGCTGGTCAACTGGCCCGAGGGTAAGTTTCACTAATTTAGCTGTTTTTTTTAAAGTTCCAACCCTTATGTGATAAATGCAAAATATCCCGAATGGTACTGCTTGAATTGGGAAAGGAGTGTCCTTCTGGAGGGGCACGAAGACGTCACTGGTGAACTGGCCCGAGGGTAACGTTATCTCCTTTTGAAGCCCCCCCCCCTACCGATAGATCGTTCACCGTGTCAAAAATATAAGCGGAACGATTTTTAAAAAAATATAAAAAAAAATATAACTAAAATTCTCAGGCAAGCTCTCACACGCCTCCACTTTCGAGGTGCCGTTCCTCGGGTTGGAGGGCACCTGGGACCAGGTCAACGTCGGATTCCCGAATCTCAGAACGTGAGATTATTATTTTCTCTGACACTGACATCGCCAAAATTGGGTATGCAAGGGCACAAAAAGGGTGGAACCAGGTCAACGCCGACTTTCCCAATATGCGAACGTCAGTTGTATTCCCTGTTTCAGAAATCAAAGGTTTCTCAGGCGCAGATTTACTATGTTTCAGAGTTTTTATACTTTATATTTTTATGCTTATTTCAATCTCATCTTGGTATCCCGTTAAAATAAAAAAAAAATCATTCAGAGGCATGGCCCAGTTCACTCGGGACAACCCGGATCCGCTCAATGCCGGTACTGGAAGGCGATCTGCTCTGGCCTTTCTCAGGAGGGAATAACAATATTATTAATATTAATTATACTGTTTGTAACTTTAATAAATACCGAACCATACAAAGAATTATGTTGACTATCCCGCATTGTCTCACTTTCGCCCTCTCTACTGCACAATACGTGGTTCTCTGGGCAATTCTTCCCAATTACTGGCGCAAAATTGACAGATGAAGTCAAATGTAGCGCGCAACAGGGGCGTAATTGACTCGGGCTAATTTGCCACCCCTTGACCCTCCCCCTCTCGTTAGAGAATGTTAGAGACCACGCTAATTTGAGAGATCCAGACAGCACGTATCTCTCAAAATTACATGTGCATTTGACAGTCAGAGTCAGCGATAGAGCATGGTAATTAGAGAGAGTGCACCCCCTCTCATACCCGCAAAATACCCGCAGGCGTGGAACAGATGGTGTGGAAGAAGTAATTGCGCACTTCTCTGTCTCAGATCAATCATCAAGTGTGGACTGATCCATCTCTCTATGAGTCGGTTTGACCAAGTAAAGCTTTATCGTCATGGTTCTCAAAACTCTCGAACTGCCATTGGAACAACAAATGAAGTCGCGATAGCGAGGTTGTTTTTGAGATTTTTTTCGAAACTCTGCCCCCTAGCCCCCCCCCCATAAGTTCCTTCTCCCCCCCCCCCCTGCGACCTTTCTTGGCTTCTGCCCTTGTCGCGTCGACGCTACGCGTCTTCAAATATTATTACTTCCCTTGTTGGCCCTAGTACCCTTTCTAATTAGACAACGCTAACTCCCCGGCTTTTACAACCCCCGTCTTCTCTCACAAATTACATGAATACACTAGCCAATTTTCATTTTGGCGCACGAAGCAATTTGCCGTTGTTTTGCTGTTTTGAACGGTCGGCTGGAACAATATTTGGAGCGAGGAGCGCGCGGGAAATTAAATTCCTCCCTTTCTAGGTACTGTACGAGGCTGTTTGACCAAGTGGAAGAGCCGAATTGCCTATTTTACAGTAAAGAGAAAGAAGGGAACGAAGAGACAACGATCCCATTAAAGAAGCGACAAGAAAAGGGAGAAAACGGGCGGAAATATTGCCTTACAGTAGGCGAATATGGCATTCTACTTGAAGAAATGGCGAAACATATCGAATTCTGGGGATAATAGGCAAAAAGTGGCTAAAGCGCATTGTGAGGCGCCCGTTTTTCAAGTTCGTACAGGAATTCAATTAGCGGCGAGCTCAGGGGCGCGGAAAAATCAGAGGAGAATAGAGTACGAGTAATCAGGCTAAGTGCGCCGTTGCAACTACGAAAGATTCTTCTCTAGTTCTGAAATGAAGAAGCCGCTCTTCATTTTACGTGCTCTCTTGTTTCTCGAACCGGTGAGGGAACATGTGAAATGAAGAGACGGAATGGATTCTTCATTTTGACAACCCTATTTTCTAGTTCGAACATGAGATCAGTGTATTCCCTGTGCTAAAAAGCGTTCAGTTTACAAGAAAACATCATTGATGGTCATATCTGGCCTCGACCAGTGAGGGAACTAGGACGCCTGACTGACTGAGGGGCCAAACTTCCCACCCTTTTTGCGCCCCTTGGGGACCTCCCAGACCGACGAGAGAGCGTGCGAAATGGAGAGAGTGCCGCTCCTCAGCCCTCCTTCCGTGTATGGTCATCGCTTCCGCTCGGGTGCGCGCATTAGCGCGCGGCAGCACGGCAAGTGTCGCGCATCAAAAGGGAAAAGGGGAAAAAGAGTGATACCGCTCAGTCCTGATAATGGGATGCTGTTGCCAAACTGGTACAAGAGGAACGAACAGCCTTTCGGCGAGGAGTAAAAGGGGAAGGAGGAAGAATGGGATGATAGGGATGAGATGGAAAGGTGGCCCAAGAGTCTCACACTCTACGATTATGTGCCCACTGCATTATTTAGCATAGAAGAATACTTTCTGTTGTTGCAAGATGAAAAAGCTCAATGTTAGCAATCAGACAACCATCCGATCGCTTTTTTAAAAATTATCCAATTAGACAGAGTAACAATTTCGCGACTGAACCACATTACTGGCAAACCAAGAGTATTATTATTTTTCGACTATCAGGAGAAGGAGGATTGGAAAATGCATCCCACTCTGCTCATACAGACTCCTTGAAACCTAACCAAACCGTGCAGACCAATCAATGAACAGCAACAGTGAAAAACACAATCGATCACGCTGTAATCGGCTCAGTAACGAGTAACTTGCCCCCTTACACCTCCCCCCTTACACCATCCCTCCCCCTCCTACAGTACGCCTCTTCACAGCCCCCTCCCTCGCTCCGCCCATTGCTCAGCTCGCAGGGTTGACACCCCTTAGGGGAAGGGAGACAGGGGAGTTGACTTATCGGCCCGCCCCCTAGTGCGCATAGAGACTTCATTTGGATTGGGAGTGAGTTAGTTCCAGCGCAGGTCTCCTGCTGTGAGGAGTTAGTGATGGTTTAGCGACCTAGGTGTGCGAGCTGGTGGTTCGGTCCGTGGTTTCGTGGCTCTTTAGCGTCTCATCATTCGAGAATACAATCGTCAGAAGTCTTCGGTAGTCCTGAATTGCGGGTTTTTTTTCTGAAATTGATGTAAATATCAATACAGCCACTGCGACTAGGTCCCAATTCGTTCTAATAGTGACAAACTGTTTCCATTTCGCTGACCAAATACGTTTACCCAAATCATCGTCTTCTCTTGTGATACTAGGTGTGACCACTGTTGCTTATCACAATCTCTCACGCGAAAAGTCAACAGCAATTGAACAGCGATTATCAGTTTTAGCAATGGTTATCGAGTTCTTCTTGTTGGTTATCGATGCGTTCGCGTTGTTCCTTTTTGCTCACATTCTCGTTTGATTTAACCCCTAGTTTCTCATGATTTCGATATTTTTTGGTCTCAAAATATCAATAATTCTCTCATTTTGAGGGATCTGATATGCCGCGACCGGGCAAGGACTCGTACGGCGATCAGGTTCGGTTGTTTATTTATTTTATTATTATTTATTATTTCAAAATTCTTCAAAAAATAATCCAAAAAAATGCAGAAACCTCCCTACTCCTACATCTGGCTGACCTACATGGCCATACAGGTTCGGGGTTGATTTTATTTTCGAAAATAATATCTAAATTCAGGATTCGGACGAGAAAATGCTGCCGCTCACGGAGATCTACAAGTACATTATGGACCGAGTCAGTTATTATTAGTCTTTTCCATTTCTGAAACCTGCTTTATCTTTACGTTTCCCTTCTCTGACGTTCTTGTGATCTCCACCTGATCCTTGTTGCGTTGTATCAGACAATCAGCGCTGCCTTACAAGTCTAATATTAGCACATCCCAATCACAGTAAGACGGCTCTCAAGCACCCCTTTTTTCGCTACCGTACCCTTCTCCTTGTCTTACAGTACCCTTCCTCATTCCAATCGCTACCGTACCCCATATCGCCACCTCTCCAATAAGTCCGCTTTTCGCGAGCGATAAATCGCTCATTTGCGCCATTAGCGCCAGCACCGACCTTGATACGAGGAGGGAACAGTACTTGCTTCCTTATTCTACCATTCTCTGACCGGCGAGAGAGCGGGCGAAACGGAGAGAGTGTACCACGCTGACAAAGTACTGTCAGTGAGAAAGAAGGGGTACCGAGGTTAATGAATCGCGACCCTAAACGAAATCTAGGGACTTGGATCGGGTATGTTTCACTATTAGTTCATCACTCTGTCATTGTACAATTCCGCTCAGGGGCAGCTTAGGTACAACAATAACAATATTTTCCTAATCATCCTTTCAAAATGCCCATGTTGCCCATGTTTCATCTGGCAAACTTGGTTCCTCGGACATTTGACAACCCACCCCCTCGGACAATTCTTCAAAAACAATCAGTTACCCTCATTAAAACGCTCTGTATTTGCGACGCTAGCCACTCCTCTAGAGCTCCGCGCGGTGTGTAATTACCTCAAATACACTCAATTTGATTGAAATGAGTAGACTAATTCCCCATAAGATGACTTTGATTAGCGAGACAGCGGGGGAAATGAGGAGACCGGTTAGAGAAACGACAAGAGACCAAGCAGTTTGGAGAGAGGCAGAGACCATTAGGGGAATTAGGGAGCAGGTCCCGTGTAATGAGGCAAGCATTCTTGCGGTTGGGATGAGTTTTGATCAAACATGATCGAGTTCATTTTGTGGATGCAGTTTCGGGTATGTTTCACGAAGGGATCTTATCAAGCCAGTTGAAAATTTAAACAATAATGTTGACAAATCTGTTTATTTAGATTCGCAAAAGTTGGAAAAAATCCAAAAAATATATATTTTTTCCCAAAAAATATCCTCCTTTTTCGGTAGAATAACACTGTTTTCGCTACCATATTCCCTCTTCAAACTACCACTCATTTTCGGTGCCCGGTAAAATGCCTAGCCACTCAAACTAGACAAATGAGAAAACAAGCTCCTGTCTGGTGAAACGGGACTATGAACTACCGTATCCGTTGCTCTTTTGTGTCCTCTTTTGTGTCCCCATAGCGTGGTGAAACGAAGAGTGTGAGGGATAAAAACCATCAAAGATGTTCAGTCAAGCGAAATTGATACACAGGAGATTTCTTTGCGCCCTTCTTTTCGTCCGTCCCGCTCCTTTGAGAGACCAATTGACGCCTGTTATGTGTGTGATAGGAGCAGTAGTGGAACCGGATTGAGTCGGCGGTGGTCTTTGATCTGCGATTGGTGTTCGGCAATACCATTGGGCGCAACACTTCATGCGAAGATCAGTAATACTAGGTTGAAGGCGAATATTCTGTATTATAAGAGCAACAATGTATTCCATTATTAATAATAACAATAATAATAACAATAATTTCATCAAAGACAGCAAAAGATTAATTCTCAGGCCGTGAGTCGAATCCGGGGCTTACCGGGCAGGAGTAACAACAATAACAACATGAATTCACAGTTCCCCTTCTACCGGGCCAACACTCAGCGGTGGCAGAACTCGTTGAGGCATAATCTGTCCTTTAATGACTGCTTCATCAAGATTCCGAGGCGGGCCGATCGACCGGGCAAGGTGAGTCATTGCGAATCGGTTATGCTTCAAAAACATTCCAAAACGTGAATTCCAAAACCCCATTTAATGACGCCTTTCTCCTGCTTAAACAATGATCACACTACACATCGTTTGACATTTTTAAAGATATTTAATCTCTAGACCTGATCTCTGATCTTGAGGGTTCCTACTGGGCTGTTCATCCAAACGCCCTCTCCATGTTCGAGAACGGCTCGTGTCTGAGGAGAAGGAAAAGGTTCAAGGTGGGTATAATCTATTTATTTACCAGACCTTGAAAGGAAAAATTCGGAAAAACACCAATTCGGCCCTTTTTTGTATTTTTTCAATCTTCAAGGCGGCCTGCCGCCCACTAAAAATATCAGCGCGTTCGAATTTTGTATACCAAGTGAAACATACCAGTTCAGCGTGATGCAAAGATGCACAATGCCTGAGACAAACATTCTGACAGTTTCGAAATCGAGATCCGTGTTGATTTATAGCAGCTCCCTGGGTGGTCCACCCGATCAGTCATGGGTGGGCCGCAAAAAACGCGCGGCTCCCCGCAAAAAAGCGCGCGCAAACTGACAGCCAGCGAGGCGACCTCCACTACGTTTCTCCGTTTTTCTCTCATTTTTCCTGATTCGAAGATCGAAAAAGAGGACTGAACTGACCCGTGAGGTGGACTGATGGGAAATCAACAGAGCACTGATGTTCACACATACCTTATCAGGGTTGTTAGGACGAGTCTTTAGGATCGGAATGAGATAAAACAATCAATAATCTCGGTAGGTCAACGAGTCCGACCCCATCCCTTCTCGATCGTCAGCTAGCACTCGAGACCTTCTGAAAAATCTACCGCCTCCGGCCTTTCCTGCCAGTGGTGAGTTGATCTTTGATCTCTGATTTCTGATCTCTGATGTTCCAGACTTCTCACCCTTCTCCCTGCTCTTTCCCTCGCTGCTCTCGGCGCCCTTTCCTCCAGCGGGATTCACTCTGCCACCACCGCAGCACGACCTGAACGGTGAGCAAGGATGCGAGCAAAATGTCTCGATTTCTCATTTCGTGCTGACCGACAAGAGAATATTGCTAAACGAGAAGTGTTTGCACGACCTGAACAGCGAGTGTAGTTATGTGACAACCCATAGTATGTTTCACTGGTTATCCAAAACAAGAAAGCAAGGATAATTTTAGTTTAATCGTGCGCCCCTCTCCAAAAATTAAATGATAGCCTCTCAATCTGAAAGGAATTAGGCCATCCGGTTGTCATTGTCCTCATGTTGTCACAACATTTCCTCTACCTTTCCTTTTCTAGGACTGCCCGCCTCCTCCTCTCACTCCTCCCGCTCCTGCACTCCGTCTCCATCTCCAGCAGTCAATGGGCTGCAGCAGCTGCAGCAGTCGCCGCCCACCCAGCAAACGCTGCAGGTATTCAATCAACCCTTCGTACCCTTATGAGCCCGTTCGCGTAAGAGTCGGACAAGGGTTGGCACATCCCAAAAAAGTCGATTCTCTGAAACTACGGCTTTTGGGGTTCTCGTGGGTGCTGATGACGATGGGCATACTCATTTTTCATATTGAGCCTCCGTTGGCTCCAGATGCCGTCACGTCGAAAGCAGTTTTTGTGGAATTTCTCTGTCCACGAGTTCGCTAAAATTAAGAAAAAATGTTTCTTGGGGTAGAATTTGATGCTGATCGCGCCTGTCTAGTTTATTTTTCATGAATATTATTCATAATTTCGATAAATGGAACTTTTGACGGAGTGAGTTGTGGGCTTAGCAACCGGTATAGATCGGACCGGCATGATGAGAGGATCTCAGATATAAAATTTGAGCCAAATCCAATATCATAGTTTCGAATGATCCTCAAGAAAGTGAACTGAAATGTGAGGGGAATGGTCGTTCCTCCCTTGTTTACCTCTTCCTCGCCACTCTCCCTCTCCCCGCTCTCTCCATATCGCACGCTCTCTCGCCTGTTTGCCACAGGGAGGGGAGAGAGGAGAGGGAGGAAGAGCTTCGACGCCACTTTTTACTATCATTTCAGTTCACTTTCTTGAGGATCATTCGAAACTATGATATTGGATTTGGCTCAAATTCTATATTTGAGATCCTCTCATCATGCCGGTCCGATCTATACCGGTTGCTAAGCCCACAACTCACTCCGTCAAAAGTTCCATTTATCGAAATTATGAATAATATTCATGAAAAATAAACTAGACAGGCGCGATCAGCATCAAATTCTACCCCAGAAAACATTTTTTCTTAAATTTAGCGAACTCGTGGACAGAGAAATTCCACAAAAACTGCTTTCGACGTGACGGCATCTGGAACCAACGGAGGCTCAATATGAAAAATGAGTATGCCCATCGTCATCAGCACCCACGAGAACCCCAAACCCCGTAGTTTCAGAGAATCGACCTTTTTGGGATGTGCCAGATGACCTGGGATTTGTCCGATTCTTACGCGAACGGGCTCTTATAGCACAAGAAAACCACCATTCCGTTATGTTTCACTCGGAATGGGAAATACGAAGGCTGTACTCGATTTAATTTCGATTAAATCCATTCGCTTCACCTTGATGATTTTAATAGTAAAATAGAACTCGACAACTCTAGTGCATTTTATCTTGCAGAATTCGATTTCCGAGAAAGAAATGAATCCAACCTGCAGGACTTGCTGTCCACCTACAACTTCATGCTGCTGCCGCAGATGCTCGCGGCTGCGACGTCTGCAGCTGCAGCTGCTGCGCCGCTGGACTACTCGACCAAGGTAATTTCCTTACTGCTACGATGACACCACTATCTTTCTTTTTCATTCATTCATTCTTTATTTAATCCGTGCTTGGGGCAGATATCATTAGAAAATGACATAGATGATGGCAGTATACGGAGGTCCGTCATTCCTACATTGCTCTGGCGAGAAACAACTGTTACGTAGCAGCTGGTAATGCGAATTACCTTTAGTGCCGTCTATTTACGCGTGTACTCAGGGGCGTGAATATTTAATCAATTAATCAATTTAGACCGATGACCTCTCCGACTCCCTGCCTCTTCCCTCATCGTCGAAGGACTCATCTGAAGCCTCCGACGCCGAGACCTCTTCAACGCCTCCGAAATCCGTCTCACGAGCCTCCAATCCCTCCTCCTTCTCGATAGATGCCATTCTCGGTCTTCAATGAGCCATCACCGTAATTTCTTTCAAATCTCCCCCGTATTTCTATCTGGATATAATTATTTATAACTCAATATTTGTAATTTGAGCTTACCATCTCTTGCCATACTCTTAAATCGACAACCTGCGTGCATTTCCTTCCTCCTTTCCCGATTCCAAAGTCCAAGTATTCCCGAGAGTTCAAAGATCAATCACGCCCCCCCAGAGTACTTTCCCTCGAGCCTTCTAAAGGCTTCTCCTCATCTACATTCCCACACTTTTCTAGGGTTCGTTCCGGTGTGTTTCCTTCTAATCCTGTTGATAAATATTTGTGAAATTATTGTGAAATAATTTTAAAATAAGCTATTTTTCGCCTACTTATCACTAATAAAGGATAAAATAATTATAAATGAGGAAAACGTGACACGTTTTCAATCTGAGCGTGAACACGCTTTCTTTGTTCGCGATTTCTTCCATTGTCGAAAGCGGCAAAAATACACTTATTGAGGGCGAAACCGGCAAAACATTCTGCACGAAGTGGGATTCGAACCCACGCACCCATACGGGTATCAGAACACCCAGGAGGCGCTGAACTCGCGCCAAGCTTTGTGTCGCTTGAGTCTGACGCCTTAGACCGCTCGGCCATCCGTGCATGTTTGGGGAGGCGCGGGAAAGAGGGGGAAGAGGGTGGGGTAGAGAGGGAAGGGAGGGAGAGCAGAGGGAATGGGGGACACGCTAGCGCCAGCCGGGAGCTTTCTCTTCACGGAAAGCGCCTTCAAATTACCCTTCTGCTCTCTCGACATCCCGCTCATTCTCCCCTCTCATTTCTCCCTTCTCCTGGTCGTGAGATCGGTCGGAAATGTTCGAGAATGTGCAGGAAATGAGAGGGGATAACAAAAACAAGGCGGCAACAACCTACATTTCCCCCTCAAATTATATAATCATTCGTGTATTATTCAACGACTTCGAAGAATCTACTTTTTCAGGCGATGGGCTTGAAAATTCGATAACATTTCACTACTCTGTTGTAACCCTCTTCCCTACTCGTAAATTGCGAAATGGAAACACGTTGGCTAGAAATATTTGAGCTCCAGCCCTGACACATGAGAAATTCGAAGAAAAGATTCCCTTTTTTCCTAAATCTCCCATAGAGATTTCGGAAGAGAATGGAAAACTACAATCATTTTCTCAGATATGTCGCCTTTGTTTTCATGTCGACAGAGGTTGCGTCAAATCTACAATGAATACTCTTTGTATACTTCTTCCATTCAATTGTGCGAATTTTTCTTTTTAACTGGCCGAATCATCTTCCAATCCTGCTATCGAAAAGTTCCTAGTGTTATCAGCGATTTTTTTCTTCCTCGTTTTCTCCATGCATTATAGCCAGACGAAACTGTCATTAATGCACCATGCAACGCAGACAGCTCAACCAGACTCTAGCCAGATTTCGAAATGATCAATCACATGCAGTTTAGTTTGATTCCACTCCTCATATCCCACTTTCAAGCCCGCCCGAAAGCCCGAAAAGCCAATAAAGCCTACATGCGTATGTGGGCTGACGCGGGCAAAAAGTGTCCAGTAGAGCGCCAGAATGAAAAGGGCGTCTCTCCATCTCCCATGGTCTCTCTTGACCAGGGAGACGATAGACCATTGAAAATTGAGAGAGTCGAAAGGCCTGAGTCTAGCATGCAGTTCGATTTCCAATATGCCCCACACTGCGTACATCCCTATCTCTTCATTCACCTTGTCTCTCATTTCTCTGACCCCGAGATAGCACTCCAAATCGAGAAACAGGGACGTAGAGCCCACACTAGAATCGCTGCGTGGGCTCGCGCAAAAAGCGAGACTTTATTGTCATCCGCCGCCCGGGAGTGCAAGATCGTCTGATTCTCTCTGTTTCTTACACTATCTCTTTTCTCAGACCACCTAGAACCATGGAGATAGGGGAGTCGACATCGCCCTTGGCCGCCCTATAAGAAGCCGGGCGGTCCGGGAGGATCACTCAGCCATCAACGATGAGGTCTCTCCTCATCCTCTTCTGCTCCATCGGACTGGCCTCCGCGCAGGTCGTCTCCGAGGTTGGTCTACAGTACCCTGGAACCCAGTTCCAACTATTCTGGTACCACTACGGTACCACTGGCCCAGCTACAATATCCATGGGTCCGGTACTACAACTACAGTACCCTCGAGAGACCTACCCCTGGAGCCCCATCAATTGCTCACCCACAGTACCCATCCAGCCCCTATTCTATCCCATTCCAGTGCTCGCCCTACCTGTCCCGCTCCATAGCCTTCCCCCGCAAGACGCTCAACAATGGTATCGTCGAGGGCCTGTGTCTGGTGGACACTCCGGTGGGTTTCGAAACTCCGTCTCTTCATGTCCCATGCACTCTCGTTTCTCTCATCGGCGAAAAAACACGCAGAATCTAGAGACCGAGACGTCGATTTCCAGGTCCGAGTCAACGCCTTCCTAGGCATTCCCTTCGCCGAGCCGCCTGTCAGATTTGAGGTGAGATGATAGGAGTGAGATGAGTTTCACTGGTTAGTCGTATTCCCTTGCGCGCATTGTCTATAATAGTGATCTTGAGGAATGCCTAGAATGAAAGCCCAATAAGCCCCAATCCCATCTCACAAACCCGTGGTCATGTCCTTTTTTGAGCAAAACTACAGTTCTCATCGATTGCACTTATGACGTCATCTATCTCAGAAACCTATCGTCAAGTCGAACTGGACGGGCGTGAAGCAGGTCAAGGACCACCCCAAGATGTGCACCCAGAACAACCCCGCCGACTCCGCGGACTGCCTGTACCTGAATGTGTACGCCCCAGCGACTGCCCCGCCCGCAGGTTTGTGGTACTCGGTACCAGAACCCAGGAAACCAGACGTACCAACCACGGTTCCAGGCCTGCCCGTCTTCGTGATCGTCCACGGCGGCGCCTTTGCCTTCGGCAGCGCCAATGATGTACGGCACCCACCGTGGTCCTACCGTATCCTTGGCTTTCGGTACCATAGAAAATCGATAATCGCAGGGAGTTCCTACTCACATCGCTAAGGACCTGGCCGCTAAGGGACTGGTCGTGGTCATGATTCAGTACCGGGTGGGCCCGCTCGGATTCTCCACCACCAAGGATTCCGTCCTGCCTGGAAATTACGGTAGGATCAATCGATAATCGATGATTACCGTAACCTTCAGGAATGTGGGACGCCAAGATGGCCTTTGAGTGGGTGCGCGACAACATCGCTGCTTTCGGAGGCAACCCGGTGCGGTTGATTGCAAGAGTTACCTAATGATGATGAAATTCCCAGAACTCGGTCACCGCCTACGGTGGATCTTCTGGTGCTGGACTTATTGACGCAATGCATCTGTCGCCCATCTCTACTCGTTAGTTCATTGATCTTAGCATCAGCATCTCATAATCAAGTCATCCACTGCCTCTTTTATCTCTTCTCAATCAATCCTTCATCGTGATTCATCCTTTCAAACTTTATCTATGGCCCCATCATTACCCAATCCAAACCCAGACCTCTTCCACCGGATGACTCTCTTCTCGGGCGTCGCTCGTGAGATCTGGGACGGACCTGTGAAGCAGAAGTGCGAGGAGCGCGCAGCTTCTTTGGGGCTCACCTGGACTGACTCCGCCTCGGTGAGCTATTACCCTATCTTGGTTAGGTTTCAGAGGCAATGGAGAGGCTCTGCCTAGGTTAGTCACTTTGAGTCTCTCACTCACAGATGAATTGGTTGCGTTTCACCCAACCTTCAACACTAGGTAACGGTTAAGCCACTGATTGTCCCAAGACACCGCATATATTCATGAAAATAGTCAATTCAGCGCATACTCGAAAAATACGAGTGTACAATGCCTGTTTCAGTTCAAAGCCGCCCTCCTGGCCGCTCCCGCATCCGGCCTGGGAGCTGGCTGGCTGGTCCACGGAGAGTCCACCTTCGACGTCATCTATGGAGGTACGATTCTGATTCTGGCACCGACTGTGGTAGCCTGGTACCAACCTGGCACCAGCCTGGTACCATCCCTCACCTGTACCAACTGGAGACTGGGCTCCGGTCATCGATGGAGACTTCTTCCCTGCCACTGGTGCAGTGATGCGCGCCGCCTCTCAGCCCAAGCCTACCATCTACGGTAATTTTCACTTCCAGATTTTCACTTTACGATGACGAAATAGAGCTCACAGGATGTCGGTACATAGCCTTAACGTTCATTGCCTAATGGTGACGAAATACTCCACATATGACGAAATTGCAGGCATTTCCTTCCTCGAGGGCGCCGGCACTTCGGGCGCTCTCAACATCACCGCCCAGACTGTCGAGAAGATCGTCGACTACATGGTCCCGGCGGTAAGATTGCCTGATTATCGATTGATCGCTACCGTAGCCCTTCCAGGCCGTGCCCAACCGTACCCAGTTCCAATCGTACCTCATCGAGTCGTACCGTAACCAGGCCATCATTCTGGAACCCACGGCTATCGACAAGCACGCTGCGCAGGCTGTTAGTTATTGACTTATTGATTGAGGACATCATCATTTCGTCATCATTATGTAATTTATAGGCACTCGGCAAGCGCAACAGGGCCGCAGGCATGGACGCTGTTCTCCGTCGCAACTTCGAGCTGTTTGGCACCAACCACACTGCCTATCGATACGTATTCAAGCACTTCAACCCAGCAACGATTGGAACGAGATATCCGTTCATTTCGTGTAAGTTCTGGTGCCATCTATGTTCCAAAAAGCCTAGTATCTTACCCTAATCGTCAATTTGCAGTCGCCTCCCACGCGTTCGACCAGTACTACTCCCTTGGTCGTCCCGGGTTCACGTTCGTGCCCAACAGTGCCGACCAAGCCGTCGTCGATCTCTACACCACATCTCTTTACAACTTCGCCAAGACCGGGTCCGTTTGCTATTTGACGTCCGTAACCGGCAAATATCCTTTCCAGCAACCCCAACACTGGCTCAGGAGCGCTGCCCGTTGAATGGAAGGCCGCCACTCCCTCCAACCCGTCCCTCAATTATGTCATCGAGTCGACCCCTTCAATGGACCCTCAGTTCTTCTGGGGTCGTCCCCATCTCAACAACATCCTCAACAAGATCGGAGGCACTTTCAGACCTGTCTAAGCAGGGCTGGAAATTCACTATGGTATTTATCTAACTGCAATACAAATAAAGCTATTTTATCTCAACATTGATACATTTAAAATTTGAAGTCTGCAGCTCAACGTTGACGCGAGAGGGCAAAGTTTCTTCAACATTTCGATATTTCGTCTATGTTTACCTATAGATAGACTCTTCTTCTTTCTTTTTCTAACGCTGAAAACAACAACAACCTATGGCGCGATGCGATTTCGAAAACGGTTCATAGCGATATCAGAATGTTAGTTTGTTTTTCACAATGTGTTTGTATGTTGACGTGATGTTCCTCTCTTATTATCAGACTAAACTAGCCGAGCTGCGCTTGCTATGGGCAAACCTCTTGATGTTCCGCTATTTAAGTTAATTCATTCATTCATTCATTAACAGTCTAAGACATACTTTCCGATACCTCCAGTACGCATGGATGGAAAAACACTTGGCTACTGTCGGGATCCGAACCCCCAACCTCTTGCATGTTAGACAGCCATATTTGGTGCTGAAATACCTTTTCCGACACTCGCGGTCCCATATTTTGATATGTTTGCAGTATGTTTGCTCACCCGTAGAATCGTCTTCTTACCGATAATTTTTTCAATACAATAACAACCTGTGGCGCCATGTCGTGTTGATAACAACATCATCCCATCAGAATGTTAGCTTATTCAGTGTTGGTATGGCGCCGTTCATATCGTAACTCTCTAATATATTCAGATCAGTGGGTTCTGAAGACGACGCATGCGGGTGGTCTTGGTGCTGTGGCTCCTTTGCCTCTGCGCCATCGATACCCAATCAATACTTCCCTCGTCGGCAGGGCTGCGGAACTTCACATTGCAGGTGAGTCGTTTCGATCAGTCTATCCTAGCCCCCCTATTACGGTTGACAAACCTAACAATTGTCAATTGTCACAGTAACAATTGTCAGTTGTGGCATGACGAGCCATGGATGCCCATCGGAAACGGCACTCTTGACAAGGATGAGTACCTCGACCTTGGCACCTACTTCGCCATCTCGTCCTTCCTCCAGTTCGACTGCAAACTCGGGTTTGTTGTCTTGACAGGGTATTACTTGAGCAGCCTGCCAGTCATTTACAACCTGAAGGTGAACCATTGTAGAGGCAATAGCGAGACGATGTCGGGATGGGAGAATGTAGCTGAGCTGTTTAGCGTATCTGTACTCACCTACATCTTCATTCCATTTGTGTACACTCCATTCACACCTGACAGTGTAAGCATTCATGATTATTCTTGCAATCGATCCCTCTGCCATTCCAGTCTCATCCATTAATTTACATGGGCGCCAAAGAGATGCTCCCTTTCGTCATCTTCTTCCTGTGTACGGTGCGTTATCGCAAGTAGAGCGCACTCTAATGACAAGAAAATAGGCTGCCGAACGGAATTTATGTAGAGAGCAGAAATACAATAAATATATAACCAAGCTACAAAATTGACTCTTTTTGACGACGTTTGCGCTACATGTTTACTGTCACTAGCGAAACACCTCCAGGGAAATGATTTCGTCTTCTTGGGGAAGGTTGGGAACTGAATGGGAGGAAGTAAACTAAGGTGCACATCGTGTATGTACATCCACACCGCCTGATAAGATATTTCAATAAGACGTTTCGAAAATGACATAGCACGCATGTCACCTAAGGATCAAATAAACTTTGGCACATTGAAAAAGCCGAAAATGTGCGGAAGACGTTTTTCGATAGTCCATAGGGTCCCTTACAAGATAGCGTCGAGCTTTGTTCCAAATTTTCGTTTTCAACGATGAGAGAGGTCGTCAAAATTTTCAGACCCTGAAATAAGCCAACTTTGAAGGGCCGTAGCTCATTCCAACTTGATTTTGGTGTTTGGTTGTCAAGACATAAAATGTTCCAAATTTGACGGAGATCACGCCTGACTCATTGGATTGTCGATATTCTCATTAGTAATTCACTTAATTAATTAAATTAATTAAATCGTCATACTATTGAATACCCAGGATAATTAATTGCTAGTGAGATGGAGCTCGAAAAGACGAATCGAATGA
>LS587830.1:155580-192772 GCA_900490775.1 Pristionchus maxplancki | reverse complement strand
GAAAGCTTTAGAATAGATCAAGGGACATTTACTATGAAAGGCTTTGAACATAAGGTTGATTTTAGCGCGAGCCTTAGACACAACTTTGGAAATATGATAAGAGAAAGAAAGAGTAGGACAGAAATGAACTCCTAAGTCTTTAACAACTACTCTCGATACAATCTTATCTTTGACAATTGGCTCGCTGAGAAGTACATTGCTAATAAAAAACTGTCTACGGGGATTGTTCTGGCCATAATGGACAATGTTACATTTGGTTTCTGAAACACCTAGATTCCATTAGGACGACCAGTCGGATACAATGTCAAGAGCAAATTGCAAATCATCGGAGAATTTGGGGGATTCAGCAAAGATCTTGAGATCATCAGCGTAAATGGAGTAGTGAATGGTCTTGGGAAAGCGAGAGCAAATATCGTTAATAAAGAGAATGAAAAGTAGAGGCCCTAGGCATGAACCCTGGGGTACACCTGATCGGACTGGTAGAGGAGGGGAGATTGCGGATTCAATAAAAACAGATTGGGTACGGTTAGACAGGTATGATCGGAACCACGAAACGAGATGGTCAGAGATTCCTAATTGGGATAGTTTAAACAATAGTAATCTATGATCTATGATTTTTTAATGAAGTATTTTAATAAAGTATTTTATTATCCCCTTTTATTAGGAGGGTTGCCAATGAAATATTACCAAACTGTAGCCGATTTCTGTACACCGGGGTACCAATTGCAATATGCGATGGATTGTTGATAGTATTGTCGCATGGTTTCCTGATCTACTCGTTTGATTTAATGCTCCGTTTTATGATGAGCGTCCGCCTTGGAACGTTTCAATCGCAAAGAAAAGTTATCCCATGGTTAATTCAGGTCGAGTGTACGGTCCTCACCTCGTTCGCTCGTATCGCATTCAACATCGGCGTGTCGTTGTGCATTCGCGCCGGCGCTCGGTACATCCAGCATATCGAGGGCGATTATACGCTCGATATATCTTGTCTCTTCGGTGTGATTCGTATCCGCATCGACAACAAGCGCTGCCGTCAAATCTTGAGCACAGTGATGCAACTTGCGCTCGTAGGCGCGTCCAGTTTAGTCAACAATCACGTAAGTTATCCTGGTTTGTGAAACTCTTAGAAACACGTTAGAGACAAGTTAAAGATACGGCTTCTAGCGTGGACGGCGTGAACGATTAAATATCTGAAAATCTTCAGATATTCGAGAACGAGACACTCTGGGCGTGGGTGTACAACGTGGCCGTCATCGTGGCCGTCCTGCCCCTCTCTATCCTCTGCTCGCGCCGCAGCGGCAGCCATGCCATTCCACTCAGGAACTTGACCGCAGAGGCGCCGAAGCAGCAGAATCAGCTGCTGTGACCTCCGGTTTTGCAGGACGCCCCTCTGCTCCGATATGTGCAGCCGCCGGAACTGCAGCTGCCAGTGGAACTGCGACAGCGGCCGCAGGTGCAAAAAGACAGCCGGATCAGAACCGTGGCCAATTCGGTCGCGAGAAAGTATAATAAATTATATACAGCTTTATCCAAGGCAGGCGAGAAGTGGAAGGAGGATCATAAGGTAACTCTTCTGCCGTTGAGGGACTTTGTTATTACTTTTCACTATCACAACGTTTTAATGATAGGGAGGGTATAATATGAGCATGATATAATACCCAATCACGATGTTGCCCACCCTGTCCCTATGATTCCTTGTAACTTGTTAAAAGTTCTGGGGACATAACGGCAGAAGCACCCTGTTCTGATGCATCCGGCTTCAATGAACAATGACTTTCAGAAAGCGCTATGCCTGTGTGCTGCCCACCTGATCATGATTGGCTGCGCAGATACAATGGGTGAGTCGCTCGCGAGCTTCCTAGGACGAATGCCATACAGAACAATTCAAGAATTTTCTGCTCGGCGTATTTATCAATGTTTCAATGTTTTAAAGATCATGTTTGAGTCCTCATCGCGATATCCAAGCGCGCTGGTGGGCAGGAGGGGTGGACTGAGGGAGACTCGAAGCTGATCACGTACCTAGCCCTGTGTGCTGTCACGGTGGGTAGATTTTGAATGACGACATTATTTGTAGCTATAGAAAGGGCATTTCAGGTAATCTCTCTATTAATGAGACGGGTGTATGAAGGACGGAACCTGGAATGGTGGCTAATGGCAGCTCACCTCTGCATGCTCGCTCTTCTGATCGTCCTTGGGGTGCTTCTCCACCAGCAGGTAAGCCGATACTTGTGGTGTCCCCTCGAAGAGTATCTATCCTCTGTCCATCCCCTACAAGAGTGACTGAAGGTCAACCATTTTTGATGACCTTCAGTCACTCGGACTTCCGCAAGTGCCAAAATAAGACTGAAGTAGACGCCCACCGAAGCATAAATCCGGGATTTGAAAGCAGACTACTGTGAATCTTCGTTTCAGATCGATCAAGGAAGACTATTCGTGTATCTCGGCATCATGTTCGTTCAAGCTTTCGGTACACATTCTCGTTCGATCGATTAAATGTTATTCGTGAATTTGAAATGGGTTGTCGATTTCTATTTTAAAAAAAATTGCATTCCAGCCGCCCTTCCGATGACTCTCGAGCATCTTGATCAGACGATTAGGAACGACGAAGGACTAGCGGACGCATGCAAACAGATATTGGGGAGTTGGTCAGTTTTTTCACGCTCGACAGGCTATCCTCCATCCACCAACTCTGCTTTATAGACATTTATTAGTAAGATGGTTGTTTTGTCACCAAACATACACTAGTAAAGGATGTAGATACATGCCACATATTCTTGGTTGAAGCTCGTAGAATCGCTAAGTCGAGCGAGAATTTCAGGCGGTTTATCGTCATTCACTTCTTCGCTGACTGCGCGAGCTGGTTTGACTTCATTCCAGCATTCGTCATTCTCTTCATCTTTCCATACACAATCGCCTTCATCCTGCACTACATCTACCCGCGATGGAGGTAATCTAATTCATCTCCTTCATTTCCTCATTCATTCCTTCCTCTGAGTACCACGCAAGCACCTTCAAACTTGTTCCATAACAGGCCCAATCGTGAAGAAGACAGCGCCGAACGGTCAACCGATGCGGACGGGATTCCTGCTAACGAAGAGCAGGTGGAGGTAGCCGACAATATACCCCTGATTGTCGACTCTCCCGTCTGAGACGATAAGAGGATGTAATATTAATGTACACAGAAAAATCAATAAGCATCTGAATGAAATTGAAATGATGAAGATTTTGCAATAATTTCTTTTTGATGTTTATTTGCATACTATTCTCCCACGCTCTTCCTCTATAAATCTATGAATTCTGAACAATGAATCACAGCAAGCTATGCTTCGACTAGCTCTCTATGTGAGTTTCCATTTGACCATGCCTATCTGTGCGTCTTCATCTACAGTCGCTCCTCATCGGTGCTGTTCTAGCCAATACTCAACATCAACCCCGCCCCTACTGCGCAGTGCCCAATGAGGAGTACAAGGATAGTGGGACGGCCTGTGAGCCCAGATGCGACATGACAGGACTTTCGCTAGTTGTAGGCGTTTTGACATTCCGATCTTTGATCTACCAGCAAATCCAGGGATGTGTGAGAATGAAAACGGGCCCGGCGTGCCAGTGCAAGGACGGATTCTACCGCTCTGACAGTGGGGCCTGCGTGACTTTCGAGAAATGCTATCCAGTAGGTTCCTTCCCAAAGACAATTGACGAGAAAGACGTCTCAGCCCACCACTACTCCTGCTCCCGCTGACCCTAGGTGCCAGAAGAAGAATGAGGTATTCTATACCTGCTCAGACTGCCACGAACCAAAGTGCGGACAATACAGTGGGGTTAGTGTTTCGAGAGTAATAAATATGAATAGAAAATACATTTAAGGCAGTGTGTGCAATGTGTCGTCCTCCTAAATGCCAGTGCAGACAGGGATACTATCGCAATGTGCAGGGAGAATGCTCGACCAGAGAGGAGTGCGACAAGACCGCGATTAAGAGTAAGATAAGCCATTCTAAACATTCTTCTTGAACACGTTCCAGTCACCTGCAAAACGTCGATCTGTACTGGTGTCTGTTTGAACACGGCGACTGGTCCCCTGTGCTTCCCAGCCGCACCCCCTCCGAAGATCTGAGCTGATCGTTCCTTGATACTAATAAAAATTGAATGCAACGACGAATATGGTAGATTGTGGGCAATGCACTAAGACATTTGTGGAGGAATCTACATGAAGTTCTCACTCCTTATTCCGACGGTCTTCACCAGAGTGGAAGAGGGACATTCAGAATCTCTGCATTCACTATGTTTACTTCTCTCCACTAGCTGCTAGATCAGACGTATACCACGGTGATAAAGGAGAAGAGAGATTGGGCCATCCATCATCTCCAGATATGGAGAGACGTGAAGGGTGACATGGAAAACATGAAGCCCAGATCCCCGCCCAGACTTTCTTGTATTCATGTTTCCCTGTCTTTCTTTGTTGTATGTTTTCTTGTGTTGAAAAACATGAATGTGTCCGAATATTTAACTTTTAATGAAAATGATGCACGAAAAAAACAAATTTATTCAATACGGTTGCGTACGGATCTGGTAGGTTTCGGTTCTATTTTGAAGTACAAGATGGGTAGTGTTCTCATGTTCGCTTCTATCAACTGCTTCCGTAGGATTCGTCCGGACGTCCTCATAGCGATTTCAATGCTGTAAGGGTATACTTGTTCTTCGCCAAAATGTGTAAAGTATCGTATGGAATAAAACCAACAGTTTCCCTCCCTTTCTTGCTGCTTTAATATGAAAATTAGCCTCGATCACATTTTGTCCGCAATTGATCGATTCGGAGTGTGTAGAGCTCTGAAAGAAAGCAAGAATCATTCGATGTTAGGTCAAGAGGGGTCTTAGGTCAAGATCTAGAGGAGAAAAAAGTGGAGGAAAGGAAGGAAGAGAGATGGGCGAATGGGAATGTCAACAAGTACCCCTCGCTCTGTCTACCCGTTGTCTCTTTGTGGACATCTGGGCAAAGCAGTAGAGTGTGCGCTCTCTCTATCTCTCTCTCTCGGAGTGAACCGGGAGAACAGACAAAAAAGAAAGAGAAGAGTCATGTGGTACGAACACATGTTGATAAAAAGTGCTATTGTTCATACATCATTCCTTTCGTTTTTGAAAGCATCTATCTACTCTCATGAGAATAGTGATAGTGCGTGGAAGACAAAGGGCAGCTTTTAAGCTTTCAAATCTGATCCGTCCTTCACTCATCGTATAGCATGAGCGCATTGCACAGATAGCGATGGTGTTAGACGTCGACAAGGCACACAGTCACGTACATCGGTGAATAGCAATAAAATACAGCATTTATCATTCAATATTGAATTTAAAAGATATATTATCTTCTTTATTTTCGAGGAGTATGTTCCGGGCACGTGATGCAGTTCCGAGGTGTCGCTTCTCAATGGTCTCCTTTTCAGGTGAGATGTGCGAGATCGAACCTGAGAGAGGAGTAGTGTACAGCTGACAATTGAAGCGATATTTTCGAAATCTTTGTCTCACCTACATATCACCTGGATAGGGTATGGTCGGAATCCGAAATAATCCTCTCCACGAATTAGCTACTTTCATCATTGTTGCTAGCAGGAATCTGCTATCTGGAATGAGAGTATTTCAGGCGGCTTATAGAAAAACATGTTCTTGGAGTCTGTACAAGTAGTCTCCTTTCGAACAGTGCGTAGTAAAAAACGTACCAGTCAGAACATGTTTCTTTGGTTGTCTTTTATAGATCCCTTCAGATCCAAAGAGAGCATGTAAGACTCTGCAATAAAGTTCAAATTGAGCAGTCGATCACTACTTTGAGGGAAGAACACAATAGGCAATGGATAAAATTCGATATTACAATGGGGAGTGAGAAAGAAGGACTTGGATGAATGTCGATAGTACGATTCCGCGAAGCAAGAAAGTTGACTGCCTCTTATCATCGGAAAAAGACGGTTGGTGATAAGACAGAGGGATGGTATCTGTACTTTGGGATGAATGGACAAACAAATTATCTTATAATTGTACACGTTATTTGGAGCTTTGTCAAATACACTGAATTCTGCACATAGTCTTCTATTGAATTTCCATAATTGTGATTCCTTTCATTCCATTTCTCCCATCATCCCCTCTCATCCTCCTCATTCCATCGCCATGCCCTCTCAGCGATCGGCCCATCGCCACTCGTGAGCGTCTTTTTCCATTTTTTCTTACATTTCTTGCAATTTTTCATACCAATTTTGGATAGAAAAGCGAGAGAGCACGTGAAATTGAGAGAGTACCTTCCATCACCTCAAACCCCTCTCAGCTTCGTCAAGCTCAACAAGCCGAAGAGCTGGATCAAGGGACCGGACCTGCGTCGCAACTACTCCAGCCTCTTCCTGGTGGAGCTGACGGTACGATTACAGTATACCTGACGGGGTTGAGCAGGGCATCCTGAGTTCCTTGGGGCACGTTTAATTTCGAAAGGGTTCGGTGGGTCAAATCCATGGCTTTCGTAATCTCAGATCTCCCTGATTGGGTTCGGTATGTCACATACTAGGGTTCTCGAATTGGGCGGCGCCCGGTCCGCCCAATTCGTTAATGCGTTGAATGAATAATGCCCAATACGCCCAATTGCGAACAAAGGATTTTGTCTGGGCGCCCATGGGCGCCCATTCGTCTCATTCTCCCTCGCGATGAGCGGTTCGCTCGCCGCCGCGCCATCGTCTCGCAAAGGTTTTCGTTGTTTTTCGTTGTTTTTTATCATCCTTCCATTGTTTTACAGGGACTAAGCAGAGTGCGTATCGGAAACACTACGAGGCCCTTGGCAATTATCAGAACCAGTGCAAGTACTGCCCAAAAATAAAAAGGTTCGTAGCTACCTACTTACAAATAAAAAATCTCACGACTTGAAGTGACGAGCACGGGCCGACGAATCTCAAAAGGCATTTACTCGCTGATCATGCCCATGTCCTTCAACAATCTCCGGTAGCGTAATATGTTGAAAATCTTTTTTAACCATTCCCAGATCAATTCGGTTCGACATACTCGTGCAACGAAGTCTCTGGCACTGTGGAGTGCATCGTCCTCCCTGTCTTTCAATTGTTTTAAGAACCCACATTTCGCTCAGTTTTGCAAATACCTTGATCCATCCTATACAATTCCGAAAGAGATGGGTATGATTGCAATTAGATGCGAATCCACGTTGCTTTTCCTCAGGGCCGATTATTGCTCAGCTATACAACGAAGCGAGGGAAGCGAATAAACGAGACATCAAGGGTGAGGATTTCGAAACGTGATGTTGTTATTGTTCGAACTTTCAGGCCAGAACGTAGTCATATACTTAGATCACTACAGTGATCCGAGTGACGGCCATTCGCTGATGGGAGCGGTCATGAGTTGGATAGATGAGGAATGGAAGAGCCAGTCTCGCGTAGTTGCCGTTGATGCTGTAGATGGTTGAATTTTTTTAAAGATTATCAGAATTAGGGATTGTGCTCTCAGGACCGACCCACAATGCAGCCCAAACGAAACGATTCGTCGATCGCATAGTCGAAGAGTATAAGCCTGCTGGCATCATCGCCTTTGTAAGCGATCAAGCATCGGTTATGAAAAAGGCTGCGAGTGATGGAGGATTCAACGCGTGAGTCCATTTATAATTCACTCATTTAATAATTCTAAATATTTTTTTAGGTTTTTCTGCTTCTGTCACGGTATTCACAATGCGACGACGAATGCTATTAAGGAGTACAGAAATGGTGCGAATCTGGACAAGAAATGTAGATCAACAGCCAACCATTTTCACAAAAGTGGAAAAGATACCTGTGAGCTGTCGAGGTTTGCTTATCAAAACAGACCATGAACCAAAAGCATTTCGCGATAGAGTTCAAGCTGATCTTAAACTTCCTATTCGAAAACTTATTCAATGTGTGCGAACGCGCTGGAACTCTACTTTGGAGATGAAAAGATCGATCCTGAACAATGTGAGCGAAAAATCCTCTATTCAGACTGACGAATATGTTTTTTAGGTTGTCTCAATAAATGTCGTACTCGAAGATAGAAATATGGAGGAGTTTTCAGAGTCAGAGATCGATCAATTGCGGAGTGAAGTGGAAATTTTGAGCATATTCAAGGAGACGACAAAAAAAGTTTGACATATTTTCTGCTATATTTTTTCTCTCTATTAATTTGCTGCTTCAGATGTCTATGAACTTTGCTACTCTAGGAGAAGCTGCAATGTATACTAAAGCTATCAAATTGGCTCTCAATGAGTAACTACTTAATTCCTTCATTTTTCGAACTTTCACTCGACATTCATATCATATTTATCCTGACACTTTCACTCGACATTATAGAAACAAAAGTTCAAAAGTCGCATCTCTTCGTTCTTGCTTGCTGAAAGAATGCGACAAAAGGCTCAGTCCAATTCTCGATGACGACGTCGTTCGTCAAACTTCGTTTTTAGATCCCAGGTAAATTTGCAAAATGGTTCTTTAATTAGTAGTGAATAACTCAGGGTCGCGTATCGATCAAGTGTCTTTACTGTTGAGGAATGGGCGGAAATAGAAAAATTAATTGGTGAAAACTCTATATTCGAAGAATCAAATAACCACCAAGATGAAGAGCCGAGAGGTTTACTTAAATATTCTCTAAAATTTTAAAAATTAAACTGCTAGCAAAGAGGAAGAGAATGAGTATAATTGAGCGAATGCTAGAAAGTGAAGAGGACGGACCTTCTCAAACTTCAAATGAAGCCTCTAGTCTATTGGTTAGTTAGTTTTGCTATTGTTTAAAATTATCAAATTGTGGGAAATATTGTGAGTTCTTCCAGGCAGAATTGGCCATCTATAAAGCCGACGTCACTTCATCACGGCTGAATTACGAAGAGGATGTGCTGTTGTGGTGGAAACGAAAGGAGGATCAGTACCCTCGGCTGGCGAAATTAGCGCGACGTCTTCTCTCAATCTGTCCATCGTCGGTCAATGTGGAGCGATTGTTCTCTCGAGTTGGTTTAATCTCGAAGAACAGACTGAGATGCAGGTAAACAACAGAGGTGTCTTCGTGGTTACAGTTACGTTTCAGACTGAAAACGATTACTCTCCAACAACTCGCCTATATCAGTTGCAATCTCAGCAATGACCATTTACGGTATTAACTGTTGCTAATAAGGCAGTATCTAATACATTCAATTGAGGTTCCATGCTGAGTCGGAGTTCAATTCCTACATGCGAGGAGAGACGTATGCTAACGAAGATTGATTTCATCCTAATCAGAAATGTTCTGAATGATTCTTTCCCTCATCAGTAATCAGTTGTATTAAATGTTTAATAAAATAAAATATGTTCAGTCAAAATGTGAATAATTTATTCTTGGAACATTCCCAATGGGGCAATATGGCAATATGAGCATGGGATCCTATTTTTTTCATTTTTGATTCCGAATTTTCATCTATGTTTCATTTAAACCTCTTATTGAACGCCCATTGGGCGCGAACAAAGGAAATGCGCCCATTGGGCGTCCCTCATTCTGCGCCCAATTGGGCGAATCGACCGGCTCGCAAAAGCCCAGTTGGGCGGAATGGCCCAATAGGGAGAACCCTATCACATACATTCCGCATTACCGTAACCTGGTCGGGATCGCCGGGTCAGATCCATAGCTCATCGGATCTCCCTCATCGGCGTCGCCGTCGCTCTGGCGTCCGTTACATTTAGTCTGCTAATTTTCGCGGGCTAGGATAGTTCCTTTGGTCACATACATGATTACCGTAACCTGATCGGGATCGATGGGACAGACTGAGCTTCTTGGGTCACATTTATGATCTCAGATCTCCCTCATCGGCGTCGTCGTCACGCTCGCGTCCGCGATGGCCTTCGGCACGCGGCTACAGAGAAGGAGGAAGTACGGCTTCGAAGGAGGAAAGGACTGGGCCAAGGTCGATGAGGTCAGTTATGTCAACAATAGTTCGTTGGGTCAGACACCTGATTAGCGAAATGAGGCTAACATGCTAATGAAGCGCATGGTCGGTAGTGTTAGGCAAGGACTGGGCCAAGGTCGATGAGGTGATGGACAAGCTCAGCAGATTCCCATCTCATATTACGTCTCAGAAAGCACAGCAATAAGTCTACACATGAGCTCCATTTTGACCAACCGGCATGTGCTTTTACACCCGTACGCATAAGCGTAGCTTAGTCATGTTTAGTCCAAATTTAATTGATCTTTGATCTTTGGGATTGATCTATAAACATCTCAGGACGTCTGCTCTCGCATGGTCCAAATGGCGCCCCCGCTGTGCTCCGGCTCTGTCTTCGCCGTCTTCTTCCTCCTGGCCTACAGGATGATGATGCCCAAGTACAAGGTAGTCGACTACAGTATCCCGGTTCCCTGGGGCAACTTTAGTCTCATGGGTCAGATAGATGATGCCCAAGTACAAGGTAGTCGATTACAGTATGCCGGTTCCAAGGGACAGACTGAGTTCCGAGGGTCAGACACATGATCAATTTGTAATTAATTAAATTCAGAGACAGATCTTCCTCGCCTCTCACCTCTTCTGCATCATCTCCATGCTCAGCCTCTCCGTGTATGCAGGTATTGTTATTGTTATTGTTGTTGTTTTTGTTATTCTTCTCAAAAACAACAACAACAACTATTTCAGTGATAATCCTCGTGGACGTGCTCAAGTTCCCGCACGGGTCCATCGGCATCCTCGACGGCATCCTGAACAAGGAGGTCACCGTGCTGAATGAGGTGTGTTGTTGTTATTGTTATTGTTGGTGTTGTTGTTGTTGTTGTTGCTTATGCTCACTGGTCATGTTGCAGAGGGAAGGCTTATTCCACGATATCGTGCCGCGCCGCGAGTGGAACGATATACTGCAGGAGAGGAAGAAAAACTTGTGAGTTTTTTTAAAAACAACAACAATAACAATAACAAAATAACATAATTTTAGCACATATTCGTGCTGCGGAGCGTACGCATCCCTCATCGACACGATCATGCACAGGGAGGAGGCTGCGGTGAGTTAACAACAACAACAATAATAACAAAACAACAACAACAATAACAACAACAATAACAAACAAATTCCCAGTTCCTCCGCTACTACCACAACGACTCTACTTGCGATAACGAGACGGCGGACAATGAAGAAATGCTCAAATTCGAGCATCAGGACTGCAAGTTCTCGTGAGTCCCCTAGTCACCCGCTTTAAAATTAATTATTAAAAAATAAAATAATATTAATAATATAAATATTTTTCAGTGAGAGCTGCTTCTACAAGGACGCCGCCGTCTACGGCAATCGCGTCGTGCTCTTCCTGGTGTGGTTTTCTGCTCAATAAAAAACATTATTTTTTATTTATTTTTATTTTTTAAATATTATTTAAATTTTTTTTATTAATTTCAAGATCTTCACGATGGCCTCCACTCTTTCGGCCGGCGTCACGGTCTGGAAAGTGATCAGACGGTTCGTCTCTGCTTTTTATTTTGCATAATTGAACGTTATTCTATTGAAAAACTCATAAATATTTCCGCAATTTCGAAAAAGGAGATCATTTTGACATTGCAGGGACAGAGAAGAACAGGAGAGCGAGCCGCCCCGAGACGAGTCCATTAGGCGCACGGAGATTCACACGCCCGCCATTCCTGTGGTGAGACACTCATCGAGTCGTCCATTTCTTTTCATAAATATCGTTTATCTTTTTGCCTGTCGACCACGTACTTCTTCTAATATCTCCTGCGTTTTCTTGAGTGCTAGGGGGTAAGCGGGATACGCTCAAGCTGAAAATGGCTGAAAATAGGTCAGGAAAAAAGTTCGTTTAGGTCATCTCCAAGCCGACGACTCCCACCGAGCCGTCGCCCATCAACATCCCGCAGCTGCAGTAAAGGGAGTGCGTCCCTCTCCTGATCATTTAGAAGGGAATACAGAGTGAAACGATAAATATATTCGAATTGTGTGCAATTATGGATATCAATTCATAATCCGCTGCTCCAGTGATGGAATACAGTGAAGAGTCGTCTCCCGACCAAGGAGTAAACAAGTGAAAGGATAAATATATTCGATTTGTGCCTAACCAGTACCATTATAAAACTTCGAATACGATACAAGCAATATAATGAGAATATAATGAGTAATCCTGATCTAACCCAAATCATGAAAAGCTCCCGCTTTAAGGATGAGATGGTAAGCCTTCTTTCTTTCGACAATATTTAGAATTTGGTTCCTGAATTGTTTCTACCGAATTTGGACTTTTGAAGTAAGTACTCACGACACTTCTTTCGTAATCGTGATAGCATATATTCCTAGACGGTCGATTTCCTTGTTCTCCAATATTCGAGGAATGATATCATGCATGCCTTCCCAGAGCACCAGCCGAACCTTTCCAATGTGACATCCAAAACCATTTCTCTCGTTTTCACCGTAGTTGAATGGATCGAAGTATAGGCCCACACCACTAAAACTAGTTATCTCCGACGTTTAAAAATGTAACCGTTTGAATTCTTCAACGACTTTCTTTCCTGTATTACCCAAAATAAATGTTTCTGAATACCGTATTGATTCTTGTGTCCGGCACCTTTGCAAACTGGAACTACGAATTTTGAACGTTCTGCCAATGACAAAAGAGGTGGTTGTGCCAGCCGTAGACTCCGAGAGTAGTATATTCAAAATCGACCTATGTATAAAGGCCAACAGTTCACTCAAGCACCCAGTGGACAAGCCTCAATCAGTCACGCAATCTTACGTCTATGGTAGACGCTCGATCATAATTTTCAAACGGTTATTTTTTCCAAATTCGACGCTTATCCGCCGTTGCCACACTGATTACTTATTGCCGGCAGCATTTATCTGCACGAATTCCGTGGATTGCCATTTCAGAATACCCAGCGCCATGTCAGAAATCGGTGGTAATCAAGACGAAGCGATACTTGAACTGGCTAAGGTAGCTTTCTCTTTTCCTACTGCCTCATTGTCCCTAATTCAGACCTACTTCCTCGATCTACCCAACGAGATTCTGGCTAAGGTGTTCGAGAAATTAGTTAATCAAGACCGTGACAGATTGGCCAATACTAATTCCCGATTGTGGGGTATTGAGAAGAATACGGGTCATCGACGTTTCAAGTGTATTACCTTTGATTTTGTGAGTTATAATTATTAATATGAGTTAGTTACCGTGAATTGGAATTTCAGGATGCAGAAAAGAATCGCAATCCATTTAATTTCCATTTCGATGCAAACAAATTGAAGAGCACTGGCAAAGTAGCGAAATATCTCAACCATGCCACAGCCAGAACTCTTGAAATCAAGGCATTATTCATATTTCCATTTTTTAAATTAACGGTTATATTTCAGGGTGAACTTAATCAAGATACGAGTCGAATGTTGGAGATTGCTTTGAAGACATTGAAGACAGTGAATTGCAACAAACTTCGTGTTGATTGGATCAATGATTACTCTGAGAGGTAGAAATATATTTTAAATAAAGATTTCTTATTTTTACCTCCACTTCTCTTCAGAATTCTCTCTACTCTACTGCGCGGCCGCAGAAGGATTGGCAGAGTCGATCTTAAATGGAACCGGCGAACGATGAACTTTCTTAGAGCGAAGCAAATACTTCTTAGCCTCCCATCCATGAACTATTGCACAATTACAACTGCTGTGAGTGCATATGAATAACGTTTTGAACTTAATTCGACTATTCAAAAAAAACATTTAGAAAAGTTTCATTGATGACGAAATTCTTCTTCATCTCATTGGCAAATCGAATGAACTTCATCTCGACCTAACGAATGTCACGGCAAACGGAATCGCAAACGCCTTTGAGGTTGTTGTTTATGCGGTTACTTGACAAAATACATCCGCAGCCCGAGATTACTTTGACTGTAGTAACAACATAGACAAAAAAGTTTTAAAAAATACAGGTGGTCTACCGATCGAAGAAGTCGAAATTTGCAACCCTTAGCGTTGAAGGGGGCGTGATGGAGGAATTTATTAGCCAACTAAGACCTCAACTCAGCATAACTCCATGTGGTGATATCGAGCATCGAGACACCTTCTCACTACTCAGTTACGGCAGACATTTCTTTGGAATCACCAACCACATAGCGATTGTGAACATGAGAACCAGTTCTCAGTATCTTAGCAGAGCGAATAATTAGCATTGAATGTATTTGATGAGTCTCGATACACTTGTTTGTTCGAAAAGTATTGTGTTTACGAATAAAGCAATGCAAAAGTATGTTTTTTCTTGTTCAAGTACCAATTGAGTTTGAACATCGCGCACTTCACTGCTTAGCGTCGATCATGGAAGAGGCGCATGTTTCTTGTTTTGACCGTAATTTTTAATGATTCACTTTCTACAAACATGCTTAATGATGTGACAACTGGAGACTTGACGCACTTGCACAGGATGGGGAATCCTTTTGACAAGGTGTGAATTTTCGAAACTTAGTTCATAACTTTATTTTAGAACCTCCTCACTCTTCTCGATCCCCGTGAAATTATTGTCAAAGTTCTGAAGGAACCATCTGTTACCTTTCAGGTTTAGATTTCATTTTTTTGTAACCCAGTATATTCAAAACCTTTTCGAAAACAGGATCGCATTGAACTTCGCAGAACGTGTGAAGAAATGGTGCAGGTTGTCTCTCGAGCAGATTACTTTGGAGAAACGCTGGGATTCAGCATGGTATGCCCTACGATCTAATCGCGTCAACTTTCAAAAATACAGGATCGAGATTACAGCGGGACAATAATGGTCCCTGGAATTCTCAGACATGTGAGTATAATAGTTAACCTTTCACGTGAAATGCATGTCTTCAGATGAAACGCATTTCTTCCTACCCTGTGACTCATCGCGCCAAGTATAGCAGTCTGATGAGAAAACTGTTCAGACATGCCAAATTCAATCGAATCACCGTCAATTATGTGCGTATATTACCTTTTGTAGTAACAAAATATTTTGTTCTCCAGTTCAACTTTAGTCTTGACGATCCAACCGGTCTCGATCTGCTCATTGAGCTATCAAAAACTACAGTGTGCAACACGTTGAATGTGTTCATCGACATGTCTACATTGCAAGATGGGTATCAACCGTCTTATTTATATTTGTAAATTCTA
Organism: Pristionchus maxplancki; assembly: GCA_900490775.1. Classification (NCBI taxonomy): domain Eukaryota; kingdom Metazoa; phylum Nematoda; class Chromadorea; order Rhabditida; family Neodiplogasteridae; genus Pristionchus; species Pristionchus maxplancki. The sequence goes on along the minus strand of LS587830.1, from coordinate 177,689 downwards.
AATATTTCAGAATGATCACCTTTCTTGGTCACATTAAAGTTCGTTCAACTCTGCAACTGCACATGAACGGTTTGACGGAAGAGTTTCCTCCGTTTCTACTCGACTTGCCCCCAATGAATGAGCTGAGCATCTCCTCTGATGCCTACGAGCAGCTGGTAAGGCGTCATATTTGTTTTTGTTGTTTTTATTTGTTTGTTTTGGATTGTTTAAAGACATCTTAAGGCCCACAAGCGCCCGCCCTACATCCCAGACTCGACTCTTCTCTCCCTCATCAGAAAGCATCGTCGGGTCTCACTCATTAGAGGTTCCCATCTCCTCAAGAAGAGGAGGTTGTTGCAAGCCAGTACGGTGAGCAGTTTTACATCTTCAAAATCGCCAGTCCTAGGCTTCAACACTGCAGTTTTTAATGGGGTCCTACCGTTCCATCCCACACGGGTTCGATTCCCGGCCGTGACACCGCCTCCGCCCCACCAAGGCGCCCGAAAGGGGAATTGGTAGTGACTAGATCACGCGGTATAGTAGGTCCGAAGAAGAGATTAGGCCCTCCGGACTGAATTGGCCTTAATTGTTCACTGGCCTAGCAGTGGCGCACCGCAGGACGCAAGTGCCTAGAATAACGGCGTCACCTTTACCTTTACCTTACCTACCGTTGACTCCGTGTTCCTACAGGAATAAACATCCACCTCGAACATCTATTGTAACTATCTCACTATTTCGGAAAAGAACAATTTCGCAACCTAGCACCGTAACTACGTCATCATCTGGTGTTGTGTTGCTCCCTTGCCCTTCCCATTCCAGCTCATCGCTGATCTCGCCGGTCACTCTCTCGTCGTCGGTCTCCCCTACGACATTGTCGAGTCGTTCCACGAAGCACTTGGAGTGGAGTGGGATGGTCAGAGGATGAGGAGCAAGGAGAAGGACGTTGAGGTATCAGTCTCTATCTAACCGCTGCCTGGGCCATCCAGTGGTGGTAGTCAAGCATGTGGCGTACAGTCAGATGCCCAGAGTATGTAGATCTAGGGATTAAAACGTTCACGTAAAAAATCAAAAAAGCAAGTCCTTGAGTGGGATCCTATGGTAGGATCTTGGAAGACATTTATGAATGTTACTCTCAGGTCACCGAAACCGTATCAGGCTCTAGCAGACACTGCTCCATCACTGCTGACCGTACTACAGTTTCATTCGACTTCGAGTACGTCTCCGACGACACCTTTGACGATGATCAAACCGTGTCTCTGTGCATTGAATCTTGAATGTTTTGCGGATCTCATTAATAAATACTTTATCATTGAAGTACGATTGATTTACATAAGAGATTGGGTAATGAATATGCAGTACGGTAAGTGGATACGGTACTCAGGGGTAGGTCACACGACGAATATTCCCTGAGCAAGTGCGGCGTCCCGGCGCTGCTCGGCCTCGAGCAGTTCTCTGGAATGAATTAATTATTCATTTATTGATCCAAACAGTCTGAAATGATCTCACTCCTCCAAAGCATCAATCGGGTTTCTCGGGAACAGTTCAGACTAGAGTCAGAGTGGTACCTGTATCTGAGCGTGAGGAAGGCCTCCGCTCGCGGCGCGTAGGTCTCTCCGACGAATCTCTCGATGAGTTTCTTTCGGTGAACGAACATGAACACAAGGCCCTGCAAAGAGTCACTTTTTTGGAATTTCTGATTACCACTGATTAAGGAACTTGTGGAAGTGCGTACCGTGCATAGCACGATGCACACAATGGTAAGACAGATGAGGAGGAAGTCCTAAAAAGGAGAAATTTAGTGGTTAGAACGACCAAATTCATAAAACGCACCATTGCTGCTGATCGGAGTCAAGAAGACTGAAGACTGCCTTGAGAGTGCTCAGTTCGGTCCTTATATAGGGTCATCAGAGCAAAGAGTCTCTACATTACGCCAGCTATCTCCGAGCAGACAGAGCTAGAGAGCGTGGGGAATGAAGAGAGTCCTGTCATTCCTTGCGCTGCTCCCGTATCTCACGTTAATAGAGCTCGAAGAGTCACTATCTATCTCTTCATCTTTCAAATCCTCTCGTCAGTCGAGCGGGCGAGAGAGCGCGGTAAATGAAGAGAGTCCGGCTCCCGTATCTCACGTTAATATTGGAGAGCGAGGACGCCGCTCCTGTAGCTCCCACGCCAATGACTGCTGAGGCGTGCGAAAATGGAGAGAAATCATGTGAAATTAGTCCTAATTGTTCACTTCTTGGTCTTTGATCTCCACTAGGCCCCGACATAGGCATTGAACAGCCAACAGTGAAATATATCTTTATCTTTACTCGTATTACAACTAAATTCGATCTTTGATCTTTATGTGGTGATCTTTGATCTTCGATCACTCCACCTTCTGCTTGTTATCAGTCGGAACTTCAACATTCGTGCCTTCCGCCGATTCTTTCGGTTCCTCGGTCGCCTACAAAATTGAACGTTTTTGCCTACTTTCATGCTATTAAAAGGCATTTTGGCCATTAACTAAAGAGCCTATGGATCTAACATACGTATCTTTACCATACTTGATCTTGGAAATCCCTCACTAAGATCAAAGATCAAAGATCGCACCTTCTCCTTGCTCTCTCTGCTCACAGCCGTCTCCTCCTTGTCCTCCACCGTCTTCCTCTTCTTCTCCCTCTTCTCCTCCTTCTCATCGATGCCCTCGTCCTGCAGGTAGAAATACGAATGATCGTCTCTTCATTTTGCATGCTCTCTAACCGGTCCCCGTGGCGAGAGAGTGTGCAAGATGGAGAGACGATATTTCGAACGCTACCTGCTTGCGAAGGAAGGCGAAGATGTCCTGCAGCCCGTGCACGTTCAGGCAGCGCTGCGATTGTTTTTTTATTAATAACAATAACAACAACAACAACAACAACAACAATCATGACAACAACAACAACAACACTCACATAGACGCCGACGCAGACGATCAGCCCGACGAAGAAGACCCACACGAAGATGACGATGAAGTCGTCGCCCTTCGGTTCTGGAATAATTCTCATTATCTATCTAACGTTTCTCGTAGTGTTGACAATTCGGCATTCGTATCTCCTCATTGCGCGTTCTCTCTCGTCTCTCTGACCGGTGAGAGATCATTCGAAACGAGAGAAGCGCGTGCTGAATTGTCGTCACTAGTATCTCATGAGCAGCAACGCTCCGACTCTCTTTATTTCGTGTGCTCTGTCGCTTTTTAAACCCTAAAAGCGACTAAAACCATGCATTTTCGTTTTTCACGCTCACATGTTTGACTAAGCGAGAGAGCACGCAAATCGAGGAGAGTTTTTCGAAAATAAATCTAGAATCCGCTCACTTTCGTATCTCTACATCAAATGACTCTGGCTCTTTTCATTGCTCTCTCGCATTTTAGTCATAAAAGGTAACCAACTGCATCATCAACAACAAGAACAACAATCATAATAGCAATAACAACAACAACAACACTCACTTTCGTATCGCGTGCATCTGATGACGACGATACTGTCCTTGACGGTGACTTCACGCTTCAGAAGCGCGCCGTGCGGCTCGGTGTAGACCTTAATTAGCTTAATTAATTAACCATTAATTATTAATTATTAAATCTAAAAAGTCAGTCGTCGATAGCTACCGTACTCCAGCGATACTACCGTACTCCAATCGATAGGTACCATACCTTCCAGTCCTCGCCCTCGCAGGTCACATTCCTGATCTCGAGCGCGATCGGCATCGTCTTGAGCAGGATGCTTAATTGTTTTAATTAATTAGCTAATTAATTACAAATAGCTAATTAATTACTAATTAATAATAAATACTCACAGCATCTTGTGATCGGCAGGGCACTGGATGCCTTCGGCGACGATTGCGGCCTCAAATTACAATATTGAGTCTGTCCAACCGAATACCGTTTCCTAATCGATCGTACTCTCAGTCCAGCTACAAGTATGTCCTAGGAAACTAGCAGTGACCTACTGAACTCCAACCGTAATCATCCCAACCACTGTGCATTTACAACTTTGTCCAAGGAAACTAGCAGTGACCTACCGAACTCCTACCGTTCCCTCACCAACCTCGGTGCAGTTAAAAGCGTGTCCTACCGAACTCCTACCGTAATCAGCCCAACCACTCAGTGAACCACTGTGCATTTACAAGTTTGTCCAAGGAAACTTGATGACCTATTGAATTACCGTAATCAGCTCAACCTCGGAGCAGTTGAAAATGTGTCCTTCCAAATTCCTACCGTACCCTAAACCCAACCTCGGCGCAGTTAAAAGTGTGCTCTACCAAACTCCTACCGTACCCTTTCCATACCGTAATCAGCTCAACCTCGGCGCAGTTATAAGCGTGTCCCACCGAACTCTTACCGTACCCTCACCAACCTCGGTGTATTTACAAGTTTGTCCAAGGAAACTAGCAGTGTCCCGCCGAACTCCTACCGTAATCATCCCAACCACTGTGCATTTACAAGTTTGTCCAAGGAAACAAGCAGTGACCTACCGAACTCCTACCGTACCCTCACCAACCTCGGTGCAGTTAAAAGTGTGTCCTACCGAACTCCTACCGTAATCAGCCCAACCACTCAGTGAACCACTGTGCATTTACAAGTTTGTCCAAGGAAACAAGCAGTGACCTACCGAACTCCTATCGTACCCTCACTAACCTCGGTGCAGTTGTCGAAGGGCGAGAAGTACTCGTTCCGATTGCAGCCGATGTCGAAGTGGATCTTCGTCTTGCCGCAGCGCGCGTTCTCTGGGAGAAAAAACGCTCGATGATCTCGACAAAAATCCAAAAAGCCTGACTCAGCAGCAATGAAGCGTAACAAGATAGTTAAAATTAGCTTCATGAAACGCATGCACCCTTCACAACACCATTTTCCCAGACCCGCTATTTCCACGTAGCTGTTCCTACTTTATCAGACCAGGGGTTCATGGGTCCCATAATAGCAACTAATAACGCACTTTTGACGGCCATTTGTCATGCAGGTCTAATTGTAAGGAGGCCATCGAACAGGAAATCCTCCTAATTCAATGGCGGCTATTCCTACTCTATCAGTACGCACGGGTCCTAGCTTCACAGGTGAATTGGGCACTTCTTAACGTTAGGCGCTATTACAAGAGTGAGCGAATTTATCACTAACTGTCTCTCCATTCATCCCTCATTCGTCTCTCATTTCTCCCCATCCATCAACTAGAGCGCGGTCACCGTTCTTGCTATAGCAGATGGCGCCGAGTAAAGAAGTGTCAACAATTGAAATAACGCACTCTTGACGGTCCAGTTGCCCTGCAGGTCGTAGTAGCCGCTCGTCTCGGGCAGAACGCACATCACTGCAATTATTATTTATTTTGTATTTTAAAATTTAAAATTAAATTTTAAAATGAATATACCTTCGCGGATGCCCTTGCCCCGCTTGTAGTCGACCTGGAATTAATTAATAATTATTAATTAAATCTCTCTAATTACCGTGGTATTGTGGATGTGCTGCATCGAGCGGAAGTTGCCGTTGTCGCAGACGAGTTTCTGCAAATGCATAGGTGAAAAACAACAACAATAACAACAACAACAATAACAACAACCTACATTCATGTGGTAGTTTATGCCGTCCACCCACAGCTCGTAGTTGCCGTCGCACTGAAAAATGATTAGATAAAGATCAAAGATCAGATCCGGAAAGATCAAAGATCAACCGTAGGCCCAATCGATACCGTAATCAAGGATACCGTAACCCGAACACCGATCGATCCGATCGATATCGCGATACCGTATCGGAATCTATCGTAACTCAATCCAATCGATACCGCAACTCAATCATAATTCTAATTATCGATCGATACCGTAATCCTACCGTACCTCGATCCACCGACACGGTCGCGCCGTGTACTTGACGACGTCGACGCCCATCCAGCCGGGCGAGTAGAACTTGGGCACGATGCAGTTCCTGATATCGATTGGATTACGGTAGCTATCGAGGATCCCGTACGGAAAACCACAGTACCCAATCAATACTACCGTATACCTGCACTTCCTCAGTTCCTGCCAGTCGGTGCGGGAGTCGGCGTCGATGGGGGCAAGGAGGAGGGAGAGGAGGAGGAGAGGGAGAAAGGAGGGATAGACCACTCGCGAGCGCGCCATGGCGGGAGAATGAGGTGAGAGATTAGATGAGGGTGGGGAATAATAGATGTAAATGCAACCATGTTGAATAGGATTAAAGGAGGTAATTTGACTTGAAGCAGGGATGTGCAAACGGTCTCTAATTCTGCAATGCTCTCTCGCCGATCAGGGAGACATGCAAAATCAAGAGACCGCTTAATGTTTTGCGCAACCCTGACTTGGGAGAAATTGACTGGGTTTTGTTATTTGATCAGCCTTTGGGGGGGGGGGGGGTTCGCAGATTGTGCACCTCCACGTTTCTATTTCTATTTCCGCTCTCTCACTGTGCTGAGTCAGTTTTCCCTCGTGTTCGATCGCGTTTCTATGATGATTGAAATTAATCACTCACTTTAGGTTTCCGCAGGAATTTTCTCTTATATGACTTGCATACTTCCACAGTGGCTAGACTCAGTATGGCGCTGGCTGGGCTGGATAAAGGTTTGTTTCAATTTAATGGGGATACCCACATGTTTTTTTTTGCGTCCGTGTCTATTCATTATTGGAAGTTTGCCACTCAGGACACCCGAATCGTGATGATCGGACCGACAGGAGCCGGAAAATCGGCCATTTTCTACCGGCTCCTCAAGGGAAAGTTTGTCGATGATCTAATACCTACTAATGGTTGCTTATTCCCATTTATTATAATTGTAACTAATAAGTTTAGGCATGAACGCTGAAGTTATCCCTCACAAAAATTATCGCCTCAATTTCTGGGATATCAGCAGTCGCTGTCTCCAACCAGCTGATTATCGCCGCTCTCTCCATCCTGCCCAGGTGTGCAAGCTATTTTCCGGCTATCTTATTTCCCGGTCCTGATATTTCCGGATCTGGGGCGGTATTCTTTCGTCAATTTCGCCCTCGGCGAAAAATTGGGCAGGGCGAATTTTTGGGCCGCGGGCGAAAATCCATTTTTCACTCTCGCGCCATAGTGAGGCGGTCGCTATGAACCAATGATGCACTTCCTCATCTTTTTGAAACACAAATTAACACGGAAGCACGTCAATGCCTTGGATGAAAGTTATCAATTGCATGAAATGATAAGTTTATCAATTCCATGACTATTACTAAATGAAGGGCCTTATCAATTTAATAATACTTGTTCCTTTTCTTCTCTCTCCAAGTCTATTCCAAAAAATTTCGCCAATCAAATTCGCCCCATTCGTATTGGTCGAAAATCTCTCGAATTCCTATTATCTCTCCTCTCCATTTTTTCGCCATTCGAAATAGAGTGGCGAATTATTGTGAGGGAAACCGCTCTCGAATCGGTCGATCGGGCGAAGTTTTCGATTTCGCCCTCGCCCAATTCATTTCGCCCTGGCGAATCTCATTTCAACCACCGCGACGCGAAAAACGCTGCGGGCGAAATGAGATTCGCCAGGGCGAAAAATATTTCGCCGAGGTCGAATTTGACGAAAGAATACCGCCGCTGGTTCCGGATCCGGCCCCATTGCCCCATAGCCGGAAATTCAAGTTCTTATTCAGGCACTAATCTACGTTGTCGATGCGGCGGAAACTTGTTCAACTTTGGAGGAGGCTTGCAGCGAATTGCACAGCGCCCTAGAGGAACCGCAGCTCAAAGGTATTGTTATTTTATTGTTGTTATCTTATTGTTGTTATTAGTTGTTGTTGCTGTTGCTGTTATATTCAAGGTGTTCCCCTACTCGTCTTAGCGAGCAAGAACGATCTGAGCAATTCCGCCTCTCTCAGTCTAGTCTCACAGGCATTGAAGCTCAATACGATTGAAGGACGAGAGGTATTCTATTTCATCAAACTTTATTTTCAATGATAAATTAAAATTCAGGTCAACCTCCGCTCGTGCAGCGCACTGACTGGAGAAGGACTAACAAAAGCGATGGACTGGATTGTCAAAAGATTGAATTCGAGAGATGAATAAATGAATACTGCAAAACAGCTTTAAAAAGTGACATCAGTCCTGCAGACATTTGCCACCTCACATGTGCCTCATGAATTGTACACTCATTCAGTAGCCACTGCCTCTGCACTCTGTGACTCGTTCGCACGAAGATCAAACGCTGTGCGATATTATCTGATTACACTTTACTGTAATGACGTCGCCAGACTTCCTGTATAAAAATTGATCATGACTAAGCCTGTGGTCATTATTTTGTGATATGATTCACCATAAAAACAGGTCAACAAGGATGTGCTGGACACCAAAACAGCTTCTTTTAGTGGACTACGTACCTTCTTCCGATCTGTCTACGAAATCTTCCTCAACTTGACATATTATTTTCACATCTGTTGCACTCCTGCCACAATACTTTGACTATGATATGTCACAATGCTACCATTGCTATTCAATGAAAATCTATGAAAATTCGGATCACTGGTATTAGAGACGTCATCAGTAAACAAGCGTCACGGATGTTGGTGCCTGGATTTCCTCAAACAGCTTCAAATACTTTCCCAGAAACTGCGCGTTTCTCTGTTAAATAATCCGCGAAGACGTGCTAGATTTCATCGTTTCTCAAGGAGTTTTATCTCATTTCTGAAACCACGCGTCCATATTCGAACGAGGGAGTGGGAGCATAAGTGCAGTCATTATTCTTGCGTTGGTCAGCTGCTAGCGCCTGCGTCTGAACGATTGCATGGGAAATTGCTCCATATTTACAGCTAATCGCATTCCAATCATAACTAAGCCATTTCCTTTTTTCGAGCCATTTTTGTAAAAATTAGAGCTGAATACACCTAAAACACACCCACTAATAAGATGAGCATGCAATTACTCTCTGGTATCCACCCATGACGTTTACTCATCTCAATTTCCATTTTTCCGACCTCAGATCCAAGACCTATCGACTAGAAGCTGTTCCAACATATTTTCCAGACTCGATTAGAATTAGACTGCTTTTGATGCTTTTGACGCCTCGTTCCTTCTCTATTCCACCGTGCTCCATTTTCTGGCTACACATTCCGATAATCCCGAGATGTTTTCATCGTTTCCGTCACCGTTAAAGCTCAAATTTGTCTAGTCTCCAACTATCGCTCGCATTCGATCTTTGAGATTAATTTTTGATTTTTGGTATTCGTTTAGTAGCCAGATTCGCTCATCCGCGATTGATTTTGCCGTGTTACTCCATCTTCTGACTTCCGTTGTCTAATTAGCTAACGAGCTAGTCGTCATTATGCGCAGACGTCTGTTACTGACAACCCTTGAACAGCATAAAAGGAGGGTAGACTAATGCTCCCAGACTAATGCCAGTTCCATCCCCGCCCCTCTTTCTCGTGTCGTTAGAGATTTCTCGTTTCATAAGGGCCCCTAGTAGATCGAATGATGGTTGCCCATCCAAAGGGAAACACCAGAGTCCAGTCATTATTTTACATCTCTAGTGGCTTCCTTTTCTCCTTATTTGTAATGTTCGTGTACTGTTGTGATTTCCCAAGTGATTGTTTTTTTCTTCCTACGCACGCTTATTGCCGTGAATGAAAAATAAGACAAATCGGTACCTGTCTACTTTTCGTTTCTCAAAACTATTCATTCTCCGTCTATTCTACCTCATTCGACTCATTCATTTAATTCACAACGCTCAAATTTGAGGATTTCTTTCAGAATCATGCCCACAATCGTCTTCCGCAAAGCTGAGCACGTACTTTTCGGTATTTTCTAATTTCAAAAATATTTACAATTTAAAAAAATAATTAATCTCAGCCATCGCAATGTGTCTCAACGTTCTGACTCTGACGTTAATTTTCACCAAATCGAGAAAGGAGATCAACCAATATCGCAAATTATTGATTATCTTTCTCATTTCCGGCATATTTTTCGCCGTGCTCCATCTGGTCTTGTCGCCGGTAATATTATTTGTTTTACGCAACGAAGTCTGCAAGCGATTGATGGAGTCATAGTGAAGACTCTAAGACGTACCGTTGAAACCTAACTCAGCCTCCAAATATCAGACCTGCATCATCCGCGAGAACGCGTTTATCACCTACGGCAGTGGGTGGATCACAGACATGAGGTTATTAATAAATTTATTAATATTAATAATAATTTCTGCTAATCTAGGTTCATCGCTGTCTACTATGGAGTAGCATCGATGAGCTTTCTCATCCTAGCCATGCACTTCATTTACCGAGCAATGGTGCTGTCGAGGTGAGAACTAAAAAAATATTTTAAAAAATATAAAAAAAAATTTAAAATATTAATTTCTTTGCAGCAAAACCTATGCCATCGTCGAGATCAGCAGTCGACGAATCGTGGAAATCGTTGTTATTCTCATCATCGAACTGGTTGTCTGGACGATCCTCTGCGCGGTGTTCCTGAGCTACATAACAGAGTCAGCATGGTTTAAGTTTATTTTAACTGGATAGATTTGAGGAAACATCGATCGGATCGCACTGCGAAAATGAAGGCATTGTGAAACATACTCAATCAAAAGTAAGATTTTCTCAGATACGCCCCTACTGTTGCTCGCTTAACTGCGGATTTGGACGATTTTCCGACCTCCAATCATGAAGGAAGACTGCTGATGTTTCTCGGAACGGTCAGTGTTGTTGTTGTCGTTGCCGTTGCTGTTTGTTTTCGAAGTAGGCTCATTCAGGTCGACAACAAGCTCAATCTTCCCCCATTTCTCGCTATTCTTGCGATGATTTTGCTATGTGGAGTATCATTGGCAATGATCATTTGGAGTTCTGTCAGGTTTGTCATTTCCGTTGCTATTTTCGAAAGTGAAGGCAAAGTGCCACTTGACATTCATTACTGCTTCCGATCTTGATCAGAATTCGAGAGGCCCTTGAAAGATCTCGCGCCACCTATTTTGATAGGGGCTCAAAGTAGAGACGATGGATTATTAATTATTAATTATTATTAATTCAGAATAATAAGCGTCCTTAATGATGAACAACATCGCAGTAGCACCTGGAGGAAGTACAACTATCAGTTGTTCGTCGCGTTGTATCTGCAGGTTTGTTTCATCTTGAGATTCGAATATGTTTCACCCTTTCCATATCTTCACGTATGATCGAAGTAGACGATTTCTTTCTCCCCACCTGTTTAGAAAAACCCAAACTTTTTTATCCAGGTCCCGTTTCCCTGAATATGAGTCTCTAATCAGTAAATTTCGCAGTTCCTCGGCCCTCTGATCCTCCTCTACCTACCCTGCATCACCTTCCTCCTGCTTCCATTCGTGCCCGGCCATGGGATATCCTCCCCGCCCTGGTTGCTGTCGCTGTTCTACTCGATTTACCCGATTGGTGAGCCCTCAACGTCATTTTCATGCTTTTTTATACAAAGGCAGAAAGGCAGAACCACTGAGATAATCAATCTCCTTCATATTTGATGAAACTGTGAAACCTATCCGAATCTGATTTGAGTCCAACCCTTGAATTATGCAATTCCAGTCGACCCACTTGTCATGATCATCTTCATTCGGGACTACCGCAGAGGTCTCTACAATCTGCTCAGAAGGGCGGTCTTCCTGAGGTCTTTGGACGAGAGCACCCAAGTCATTTCGGGCAATTCAAGACACGAGGAGAGGAATAGTAATAAGTGATGGCTTCTGGCTCAATCGATCTCAATCAATCGTCTGTGAATATTGTGATTCATTTTGTTCTGTGATAAAAACGTTTCTTCGCACAGGCTTTGATTAGTCATCGTTTAAAAAAAGCAGATAACTACTAAAAAGAGAAACATGATGGCTACTGTAATGATCAACAATCGCTGACCATAACGTAAAAATCAAGATGATACACAAATCACACGTAGTATTTGCGCAGAACCGCTAAAGATACCGTAACGATCCTTCGTAATTCTGTACAGGATCTTCTGAGTTTCTCTAATGAGCAAAATCATTAGCAGATAGCTACGGTATCCGGATGCCTGGTTGTTACTTCCATCTTGCTAATCAGCATATAAGAAGCTTGGAAACCCTTGATAATACGATTCCAGCGTCTATTCTTTATTCAACATTATGACAGTAACAGCCTATCGCAACGCTGAGCGCGTCTGTTTCGGTAATTATTATTTAATTAATTAATTAATTAAAATAAGTCAGGAATTTCGATGTGCCTGATCCTTCTGGCCCTCTATCTGATCTTGACCAAATCACGAACGGCCATCGGACAGTATCGCAAACTGCTCGCAATCTTTCTCGTTTCGGGCATATTTTTCGCCGTTCTGCACCTGATTTTGGAGCCGGTAAGCCGATTTTCTAGTTATTTGATGAATAAAAAGTGGTTCAGACCGTAATCCTGCGAGGAAATCTCTTCATCACCTATGGTACTGGATGGATAACAGACATGCGATTTATCGCAGTCTACTATGGAGTCGTTTCCATGAGCTTCATCATTCTTGCGAGTCAATTTCTGTACAGGGCAATGGTCCTTTCAAGGTTTACCGAGCTTATTTGGTCTATGAAATACGCTTATTTCAGCAAAACCAATTCTATCGTCGATATCAGCACGAAAAACATCTTTCAACTCCTGTTAATTCTGCTAATCGAGCTGATTATATGGATCATTCTCTGCATTCTACTCTGCTACAAAGAAGCGTGAGCTCTCGCCTAAATCACTGATTCTCCAATCTTTGAGATATGCACCAACCATCGCTCTTCTTACCACGGATTTGGATGATTTTCCAACAACGGATCATGAAAGAAGACTGCTGATGTTTGTCGGGATCGTGAGTTGTTTTCAATCATTTATTTTGGCAAAATTCAGTGATTTTCAGGTAGACAATCAGCTCAATCTGTCTATGTTCATCATAGTAATCAGCATGATTTGTCTCTGCGGAGTATCACTATCGGCTATTATCTGGAGCTCCGTCAGGTCAATTTTTTTATATTTTAAAAATATTTTAATATTAATATTTTAGAATAATAAGCGTCCTTAGGAAGACACAGAATCAGAGCGCATCGTGGAGAAAGCACAATATTCAGTTGTTTGTTGCGCTGTATCTTCAAGTGTGTTTCATTATTTCATTACCTTTCACCTTTAGCTTTGGGCATATTGAATCTCTATTCCTCGTTGAAAACAATTTATATTATTCCAGTTCCTCGGCCCGCTCATCCTGCTCTACATTCCTTGTATGACCTACCTTCTTGTTCCCTTCGTTCCCGGACAGAACATTTCTTCACCACCCTGGCTCCTGTCCCTGTTCTACTCCATCTACCCAATAGGTTCTTCTTAAATTTACATGATTAATTAATTAATACTTATTATTCAGTCGACCCTCTCGTCATGATCATCTTCATTCGGGACTATCGTAGAGGACTCTACAATCTGCTGAGAAGGGCGATCTTCCTTCGCCCTCTCGATGACAGCACCGTTGTCGTCTCAGGAGGCAATAGTCGTCATTAGATTTCGAAGAATGACGACGTCTCTCCATTTCACGCACTCACTCGCCTCTCTGACCACTGAGAAACGTTAAGCCGATTATCCCTATTTTTGAACGACGCAAACGTCACTGCTGACCAATAACAGATGAATGCGAAGGACAGCTCTGTCGAGTCACACTGATTTCTTATTCCCCCCACATGTATCATTTATCTATCACCTGTTATGTAACAGTGCGCTCTCACAATATATATCTGTACTCTGATAAATAAGGTTTTCTCACACGTTTGTGATTGGTTTTTCGAACGGGAACTTTATGTTCAATGTCAGATGATACTCATTATATTGCAGACTGCTTTACAGTATCCATTATCCAATCAAACGTAGCAAATTGTCAATTATGCGCATGTTAGGCATTAATTTTTCTGCTTTCTGAGCACCACTAACTGATTGTCTTTTCCGTATTCCTTCTTGTTTCCCTACTATTTGTTCAGAAAGAAGAGGATTCATCATGCAAGCACCATCGTTCCTTGCTTTTGAGCACTGCAATTTTGGTATAATATTTCCATTCTTCAGTCAGTTTTCCAGAAAGAATCTTAATGAAAACTTAAAGGTATTGCTATGGTCTTGAACTTACTGGCCTTGTACCTCATTTTTACCAAATCGAGGAAAGAAATCAATCAGTACCGCAAACTCTTGGTTATCTTTCTCATTTCTGGAATATGCTTCGCCGTGTTACATTTGCTACTACAGCCGGTGAGTTTTAAAAGTAAATTTATTAATCAATATTGTAATATTTAAGACCTGCATCTTTCGCGAAAACATGTTTGTGCTCTATGGCACAGGATGGATTACAGATATGCGATTCATGTGTGTATATTGTGGAGTGGTTTCGATGAGTTTTCTCATACTAGCGATGCATTTTGTCTACAGAGCCATGGTTATTGCGAGGTTTCGCACTTCTTTTATTTATCTAATGGCTGTACATTTCAGCAAAACCACCTCCATCGTTGAGATTAGCAACAAGATGCTTGTAAAAATTATCATCATCTTGCTAGTCGATCTAATTGTCTGGACTATTCTCTGCATAATCTTTCTCTCCTATGAAGATGTGTAGGAATGAAATTGAGATCGAAAGCAGAAACCATATGAGGCCGACCGCCTAAGGTTCAACAAGGGTCGGGAACAGGTCAAAAAACGAAAACGCTCAAAAGTTGCTCCTAGGGGTAACTTTTCATTCTAAGAACAGCTGTGGATTCGGATTTTCGATTTGACCCCTCCTGGCGCCAGAATGGCCCCGCCCCTTTTTCGCCAAAAATGGGTTTTTTGATAATATTTCCTTAAAAAAGCGTCAAATCGGCATGAAATCTCGCGAATCATATCAGAATTTCGAGCTCTTTCGAATGGTATTTAAATTATAGGACCTTATTTTTTTGGTCTCCTTTAAAAAAATCGATATTTTTAATTTTTCGAAGTAAGAGCCAGCCATTTTCCAGATGAAAGAGCGTGTTCTCCCCGTCATTTTGATATATTACATGTGGGGTTTAAACTCTGGTAAAATTATTTCTCTCCTCCGAGAAGGTAGGTCAAAAAAATCAATAATTTTTCATACCCTCGAATTTAGGCTCATTTGGTAGAGCACATCAAACTGATCATTTCTTATGTTGAACATTTTTCATGAAAATCATTTTTAAAAAAGATACGGCCTCTCAAAGTTGGAAAATTTCACCAAAATATCGAAAATTGAACATGGTCAGTGAAATGGTCACTCCAGAAGAAAAGATAGGGAAAAAAATGAAAAAATTTCAACTTTGAGAGATTTCAACTTTTTTTAAAAATGACTTTCATGAAAAATGTTCAACATAAGAAATGATCAGTTTGATGAGCTCTACAAAATGAGCCTAAATTCGAGTGGTTTAAAAAATTATTGATTTTTTTGACCTACCTTCTCGGATACCATTCGAAAGAGCTCAAAATTCTGATATAGAACGCGAGATTTCAGGTCGATTTGACGCATTTCAAAGGAAATATTATCAAAAAACGCATTTTTGGCGAAAAAGGGGCGGGGCCATTCTGGCGCCAGGAGGGGTCATATCGAAAAACCGAATCCACAGCTGTTCTTAGAATGAAAAGTTACCCCTGGGAGCAACTTTTGAGCGTTTTCGTTTTTTGACCTGTTCCCGACCCCCGTTGAACCTTGTTGAACCTTACGCGGACGGCCTCATATTAGATACGCCCCAACCATCGCTCGCTTAACTGAAGACTTGGAGAACTTTCCTTCTTCAAATCACGATCAGAGACTGATGATGTTTCTTGGGAGCGTACGCAGTTTTTTCGAATTTATGTTATTATTTTTGTAAATTCAGGTCGATAACAAGCTCAATCTGCCTCCATTTCTCGCTATTCTCAGTATGATCATGATTTGCGGAATCTCGATAACGATGATCGTTTGGAGTTCAGTCAGGTTGAACTATTCCTTATTTTATAAAATAAGATATTTCAGAATAATCCGCGTCCTCAGCGACAAACAGCATCAAAGTAGCTCCTGGAGGAAGTACAATCATCAGTTATTCGTCGCGCTTTATCTACAGGTTGTTTCCCGTCGCAAATATGCTTCACTCTTCGATAAATCTAGCACGGTTTTGATAGTGGCCTGCATTTCTCTCGCTTTTACATGCCTTAAATTCTTATTCCTTCAGTTTCTCGGGCCACTCATCCTTCTGTACCTCCCATGCATAACTTATCTCATGCTTCCCTTTATTCCCGGAAATGGAATCTCTTCACCTCCATGGCTTCTGTCGCTGCTCTATTCAATGTACCCTATCGGTAAGGGTCGGAAGCTTCTCCTAGACGCCCTAAAATGCGTTCAAAGTATTCATTAGGCGACAATAACAATAATACATAGATGCTTTCAGTCGACCCCCTCGTCATGATCGTATTCATTCGCGACTATCGCAGAGGACTGCTCAATCTGCTGAGGATATCCGGCTGCATGCGATCGCTCGATGACAGCACTGTAGTTGTGTCGACAAACTCGAGGAATTGAATATTAGTCGCTCGATCTGAGATTACGATCTCCGGATAAAGACTGTATCCTTGGCGGAATACAGTAACTTCTTGTGCGTAATAAATGTGCTAGACATGTGTATGATAACAGATTCATGGATGGATGGGGTGGGTATTAAAATTATGCAATATGTGTTGTGTCGGTAATATTATGTATCAGGAAGTGGCCGCCGAATAACAAATATTCCTTCTCACAAAAGGGTTGCTATTGAATATACCGAGTGATATGAGAATTTATGTTATTCGATAACATTATGATGCTCGAGGTGGTCCACAGGCCTTTAGCCGTCTACCTAATGTGTCCTACTCCTCCTACTCCTAGTCCTCCTATCAATTCCTGCAGCCAGCAGACCAATCTTTCGCAGTCGTATGCATTGCAGGTCTGTCCGCTTCCTCATCTTCCTTCTCCTCGCCTCGCTCGCTTCGCCGGAATCTTCGCCGGAATGAGACAGGGGTAAACCCACATTCTTTCGATGTATTCTAAAAGTTTCATTAGCAGAATTATTGGAAACTAGCGTTCTTCGAACTGGCCGTTGTCTTCGCTAGGCTTGCGCCTTGCGGGCGAGCGCCGACCCCTTCGCTAACGCGAGACGTAAAACGACCGATCAAATCGTATCACTCGTCCCTCTAAATCGGATTAGCCCTTCGCCTAGCCCCACAGCATTCTAACCCTACAAGAAAGGGGGTATCACTTTACATATCGAACTGCAAACTCGAAACTTGACAGGTTGCTGAAACATATCGCTATCCTCATTCTGAACAAGGGGATTAATTTTTAAAAATTTTCCCACATTGCCGTATTCGCGATATGTTTCAGAGAAATCTCAAATTGCGAAAGTTATTTGCAGTTCGAATACGGAAACGCGGGAAAATTCAAAAATTAATCCCCTTGTTTATCTGGAGAGAACAAAGAGGGTCAGAACGCTGTGGCACCCTAATCCAATTTATGTCCCCCGATTCTGTCGACAAAAATGCCCATTTCTCTCCTAGTATTGTTTTCCTCTTCTACCGACTTCATTCGTTGTTGCGTTACTAACTTCGCATTTCACAGTCACCATGGGCGCGGGATATTCAACTGCTAAGGCGGAAGGAAAAATAGAGCCTCTCGTCGATCCACGCAATCAGACGATCAAACTTGATGTCAGTTTGAACTGATTTGTTATGTGAATGATGCTGTGATTCTTCTGCACATTCAGTGAACAATCAAAGGTTGTTCAGGACGGATCGCGAATTAGTAGTTTCATCAGTGACGGAGTTCTACTGAAGACTCTCTTCGATGACGCCACAACACTGTATGAGGTGAGGAAGGGGGGGGGGCGCTGATTCGAAACAAGACACAAATAGGTTTTAAATGCTTCTAATTTAGGGCGTTCGTCGGGGTGCTCGAGTCTCTAAGAATGGACCGATGTTGGGACAGAGAATCAAACAGAAGAATGGGACGGAGCCGTATGTGTGGAGCAGTTACAATGAGGCAAGATTTCATATGAAGATTCTAAAAACTCTTGACCCGATCGATTAGGTTCTCGCTCGTTCTGACAACGTTGCGATTGCGTTTCGTGAGCTTGGACTGTCGATTGGAGAAGAAACACTCATCGGAATCTACTCGAAAAACCGAGTCGAGGTTACTGCGCCTGTGTTCGGCACAATCATGTGTCCTATTATTCTAGTGGATCGTAACTGAATTGGCCACGTATTCGTACTCGAATGTGATCGTTCCCCTCTACGACACTCTCGGCCCGGATGCGAGTGCATTTATCATCAATCAGACTGAAATGAAGATTGTTGTTTGCGATACCAACTCGAACGCATTGTGTAAGTGATCAAGTACCTTTTAATACGAAAAAGGTAAAGGTTCGGCCACATCAAGCGATACATCCAGCATCAAGCGACTACGCTAGGTGGTGCTTAATATGAAATTGACTTATAATTGATAGGTCTGTTGCATCAACGTGCGCGCTGTCCTTCACTCTCAATCCTCGTTGTAATGGAGACTCCTTCGGACGAACTGGAGACTTCGGCAGCAAAAGAGGGCATGAGAGTCCTCACTTTTACTGCGTTGGAGGATATAGGTAAGAACGCAAAGGTACGTTTTTCAAACTAGATTTATTATTTATTTATGTAATCTACAGAACCGCCCTGAGCATGTGAAACCATCCCCTGAGACACTGGCAACAATCTGCTATACATCTGGAACGACTGGAATGCCAAAGGTTCGATAAGAAAGAATACAATAAGATCAGGATTTGTTCAGGGAGTGATGCTCACTCATGGCAATGTAATTGCCGACACGACCCCATCGATGTGCTTGAAGAGGACGGTGATAGAGGAGTCGGTGAGGGAAAAGGCATCAGACCAGCAGCACGGCTCGTCATTCAGGATGTGATGATCTCCTTCCTTCCGATGGCTCATATGTTCGAGAGAATGCTGCAGGCCGTTTGTTACATGACTGGAAGCAGGGTCGGATTCTACCGAGGAGATATCCGAGATCTCATTGAGGATATCAAGGTGAGCCTTGACTCCAATTGAGAGTATCATTCACACAGGAAGCAGATAGCACAGGTGCACAGGTAGTTCAGTGGTAGAACGCTTGCCCGGTAAGCGGAAGCCCCGGGTTCGACTCCCGGTCTGTGCATTAACCTTTGCTATCTCTAATGAAATTGTACCAGCCCAATATTCGACAAAGCTAAGGAATCTCCCACAGGAGCTACAGCCCACTGTGTTCCCCGTGGTGCCTCGAGTCCTCAACAGACTGTATGATAAGGTGGGTGATCTGACTCTGAACTGCGACCACTTCTTATTGACAGGTGATGGCCGAAGTGAACGAATCGCTAGTGAAGAGGACAGTCTTCGATGCTGCGTGCGCATTCAAGAAGAGAGAAATGAAGGGATTTGTCGTCAGAAATAACTCTTACTTCGATCAATTCGTATTTAAGAAGATTAGGGAAGGTGTGTGTGTATGTATGTATGTGTGTATGTATGTATGTGTGTATGTGTGTGTGTGTACACAACTAACATCATTTCTATCATGTCCAATTCGCAGGAATGGGAGGTCGTGTCAAGTTGATGCTCACTGGATCGGCGCCTCTCGCTGACAACGTCCTCACTTTCGTTCGTGCTGCGATGGGCTGCGTCGTGATTGAGGTACATCTTCGGAAGGGAGCAAAGGGACATCGATATTTCCTCTCAGGGCTACGGTCAGACAGAGTGCGTGGCTCCGTGTGCAGTGACTATCGAGGGTGATTCTCGTCCTGGCCACGTCGGTCCTCCGTCTCCTTGCGTCGCCATCAAGCTGGTCGATGTTCCTGAACTGGGGTATTATTCAAAGAATGATGCTGGAGAGGTTTGTCGTCAATCAGTGGTGATTCGTAGTGTAATCATTCAGGTGTGCGTGCGTGGACACACGACCTTCAAGGGATACTACAAGAACGAGGAACAAACCAAGGAGGTTTTGGACGATGATGGATGGTTGCACACTGGTGATATCGGCATGTGGACTAAGCAGGGATGTCTCAAGATAATCGATAGGAAGAAGCACATCTTCAAGTTGGCACAGGTGAGAAACGATGGTCAGACTGAACTGATTGACGATTCATCAGGGTGAATACGTAGCTCCCGAGAAGATCGAAACTATTTATTCTCGCTGCAAATACGTTGCTCAATCGTACGTCTATGGAGAGAGTCAGAAGAGTTGTCTAGTTGCCATCATCGTGCCCGATACCGAAGTGAGCATTTTTAGCAGTGATTCGAAAGAAATTTAGTTCTTTCTAATCGACCGCTGATTGCAGGTGTTGATTCCTGCAATGGAGAAGTCCTTGGGAGTGAAGGGATCAGGGGCTGAATTATGTGCCCGTGCAGACGTCAAAAAGGCCGTGCTCGAGAATATGCAAGCAGCAGGAATGGCCGCTGGACTGTTCAGCTTCGAGCAGGTACGGTAGGGGGTTCGATGGGGCATACATGTGATAACCGATTGGTGTCATTTTAGGTGAAAGACATACATCTCGAAGCCGATCCATTCACGGTCGAGAACGGATTACTCACTCCGACTCTCAAATCGAAGAGACCTCAATTGAAAATACGATACGCTAAGGAGCTGGATGCAATGTATTCGAAACTTAATTGAATAGGTCTTTCTAAAAAAATAACTTTCTCTCCTAATGTTCTAAAATGTGATATTTGATTGCTGAATGTAACTAAAACATCCGCTGGTTAGAATATCTCTTTTTTATCATTCAGTAAGCTTTTGAGTTGATTGATTTTACATGATTTCATTAAATCGAACTCATGTGTATGCCATCATTGAATTCACATGACAACAACGTTTCCGAGCGATGAAAGAGGAGATGGGAATTCAGAGTATTTTTTTCACTCTCAACATCCTGACCGATGTCTATCGAACGATCGCAACGCAGATATCGTAGTGGGCAAATTCCGAGGTGACAAGAAGGGAATATCTAGTGGCTTCGATTTTCCATTGTCAGTTACAAAGAATAGGAAGATTCCCTCAGGAAAGTAGAAAACATACAGAGAATAATGGACAAAAGTATCTGCTGCATGAAGTCCGGTTATAAATGATTGAGAGATTTCTGTGGTCTTCTCAGAGTAATCCGATATCCGTTTTCCCCCAATCGTTGTTACTTTTCAATGTTTGGCGTCCTCGATTATATTCACATCTCTGGACTCCTCCTCACGTCATGTGTGAGCATCATTGCAAATTTTTCCGAGCGATGAAAGAGGAGATGGAAATTCAGAGTATTCTTTTCATTTTCCCCCACTCTCTCGCCTCTCTGACCACAGAGAGAAATAAACGGGAGATTATCCCTATTCTTGAACTATACACGTCATGGAGAGATCGCGACATGAATAACATGTGAATGAAAATCCCTCGTGAATCATCTGTTACAGTGCGCTATTGCACTATCTGAACTCTGATAAACAAGATTTTCTCACACGTTTGTGATTTTCGAGCGGGAACTTTAATCTTCTGTCTGATGATATTCATTATAATTTGCAGAAAAATATTGCAGACTGCTTTACAGTATCCATTATTCAATCAAACGTAGCAAATTGTCAATTATGCGCTCGTTAGGCAATATAGCGTCGCTGTCATTAGCTTATCACGGGTCTCCTGTAAAAATGTAGGAAAATTAACCTCTTTTGCTGCAGAAATTTTTTTTTAGCCTTCGATTTCGCTGAAAGTCATTCGACTAGGTAAAATGAGGGTGGGAAGGACGCCTATCCACTTCGTTTCTCGGAATTTGCATGTTGAAGTGGTTTTTTGACCTACCACTTCAAACGGCTGGTTCTCGCTTGCTTTTTGACCTACCAAGTTGTAACCGGCACAGGTCGATTGGATTTGACCTTATCTACAAATAACTCAACTGAGGATAAGGTCGGAAATTTGATCTTCCATGTGATTTTGCATGAAAACGGTTTTTTGACCTACAAAAAGATTGTTTTCTTGAAATTTTCCTCTAAAGGATACGCGTTTTATTTCAGAATCGGATTCCCCATCCTCGAATTGAGGTAACCTAATATTTCATTTGCCCTAACTCGTGATCCCCGATAGTGCTACTGTACAGGGGGATTTTGACTTCTCTGGCCTTGGAATAATTTTCAGAGCACGTTTCTTG
>LS587830.1:94656-113712 GCA_900490775.1 Pristionchus maxplancki | reverse complement strand
ACCCCCCTCACTCATTCGAATCTAAAATATTGTAATTCTTATTTCATATTCGTTTCTGAAGAGCGCTAGCCCTGCTGCCTCACAAACAACAAGGATCGCCCACGAGCGTCCTTACATTTCCATCAACAACTTACAAGAACCCTTACCCGTCCCTCCTCCTTTTTATGGATGGAATAAAATATTTGTATTTGTATTTGTAAACGTAACAGTTAATGAACCCGACAGTACTATAGTGCATTTTTCAACCGAATCTCTTGTATTTTCTCCATATTTAGTACCGGGATGTAGCCTAGGAAATGAGACATGCCGCCCTAATACACGGTCAATCGGGGAGGGAAGGGCGAGGAAATACTTCAGAAGTCGTGGACATCTCACCACTAGGCTGTGAAAAATGACGCAATCATTTGCTTCATTCCTCACTCAATCACTCGCGTAGGGCGGTCTCGCAATCGATTGCGACGAAGCAATCGATTGCGAACTTTATTGCAATCATTTGCTATCAAAAACTATTTTGAAGAATAAATGAAACACAAATCAATTTCATCAATTTTGAGACAAAAATATAGTATTAAATCTGTTTCATTCTTCACCCTTCGCAATCGATTGCGAGGTAAATAATCAATCGATTGCGAGACCGCTCTAGTAATGGGTTAGAATGAAGAATGAGTGGTTTAATAAATCTCTCGCAATCAATTGTATAGTAATGTGTTATTTTTCAAAGTCTACTCACCACGTCGCTCCCATCGCATCGCCCATCATCCGCTCCGTCGCCTTGCTCTCGAGCAGCAGGCACGTGTGCCGCACGTCCGCGCTGCAATTTATTGAAAATTGATCTTTGGTCTTTGATCTTTGATCTTTCACCCCAAGCATATTAGGAGCCATGTTAAAGCGCGTGTGAGAAGTTAACCAAGGGCAACTTAATTGTCGGTCCTCTTGTAAAGCATTCCTACCCTTTTTAGAACTATATGAGGCCGTCCGCCTTAGGTTCAACAAGTGGCTGGAACAGGTAAAAAATTGAGATGTCTGAAAAGTTGGCCCTAGGGGTTATTTTTGACCCTCTACACGCTGGTGAGGTCGATTTCGCAATATGTCCCCTCCGCGCTCCGGGAGGGGCACCCCCCATTTTGGCCAAAAATGCGTTTTTCGATGTTTTTTCGTTGGGGAGTGGTCAAAATGGCCCAAAATTTCACATTCTATATCAGAATTTCGAGCTATTTCAAATGATGATGTTGTCATATGATGAAAAAAAATTATTAAAGGAGAAAAATCGAATTTTGACCCGAAAAAGTGTGTGTGAAAATCTTTTGCTAGTTGAAAGAGCAAGTCTCCCTGATCATTTTGAGCTATTGGGTGAAATTTTTTGTCATGGTCTAAGTAATTTTTTATCGATTTTAGTGAATCGTCGAAAAATAAAAATTTCTGAATACCCTCATGTTGGTGCTCATTTTGTAGAGCTCGTCGAACTGATCATTTTCTATGAAGAACATTTCCCCTGAAAACGTCTCCATCAAAAGTTATGATTGGTCAAAATCGCTAATTCCTCTAAATGGCCAAAAACCTGTTTTTAGAGACCTGTAACTTTTGATGGAGACGTTTTCAGGGGAAATGTTCTTCATAGAAAATGATCAGTTCGACGAGCTCTACAAAATGAGCACCAACATGAGGGTATTCAGAAATTTTTATTTTTCGACGATTCACTAAAATCGATAAAAAATTACTTAGACCACGACAAAAATTTTCACCCAATAGCTCAAAATGATCAGGGAGACTTGCTCTTTCAACTAGCAAAATGTTTTCACACATACTTTTTCGGGTCAAAATTCGATTTTTCTCCTTTAATAATTTTTTTTCATCATATGGCAACATCACCATTTGAAAGAGCTCGAAATTCTGATATAGAATGCGAAATTTTGGGCCATTTTGACCACTCCCCAACGAAAAAACATCGAAAAGCGCATTTTTGGCCAAAATGGGGGGTGCCCCTCCCGGAGCGCGGAGGGGACATATTGCGAAATGGACCTCACCAGCGTGAAGAGGGTCAAAAATAACCCCTAGGGCCAACTTTTCAGACATCTCGATTTTTTACCTGTTCCAAACCCCCGTTGAACCTTGTTGATCCTTACGCAAACGGCCTCATATATAAAACTAGGAGTAAACCCGGCGCATCTAGGGTTCACAAACAATAGACTCACAGATAGTATCCGTACTGGAAGCATCATAGTGCCCCACTCCAGTCCTCTTGTCAATCATTTCTACCCCTGCTCTAGAACTATCCACCCATCCAGGGATAACCCGGCGCAACTAAGGCGCAACAACTCACAGATGGTATCCGTACTGGAAGCATCTCATCGTCCTCGTGCCCCACTCCAATCCACAGTCCTCGCAGTGCTTGCGGCAGTACGTGTTATGGCAGCGGAAGCACCTGGAGAAATCGATAATTGAAGGATACCGTATCCTCGGGATATCGATTTATCGATTAGGTTACGGTAGGACCCACCAGTTGGCGGTCCACGACTGGTTGCAGGGCACCTGCAATCTTCATCGTTACATTCCTTGCATACATCCTCGATTTATCCGGGGATGGAAGTGAGACACATTCCGAACTGGATGGTTCTGTCGTACACGTCATATCGTATTGACTCATTACTGATAGTGATTACTACTGTGTGTTAACAATCATGCGTTGATTAAAGAGTTTTAGATTACTGGGGATAAAGATGAATCCTAATGCAACCTGGATGGTGGTGTACTCGAATGGCACGCGCGTGAGCACCGCCTCGGGATAGGCGATCGGGATGAGGTTCCTGAAGTTTTTGATCTTTGATCTTTGATCTCTGGATCTACGATTGATCTTTGATCTCTAGGTTTAAATATAAAGAAGTTTACATGAGCGGGCGCGCCATGCTGTTGGCGGACGTGTCCTGCCCGGCGCAGGGTTGGTGGAGGGGGAGGAGAAGGGAGAGAAGCGACAGGCGACCGATCATGAGGGGCGCCAGGGGAGGGAATGAAGAGAAAATAAGACGAGAAGAGAGAAATGATTTGTTTGAATGCAAATTGAGTTAGGTTGCTAAATCGTGTAGAGAAAGTGGCCTCGAATAGGCAAAAAGAGGCCATGTGCGACTCGTTTTCCGAACTGTCAATCTCAAAAGGGTTCTCTCGAAAGCGAGTCTAATTTATCTTTCCACCAATTACATGTAGTCCACTCCCTCGCTCCGCTAATGCCAATCAGCGGATGAGTGATAGCTGATCGAGATGAAGAAGAAGAGAGGGGTGTATTTATGGAAAGATGTTTGCTAGCTCTGGTCATCTCTCGAACATGCCTGATCTCCTCGCGTTTCTTGCCCTAATCACAACTACTCTTGCGTGCCTGAAGATGAATCCTGGCACGGGCGGCAGGTTACCTGCCACTACCACGACTACCACTACCACAAGAATCACTACCACAACCACACCTCTCCCGCCTGCTGGTATGTACGTCAACTAGCACAGATTTTATCGTGCTCATGTTTCAGACTGCGAGTCAAAATGCCCCAGAGACCTGGTCAATACTAGACCGATGCCACCGGGAATGGGTGCGAAACATATGAGTAGCGACACAATAAATAAAGAAGCATGCACAAGAACACTCGTCTGCGAGGGAACGAACGCTAATATTGAAGTAAGCTGCTATCTGGAACTTCAGATAAGGATACCCTAATGTTCTAGATCAATGTGAATGGAGGATTCGTTGACGATGCTGGTGACGGTCTACCAGACGGCAAAGTCATGATTGTCCTGGATTGCAATGCTGTTCAGCGAGCATGGAAGTACAGGGGAACAACCGTCACTCAACTTGAGTGCGCCAGTGGTGGCATCATTCCGGAAAATAGTGTGTCCTACTAATAGAAGTGAGATAATGTCTTGCATTTCAGAATGTCTAACCTGCGATCGAAATCTTGTAACGATATCTGACCGCGATGTGTTTTTCGTGCATGATTTTGCCAGGGATGACATCGAGTATAACGAATGCGCAGTGAGAACTCTCGACTGCACGGGAAGGAATGCGGTTATTGGTAACTTAACTTCAACGATATTTCGAAGTACATTTCAATTCATGTTTAGTTCAACGGGTCTAATGGCAATGGAACGGTAAACGATGGATTCACCGGAGTTGCCGAGATCGTTCTTTCATGCAATGCTGCGGGGACCGCGTGGGTCTACAGTGGTGTGGACGTCACCTTTCTCGAGTGCGCCTCTGCCATTGCATGATCTTTGATTCACACGCTTACTTTTATTTCATGTCATTAATTATAATAAAATATACTCTCGGACATCTCTTCATTTCTTCATTTTCACGCTTTCCCTCTCACAATCAATCCTGTCGCCATGTTCGCCCAGGCATACATAACGTCCATACAAAGGACCCGCGAGGGCCAAGTCCTGACAAAAAGCGCATGCCTGTTATGAACTCCGGTCTTCCATTCGAGATGAATGAAGAAGGAGAAATGGTTAGAGAGATGAAAGAGAACCATCTCCCTTCCAGTCACCTGCTGACAGGCAGTGATGCTCACTTGTATAGTGACTGCTTGTTCCTTTCTGATCCTGGTGGATACGGCACCTATCCCCGAATTTGATGACGGTACGGTTGCGAACATTAGTATTTTCCTAAACCACATTCGGAATCTAGCTTTGATGTAAGATCCTTGAGCTATATCTCTCCTACGATTTCTCCTTCTTTTGCAAGGTCATCGCTAAAAGTTCTAGTGAATAGGTTAAGTCGATGGCCGCTATGTTGAATATGCGTATGATGATGTATCTGAATGTTTAATCTTTCTAAGATCTCTCCTTCTTCAACAAGGGCATCGACTTCACCGACTATGTCGACCATCAACCGTCCAGTATGAATAATGAGAAGGAAAGCCTCTTTGAGATCCATCCGAAGGGCGAAAGTGAGTTCTTTAAATTAGTTACATTATTCATCATTTTTCGCTTTAACCGGATTCAAGTAAGATATTTGTAGGCGAACCCTCGCACATTCGTGAGCACCGCGAGCACGTCGCTGCAGTCGAAGAGAAGAGAAGGCAGCTGAGGGAACGGCATCATGGAGCGAACTTCCTCTTCTTATCGCCGACGACTAGTGGTGGGTCACAATCATGAAATCCGATACACAAACCCATCCCAAAAGCTCGCCCGAACATCTGTTGTCCCACTTCCCGCCATTCACACTCATTAAAGTGCTGGTGATTAAGTATAAGTATGCTCAAAATACGGGGACCAGGGATAAGAGATATTGGTTAGAACATCGAAATCTCGGAGATTCAGATCGAGCATCATGTGCTAATTTCAGGAGGCATTCACAGCCCCTCGCACGTTCTCGACCCCTCATCTCCTACTGTTCAACAGCTGCAGGACAAGTGCTTTCATTCCGCTGGATAATGGCCATTACAGACTATTTCAGGACCTGGCAGCGTGCCAACTCGCACAACCCCTGGTTCCGCATCGCCTGGCCGCAAGGCGCCCACGGCGGCAAGGAACCGACGCGATTGGGGTACGGTAGTCAGTTATCCATCGACAGCTACAGTACCCTACCGTATAGGTACGACTACAAGAAGGGCGGCTACTCGTGGGGCGGGTACGGTACGTTCGGCGCGATCGATATTTGGGAGGAGCAGGAGGACAGCGAGGAGGAGGAGGTGAGTCGAATTTGAATTTACCTGTGTTTCATCGCATCTGGATAGTTCTTGGGATGCGCGATATGTCATGATACTATTTTTTTCGATTTTAACACATTTATCATGTGGTCAGGTATTGAGAGCTCTGATCTGCATGTCAATCCAAGCGGATTGCTCGCTTCGTTGAGAAAGTTCGGCCTGTTAAATGGTACTAATACTGGCTGGATTAAAGAAGGAGAAATATGAATATTTTCGTAACTAATCTAACAACCCAGTGTTGTTACTATTGATAGCCCGAACAAAAGTTATGAAGCTCTCATGTTGATATCTCATCTCTGAACTGAGTTATGGCGAGATGGCTGCGTGCCAAATCACCCTGATCCCAGGCAACGGGCGAGAGATCGTGCGAAATGGAGAGAGCGCGGAACATACCCTCTGGCATAGATGGTTCGTAAATCTCCTTCTTTAATAAGAATCTATTCAGAACGATGACACCGATGATCCATTCGACTCTTCCTCCATCGGAAGCCAAGTATCATCAATCATCGACCATTCACCCTCTTCCATTGTTCCTCCACTCCTACCTATTCTCGAGCATGAGAACAAGTCTTGGTAGAGATTGTGTCAATCTGTAAAGTAGCGATTACATCGCTTTGGGTATTATTTGGTTGGGATGATAAATAAATTACGAATAGCACATTTGGGTGTTCAATGTTCGAATCTCGGAAGTATTACTACCAGTTGCGTCTCACGCATGCAATGCGTGCAATCAAGAAACATTCAATTATATTTAAATTCACTCATACTTAACAGTATCATAGTTATTGATGTCGCCTTCTCCCTGTAATGAACTCCATCTGCACACACTACCTTCTGTCGTTCTACCTTATATATCGTTCGACAGATCATTCGAGTAGGCCGGGAATCCTTGGACGGATTGATACTGGTCAGTACGATTTTTCCTCAATCACGTCTGTTGTCCTCATTGGCAAGTCACAGTCTGGCATTCAGATCTCCCAACGATGGAACGCGTTGGCCCTTGAGCATCTTGCTAATCGCAAACACCTTCCCGCAATAGAATATTTTATCCTCAGCGAAAGTATAGATTTCAAATGTGTCATTGTGGGGACTTCTGGCAGATATCTAAGCTACTATGGACTCGAGAACAAATTCTGGAAGCCCGTCGACTCCTCAACAGACTACAAAGTCACGGGACAGTACGGAGACTTTTTCTCTCTTCCGATGGTAGCTCATACGACAAAATATTATGCCAATTTTGTTGGAAAAGAATGGTTTCTGAATCGTCTGTCGAAGCTGTTTTCGCAATGTTCGATCATCAATTCATTCGAAGTCAGAATGGATTGTCTCTTTTTCAACATGGAGTACATATTGGGAGCAATGGGAGATGTGAAGATTGATGAATTCAACATTTGCACGCTAGAAACCGGCTTCGACTGCGACCAAGCACAGTAAGTGGGGCATTTTCGAATTCAAAACCCCGCCCCCTCCTCGACGGAAGGAGGGGGGGTCCAAACGAACATACTCACACGAACGGATATTTTTTTATTTCTTAAAACGTTGTTCAAACGCAGAACCCAACTACTGGAAGTTGTTCGCGCCTTCTCAGTTCGACATCTGAACATGCGCCTATATGGTTTGAGCGATTTAGATGGTGAGGATAGAGAAATGGAGTAATCATCCAAGATTTGGGCAGTCAGATTTCGTTTTCAGACATCGTCAAATTTGTGCCCGAAGCTATGCGCCACCTACACTCCGTCAAAATCGTCATTCCTCAGCTGGATGACAATAAAGAAGAGGAAATCACAGAAGCTTGCTCTGAATTTAGCCGAAACCTGAAAGAAGCTGCGGCGGTTGATGTGGATTTTGTTGTCGAAAATGAAGATGACTACCAATTTATCGCTACCCTGACCGTGAAAGTTAAAGAAGGTCATTGACTTGTTATGCATGGCATTGCATTTGTTAATAAACGAATTTTCGAAGGCTTCTTCGAATATCTAACACGCTTTGATAAGCTGTGGCTCGAATAGATGACGCATCCCTTCCCAATTGAAACAGCAAGTTCAATTTTCGTGCCACCCGCGTCTAACGCATAAGCATATTCCGAAATCACACTCTTTCAATCGCTTTTCAAAGGCATTAGCTCGAAATGTGCGATTTGAACAGTCCAGAACTCAATCTCTATACCTTGCCATCTGACGTCGTACGCAATATCGTTCGAGAAGGTCAAGAATCCTTGGAAGGGTTGAGATTGGTACGTTTGTTATTGTTATTGTCGTTGTTGTTGTTATTGTTATTCAAAACACTCAGATCTCCCCACGATGGAACGCGTTGGCCCTAGAGCATCTCACTCATCGCAAAGACCTTCCTGCCATCGAATATTTCTGTTTTGACGGATTACTTTACGAGATGAAATTATCAATTACAATATCGGATCGTTATTTGAACTATTTTGGTTTGAACAATAGCAAATTGTGGCATGATGCCAACGAACCAGACGACCATGGTGTGAGTTTTTTTTCAGGGTGAGATGAAATAATTCGTTTGCTTAGTTCACTACCTTCTCTGCTGATCTCGTGAGACGACCGGGGACGACGAGATTGGTGAGTTTGTTATTATTGTTATTATTGTTTTTTGTTATTGTTATCAAAAACAGATTACCCGACTGTTCGGTCGCTGCTCGATTTTGAAAATTCTCGAAATCAAAGCTTCCGATTTTGATATGGAATACATCTCTCAAGTGATGAATGGAATCGAAATAGATAAAATAACCATCGATTCTAACGATAAAAGAATTAATAAAAGATTCACTGAAGAAATGAGGTAAGCAAAAGATGAAAACGATATATGTCATACTTGCAGGCTATGTTACATGAATGCTATCAAAACCTTCTCTGTTAGGCTATTTAATATTTGCATCGAGACGCTTTACTTTGTAATACGAGGTCAGTAACCGTTTACAGTGATTAATTTGGACAAAATCTCATGCTATAGATCACGCTATCGTTGTCGATTTCCTTCTCGAAGCTAGCGCGCTCGCGCAAAAGATAGTTTTCACGGTCCGAGGAGAATCACCGAAGGAATGCCGAGAATTGGCGGCAGACTGGTGCAAGAATGCGGGGATCTATGCTGGCTGCTGTGTTCGCAAAATTCGCATAGCGCCAGGGCACTATGAACCACTTGTCAATATCAATGTGATCGCGCTGGAGACCAGGGCTGAACAGAGTCCGTTAAAAATTGACTGAATAAATTATTATAAATAATTTTCTTTTCGATTTTTCTGCAGCAAACAAAGATAATTGCGTAAAAGATATTTAACCTTAATTATCATTGTGCGATAGAATTCTCAAAATTGTACGTGAATGTTCATAAATCCCTAGAAGTCGTTTTCAAAAGTCCTATTGATTTCCTGCC
The DNA here is from genome assembly GCA_900490775.1 of Pristionchus maxplancki. Classification (NCBI taxonomy): domain Eukaryota; kingdom Metazoa; phylum Nematoda; class Chromadorea; order Rhabditida; family Neodiplogasteridae; genus Pristionchus; species Pristionchus maxplancki. Next base: position 104,629 of record LS587830.1, on the reverse strand, counting down.
AGCCGCGTTCCTCAGTCATAAACCACACAATTTTTCAATTAATAAAGCGCAGGCGTTATTCCGTCCGGATATCTCCTCCCCGACTCGGGAGTCCCCGAGCAACAAGATGCAAAAAAAGTTTGCAGATTGATACAATATTGTCTGTGCTATCCCGAACTGTGCAACAGTAAAAAATGCACATTTTATTGTATTGAACAAGAGCTCGTACGCAAGGATAGTGCAAGGATTAGTCGAATTTAAACCGAAAAGATGGAGCCCTTCTTATTCAGAAGGAGAAGTATTTGAGAGACGACATTCTGCAGCCCGGGTGCATGTACTTTTCCCTTTTCTTCCTCGAGAAGTTGGAAGATTTCTTTGAAGCTGAAAGCAAATTTGATTAATAAAGTTGCTAGTAGTTCAACTACTTCGTCTTAATTTCCGCCCTTGCGTCGTTCGAGAGAGTTGCAATTCTGGTCTCGAAAAGACGCTTCTGAAATGCGAATATTTTGTTAATAAGAAGTCGAACGGTAATTGATAATTGAAAAATGTGCACAACTCACAAATTCATCGTAGACAATGTGTTTGTCAGGATACTGAAAAGGGCATTTTTTTAAAGAATCCAGGCCTTATGGAATCGGGTTGAAATGGTTGTGAATTAGTATCTCCCTAGGGCCCCTAGGGCCATAATTCCAAAATGTGAGCTTTTTCAACGCGTTTTCAGCACAACGAATGCAGTCGATTACCTCAACCATAAACTGCTTGGCTTCGTCGGTTTTCAGACGCAGAAATCCCTGATATTCGTATTTCGCAATGGCGCTGAAGCTCTCAAAGCAGATGGGGGATGACTGGTTCAGAATTTCGAGAGCCTGAAAACAGTATTTTGTATTTTCTTTATGTTCGATGAGAATTCGGCAAAATAAAGTACCTGGTCAAATGTTGTGTAGTTAAAGTCGTTCACCCATCTGACAAAAAACATGATTGCTATGAAGTCGTCTCTTTGAACTTTTCCAGTTATTAACGCTTCTCCAAACTTATCCAAATCAGCGAGAGGCGGGAGAACGGCTAAAAATTTATTGAATCACACTCTTTACTTATAAAATTAATCGAAATTGGTCAACAGTGAAAAGGACAGCCATTTGCAATATTTCTCATCTATTATAACGAAAGGGAGAATGAAAGGGAAAATTCACTCGCGAATAAATGCAAATCCACTCGCGAGTGAATTCTCTAATTTCCACTCGCGAGTGCCTCGGCCCTCGCGAGTGGTTTCATTCCACTCATTCGCCGAGCGAGCGCTCGGCGAATAACACTCGAGCGAACAACACTAATTATAAGTCGGTTTTTCATAGGATCGTACTGTAATATCTTATAAGATATCATAAATGGGTCCGAACAACGATGATTGTGCAACTCAAATGAAGTCTCACTTGAGCTCGAAATACGGGTCGCCGTCTCTTCATTTCACGCACTCTCTCGCCCGGTAAGAAACGGTATATAGCACGCTGTAAACTAAAAATTCTGCACCAGGTGCGCGGACCTTGAAAATTGCCCTATCCCAGAAATTTTTGCAAGAAATATATGTTGAGAATGATAATGCTGAATCTCTGTGAAACCTAAGCTGAACGCACTTTTGCGAGCTTTTAGTTTACAGCGTGTTATAATTATCTCACATTCGCAATGGGGGTCGTAGATTCCGCACTGCGACGCGATGTAAATTGCAATCATAAAGATCCACGCCATCCTGGAATTTATTTTATGGTTACTTAAATTACTACTAATTATATTATAATAGGCAAGAGGTAAGCGAAGGGGGCACAGCGGATAAATCGAAACAGACGGTATTCTGCCCCTTTCTACTACTTAAATGCTTTATTTTCGTAGGCGGAGTCGAGAGTGAAGATCAGTTGAGATGCGCCAGTGGGCACATTGATCTAGGGATGGCTTGGCAAGAATTGACTCTCTTAATTTTGCACACTCTCTCGCCTCTCTGATCGATGAGAAAGTACGCGAGATGACCAGATGACTTATTGCGAAGCTATCCCTACATTGAACTGTGCTGAGAACATACATATAAAGGTAAAGGTAGTTAGGCTTTTCCACGCAAGGGCGGGCTGTGCCAACCCTTCGCCTGTTAGTAACTAAGACCTATCCTGGGACGACCAGAGGCTGTTGCGAGGCTTTTACCGCCCGTGTTGTGTGCACGTGGTAGGATACCTTTACTGTGGCTTGCACCACTTCCAACATTTCTTAACCCCCTTGGTTTGGGTGGATCTGCGGGCATGGGGAGTCGAACTCGTGACTTTCGAATCGCATTCCTGACACACAACCACTGCGCCACCCGGTGCGCCATGCATATCTCGCACACATCCATTTTGATTTTTAAAAAATATTTCCAGCCGCGTTCAACAATAAAAAAAGACGCACAACCCTCTAACATAAAGATAAATATATACTTGTTCAATGTTTTCTTCAATAAATGATGAAGTCAATCTCGCAACTCTTCCTTCGGACATCATCCGGGAAATAATTATTGGCGTTGAACTTGAGTCAATCGAGAGCTTGCGTCTGGTGGGCCATATTTTCCCTGTATTTATTTTGTATCGTTCAATCTCAGATTTCCCCTAGCTGGAATGCCGTGGCATGCGAGTATCTGAACAATTGCAAAAATCTTCCCGAAATTGAAATCCTTTCTTGGCGTATTCAGTCCGATTGAGAAATATGTCTGAGAATGGTTCTACCGAAAAAAAATGTGCGCTTTTACGGCTTATCAAGTTGGCAGGACTGGGCCGGATTCGATAATGTCAGCGCGGGGGTGAGTAATTTATTTTTTATACAAAATCATTTGCATATTTCAGATTACTGCAGTAGAATTTTACTCGAAACCGAAAAAATGCAAACAAGCGAGCATGTTGTTCGATCGAATTAATCGAGTGTTCGATCGTTGTTCAAAATTGAATGTGCTCCACTTTTTTTGCAAGAAAATGCTCAAAAAAGTAGACGAAATCGCTCTGATAAATATGGTCATACAAAAACGGGGAGTCAAGTCACTCTATCTCGCTGGCTTTGACAACATCAACATGAAATCAGCGTAAGTTCAATTGAATTAATGCAATGTTAATGTGTTTTTAGAGCATTTATTCTGAACCTTGTAAGTCCTCATGAGCTCGATCGCTTAGTTATAACTTGTGACTACTCTAAAATACTCCGAATAAGTGCGTTTTTTCAATGATTGTATGTTATTTATTGTTCAGGCATCCCAACGGCTGAACACTTGGTTTTAAACACTGCCTCGAATGTTGCCGTTCTCGATTTTTACTTGGCATTCAATGCTTCACAAACTCGTCTCACTGACTCTTACGGTAATCACTGGTCAAAGCTCACTAAGACTTTAAAAAAATATGGAGCTAAACTTGAACATAAGGAGAATGGAAATAATAATAATAATAATAATAATAATAATAATAATAATAATAATAATAATAATAATAATAATAATAATAATAATAATAATAATGACGATCTACATACTGTCAGTGTTATGTTCAGTGTAGAGCGATAGTGAAATTTATTGATTTCGCAAAAAAATTATTTGTGCAAATAGAGACCGATCGCACTGTACGAAATGATTTATTGTATCTAATTTCGTGTTTGCTTTCATCAGTAAATATTTGGGTTGGCAATAAAGTTGCCATTTGTGTGAAGCAAAATCTGCTGCACCGTAAACATAACAGAACAGAGAACTTTAAGAATGCTTGCTGAAACTAGACACCCTCGTGTCCTCGATGAGGCAATTCCATATACAATGAAAATATAGAAATTTACTCGGATTATTAAAAAAAATCCTCACGAGTTCTTGCCAACCGCGTCTTACAATCAAAAAGACGCCCACCCAACAGCTAAAAAATAATTATCATTGTGCGATAGTACGATAGTAATACGTAAATGTACGTAAATGTACGTAACAATAGTACGTAAATGTTCATAAATGTCCTGAGGTCGTTTTCAAAAGTCCTGTTGATTTCCTGTCATTAAAATATCAATAAAAGACTGATGGAACAAACAAGGCAAGCACAGATGTACATCACACTTGCAAACTACGAAAAAAGTCGTCTCTCAGACTTTTCGTCAATCTTCACATCTCCCAAATTCGACTAATGTCAGAACATTGACTAAGCACTCTCACTACGAATGCTTTGATGATCGAACATCGTGAAAACTGCTTCGCCAAACTATCTCGACACTTTGCAGTGTGTTGAGGACCTAGTGTGTACCAGCGTTTGGAGATTGTCCGTTGTTCGTAGCTGCCTTCAGTCTATTAGAGTCTCACACGTCTTCCAACCCTATCGACCATTGTTTTACAACTAATTTATATTAATTCGTTATGCTTTTTTGCTTTAATATCTCCCGTTCTTACTTAAGAGGGCGACTCTTCTCTCTCGCAACCTTCTTTACTTCCAATTTCCGCCGTGGTCGAATTGGCTCTTCGAAGTTTGAAAAGCATTCGATCGAAATAAACTACGAGACAAACAATAAGCTCAAAAGTAATTCTAAAGCAAAATCTCAAATTTTCAAATTTCAGAAAATGGACAAAATTGAGAAGGAATGACGATGTTGATTTTTTTCGGAGGAGGAATGAGAACGTGAAGCGGAAGGAGATCGTACTAGTTTTTTTGCATAAAAGATATTTTTTTGTTGTTTTTTTTTGTTTTTTTTTATTTGGAACTGTGTGGCTCGAACGAGGAGAATGTGGAGATCAGATTACAGAGAGACAAAATTCCGACGATGAATTGAACGAGAACATTTTTTTGTGTGTTATCCGATGCCGAAGTCGTTTCCGTCGTTGATCTGCTTGTTGCCAAACTCGGATTTGCAGACGCGTAGCTTATAACACGTCTGGGGATCCTTCAGAAGATTGGTGAAGGCGGGAGGCCCGAATTTGAGTCCGTACTTCACGGTGAGATAGCACTGGAAAAAGCAATGGTTCATCCTTGTAATTATATATTTCAGGAAGGGTCTTCAGATTAAGTTTTTAAAAACAAACTCCTGATTTGTAAGGAAACGGGAGATGAGAGCAAATCAAATCGTCGCACAAGTCCTTAAGAAATTCAGCACTTTCCGGCTTCTCGAGAAAGATCTGAATTACATAGTTTTCCAATTTGTTTCCAATTATTCACTCACCGCAAACGCGACCGTATTGGTCTTACAAACGATGCAATAGGATGTGTCGTCCATGGTGGAGCAGATTGTGGGGAGGAAATGCGTGACCGCTTCTTGAAGGATCTGGAAATTCAAATCTTCAAATGAGTTTCGAAAATCGTGTCCGCCTATCGTGGGCGTGGTTTGCCGTCCCGAACCATTACATTGTGCATGCGAAACATGCAAAGGAATCGTACATCCCGACGTCTAATGGCAAGATTACCTTTTCCAGTTGTTCCTCGCTCATCGGCTCTTGGTCCAGTCGGATTGGTGGGGGATTGAACTATGTCCGATTGAGATGTGTCCGGTTATTGTCCAGTAGTCCGGTTCTTCATACCTGCAGAACGATGAGTTCGAGGAGAAGAGCGAAATCAGACACTCACTCGGTTTCGGTGGCTGAGGCAACCAGAATAGGAAGCACTGCACCTGGCAGTGAAGGAATATTGGGCGTAATAGGCTGTTACTAACAGCCACACATGCCATCATATCGACAGCAAAACGCTCAGGCGAAGGCATGTAGAGCCCTGCAAAAAAAGATGATTTGCAAGATTGTTCGAGCTGGAAAAGGCGACAAGTGAACGACAAATGGGGGGCCGAATGTTGCTAGAGGATGCAAAAGAATAAGCAATAAAGCACCGACACTACAGTGCGTATGTGTGATTCTCAAATGTCTTTTCATTATCAGTGGAGAAAGGAGGATGAAGAACAAAGCATGATAAGAAGACGATGGAATTCTGCCAATCAGAAAATATACTGTCAATCAACACGCTATCTTGTTCTTATCTCCCTTTGTTCTGCTTATTCCTTTCTCCGCTGACAGGCGAGAGTCACTCATTCGCACTGTATTGTCGGTGCTTCGTTGCTTTCTGTTTTGTATGCACTATCGTCTTCCCAATATCACTTTTATCTACAACATCCGTTCCCTTCCCCTCGTTTGTTGTTTAACCCCATTATCTTCTTATCACCTTATTCGCAACATTCGGCCCCCGATTTGTCATTAGCCGTTCCTTTGATCGAACAAGCTTGCAAATCATCTTTTTTGCAGGGCCCTACATGCCTTCTCTTGATCAATTGCTGTCGATCGAGTAGCTATGATGGCGTCAAGCACTTTACCGCTATTTCTCTCCGACAATCGCGAATAGTGAGTGTCTTACTTCTTCTTTTCCTACTCTAACGAATCGTTCTGCATTACAGTAGCGATTTCTTCTAGGCGAGCTTAATTGACGGGATTCGTGGTTTATAAGCCCTGCCTTCCACATCATCGGCACATTGCAATGTCGTCAACCGCTCAGAGCATGGGACTACTACTTCTTCTCATTCTTCTGGGTCTTCTTCTGGGAGTTAACTCTCACACCAACCAGTGAGTGTCTAATGTCATTTTTCTCCTCGAACTCATCGTTCTGCAGGTATGAAGAACCGGATAAAGAACCGGACTACTCGACAATAACCGGACACTTCTCAATGGGACATGGATCAATTCCCCATCAATCCGACAAGAACCGACTGGACCAATCCGACAAAGAGCCAATGAGCGTGGAGGAATTGGAAAAGGTAATCTTGACATCAGTACTCGGGGGTGGACGATTCCATCGCATGCACAATGCAATGGTTAGGGACGGCAAGCCACGCCCACTATAGGCGGACACGTTTTGCGAAACTCATTTGAACATTTGAATTTCCAGATCTTCGAACTGCTCGAGAAGTTCTTCGTTGCCGATGTATGCCTTAGTTCCAACTGCTGCGCTACATGTCGCGAGCTGGCTCACAATGCCGCGGTGAGTGAATAATCGGATTATAAGAAATTGGAATGAAAATGAAAAACTACTTTATTCAGGACGTCGTGGACAAGAAGTCAACACATGAACTTGTCGAAGCGATCGTGGATGGCATCGCCTGTGCGAGATTTCCAATCATAGCAAGACAATCGGTTGGTTTTCACTCAATCTGTAGATTCTCCCTGAAATAAATAATGGATGAACCCCTGCCTTTTCCAGTGCTACGGAGCCGTATACTTCCCGTTCCCAACCGCTTCAAAAGAACTCCGAAAGCTTGAATTATGCATTGTATCCACGCGTGTCCCACTTAATGGAAGGACGCAATCATCAACTGTGTTGATCGTGCCTTCTCATAAAGTCTTATCTCCTCTGCCCTTCTCGGTCTCGGGGACATCTCATGCTTACGCAAAACATGAATTTGCTCGAGGAGGAACAATCTATCTCTCCCATTTCTTCATCCTCTCTCGTCAAAGAAACGAGAGAGTACGAGAAAGTGAGAGAGGCAGACAATTGCTCGAGATACCGACAACCGGTCGAGCTTGGCTACAATTTGCTGATACAGAAAGACTCTCAAAAGTGCTGACAATTCGACATTCGTCTCTCCTCATTTCGCGTTATCTCTTATTTCTCTGACCGGTAAGAGACCATTCGAAAAAAGAGATGCGCGTGCCAAATTGTCATCACTAACCTTCTCTAATCGGATAGTGCGGCCCAAGGCAACTTTGTCGTGAAAAACGACAGTTTCGCTTGAGTTGGGTTATTGTAGGGTGGAATTTTTGAATTGAAGAGTTCCTACCAGCCGAGTCCTAAAGTTTAAAAACGACGCACAAATATCCACAAATAAAGAAAAATATTATATTTATTTATTATAAAATGACCTCAACCAATGATGAAATCACGCTCGCTGACCTTCCATCGGACGTCATTCTTGAAATTATTGGAGACAAGCTTGAACTAATCGAAGACTTACGACTGGTAAGCCCAATATTTTCACTAATTATATATTCTAAACAAATACTCATCAGATTTCCCCTCGATGGAATACAGTTGCGAGCGATTTTCTGAGCAAATGCAAGACTCTTCCTACAATTGAGAAATTCTATTGGAAATTTGAAGACGATGGTGAAATAACGTTAGGAATGTGTCTACCGAAGAAATACGTTAGCTTCTTCGGTGTATCATGTTGGAAGAAATGGTCAATTCTGAATAATATATTATGTATTCAATCGCGACCACATGTGAGTGTTTTAGTGGAAATAATATTTCCTACTTTTTTATATTTACAAAATTGTTTAGATGACTGCGATCAAATTACACCTTACGCCAGAAAAATCCGAAGAGGATGTTCTCAACCGAATCGCAAGGGTTCTCGATCGTTGTTCGAAAATAGACGAGCTACGGTTCTCTAGTAGTAATATTCTCAGTAGAGTTGATGAACTTAAATTAATCAGTGACGTTATTAAAAAGCGGGGAGTCCAGGAACTCGATCTCGTTGGTTTTGAAAGCATCGACAAGGAAGCAGCGTAAGGACAGCATTATGAAAAAATAAATTATTTTTTATCAATTTCAGAAACTTCATTCTGACCCTTATCACTCCTCAGCTCGAGAGAATAGTGATTGGGTGTGAACTATCGAATCTTAAAGTGCTACGAAACCATATTACTGAGGACGATAAGGGAAAATGGAGGGAATTTACAAAAAGATTGCACAGTTATGGAACGATATTCCATGATTTTTGGGAGGAAAGAGACCGCAGAGGGACTGTTCTCATTAGAACCAGAGAGTGAGATGTAACTGTATCATGTTTAAATTGTATCCAATCTCGTATCTAATTTCATCAGCAAATAAAACTTGGCAATAAAGTGACATTTCCGTGAACCAGCAGCACAATATTGAAGAGTACACCGTAAAACACCGCCAACTCGATCGAAAACTCCTCAGCGACTCCTACTCCTCTATGATGGCATCGTCTCGCGCTGAAACATGGCTATTTTATGCCTTCTCGACCATTTTCGAAACTGGAGACGCTCACAAGGGAACGTCAACATCTTACTATGAAATTGAGGCATGTGCTATATACCATTCGAAAGTGCATCAAAAGGGCATCCCATTTCCGTTTTAAAAGTCTGCTAATATTATATCTGGAGTGGAGTGGAATGGAGTATTATATCAGACAAGATTCTAACCTGTACTCCTCTCCATTCTTTTATATTCTGCATAGAAGACGGTAATTCTCCACATGTTTAGTGCATTATAGACCACAGTGAGGGCACAGAGCACTGAAATGAACTTCCTTATGCGCCTCGGATTGTTCTTTTGTTTAAAAAATACGGGTATTATGCAAACTAATGGATATACGCCCATATGTATGGATTGTTCATCTCAGTTGCTAGCTCCAGTCCAACAATTGAAGGGATTCGTCGCATTACCTATGCCTTTCGACCTCATGCAAAGCCAGACTGATGCAAAGAAGTAAACAATTAGCGTAATCTGGCCGAGAATCTAAAAATTAATTATTGTTTTCCATAATCTTGTTACATTGTTGGCCGGGTATTACCTCGATTTGTAAAAAAATATTGGGAAATCTCATTTCAAAAACTCATTTCTTGTAATTGAATTTGTGAGAATTCGATTTGTGGAATTACACCACTCGGAAAGAGTAGAGTGGGAAGGAATAATGCAGAATGAATAGGAGGGAATAAAGAGAATGCAAATATTTTTTGAGAAATCGTTTTCTGTAAATTTTTTCTCGGAAATTTTGTTTGGGAAATGTCTTTTTTGGAAATTATTTTTCAAAACCTCACTTTATAGAATCGAAAAGAACGATCAAAATCGTCAATACTACCTCTCTATAAAGCGTTCGGATGTCCAAATAACTTATCGCTCCCCTTGCAGGACACAAGCCCCTACCGTAAACCTAGTAGTGTTTACTTACCGTACCCCTCTAAAGTAACCAGATGTGCCGTACTCTACTCCTCTATCACGAGGTTCCGTACCCTCCACTAGCCTAAACCAAGGTGCCA
>LS587830.1:79633-93703 GCA_900490775.1 Pristionchus maxplancki | reverse complement strand
ATATTTACATTCTCTCTGTTCCCAATTCATTGTTCCTATAATTGAGTTCCACACTCACTCATTCTCACTCTAATCTACCCAAGAGACCGGTTACGAGAAGTGAATTTTCATAATGAGATTTACGAAGTCATTGTTTCCAAAGATCTCATTCCGAGATCGGATTTATGAAAAATAAATTCTCATAATTGAATTTCCCAAAAATTTTTTACAAATCGAGGTAATACCGTTGGCCGTAGCCTTCAACGCACCGCAAAAACGATAGCTACGCTCATGTATTTTGACTGATTGAGCTGATAAGAGCAGAACACGAAAATTGCAACAAGTAATGCGAAGAGCTCCCAGGGCCACTGAAAATAGCATGTAAACTTTTTAACTCGTTATTAAAATAAGACTTACCACGATATACAAGACCCAGCCTGTTTCGAACTTCGAAATGATCATGTTAATGAACAGCCCCACGAACAGAAAGAATTCTATAGCGAGCAGTCCCGCGAAGACTCGGGCGCCTGTCTGTAAAAGTTCTCCTTTTTCCCCAGAAAGCTATATAAATTTGTTCTAATGATATTCTGAATCGAATTGGAGAACTGAATTGTCCTTGACAATAACCGCTGGTCTAGCAGTGTATTCATCGCTGTCTTGAGCAACGGTGTCACCTTTCCCTTTACCCAATGATAATAACGTACATAATTCGAAAAGCGGCCGCAGAAACAGCCTTTTTCCACCCTCTCGTCCACTAGTTGTTGCACCTCTAGGTCGGCCATCGGAAAACAAGCAATAACAACTGTTTTTAACGTAATTGGAGGTAGACAACAACAACAAAATAAGCAAAAACAATAACAATGCAACGAATACATCAGGGTTGTGCAAGAGGAGCCGAAGCAAAAGGCACGCGGCTCTTATCGCGACGCTTGTTTACGTGCTCCAGTGAGAGGAGAGAGAGAGAGAAAGGATAGTGAAGAGAGGGGAGGTAGAAAAGGGGAGTGAGAGAGATGGAAGGGAGAAGAGGTAGAATGACACGAGAGGAGAGGGTCAAGAACCAAGAGAAGAGAGAGGCAGAGAAGTGAAGAGAGAATAGAGAAAGAGACGTTTTCTGCATACGCGTGCCCACAATGCACAGGTGCCCACAGGTCAGCCGATTCCAGGTGACAACTCGATTCTCATTCCCCATTTTGTGAACAGCCACGGCTCATTTGAAACATTTTTTATTCAGTTTATTCGTGACAAATATAAGTTTTGGGCTAGCACTTACATTTTTATAACAATCAACAATTAGAAGATTCGAATATACTTTGTTCCATATCTAGTTAGCTACAATAGAAGCCTCCTCAATATCGATCAAACCGAGTCGTTTATATTCACAGTAGAACACTTTGATTCTCCACGCGTTTAGTGCGATAGAAATAGCGATGTAGACGGTTAGTACTATTCGCCACGCTTGCGATCCTAAAAAATAAAAATAAGTGATCTAAACCACGGGTTCTGCAACTAAAATCGCACGAAAACGGTGAACGTAATGCAATCATACCTGGATCATCCGCTTCCTTAACGGAAAATACATTCCTGTAAATTTTCTGTTTTGAGTGGGTGAGAAATCAGAAGTCAGTCAGATACTCACGTTACGTAAGCAGCGAATGACGACGAATTTCGGAAACAGGCGGCGATTTCACCAGCAAACAATATGAGGAGAAAGAGCTGACCGATGCACTACAAATTTGAATTAAAGAAGATATTTTTCATAAATTTAAATACAATTTAAATACAATTACTCACCGCAAACACTACTGCAGCACCCATGCGTGGGGCTTTCTTCTTGGGTACTATGGACCGATTAGTGTTGTTATTACGGTTTTCACCGTAATAAGGAGGCCCAGCCAAGTAGCCGGTCACGATGGAGAGGAATCCGCAGAAAAACTGGAATTATTATTTAAAATAACAGTTTTTTATTTCAAATTAAGAATTTTACGAAACTTACGAGAAGGGCGCTGACTCCACGCGGCAAGCATAAAACCGAAATAATAAAGCAAATAATTCCTTCGGGAAGGGTTAGAATGCAGAGGATCAGTGCTGCGAGCTGAATTGTCATAGATAACTTATCCCTAGCAAAATTCCCCGTTTTTATATTTCATAAGCAATAAGAAAAAGCTCGTTTCGGGCATACAAGTAGCGAGCCCCTAAAAAAATTATATTTCTGAATTATAAAATACTTTATTATCGAGAGCTCCGAAGCAGGTGCGCGGGCCGACTTGCTCTTCGACTAGTGCCTCTGCTTCCTCGTCGGCCATTATCACCTTAAATACTCCCTTGCTTCAAGAACACACTCAAAAAAGGTCGCGATGATGAGCGTGATCAAAAAAGAGAGAATTGTACACGCGTCTAGAATCCGTTGACTTTTTGCCAAGGGCATGACAAAAGGGAAAAAGAGGACGGAATGATAAGGCGTTAATACTCACTTTCTTGCTCACAGTCACGAGAATGGACTATGGCTATTTCAAAATTTTAAATCGATTTACAAAATGATGCACTAAAAATCTAGATATCAAATTAATATCGGTCTCAAAAAGTCCGGAATCTAACCTAGATACCGAGGATGTTCCTTGATATGTTCTCATTCATTGTCATGAGAAATTTTGAAATAGTTGAACATTTCAATTGCCGTGTGAAACGAGGAAGCAAACAACGCGTCTTATCTTTCGCACTGATTCCTTTCCCTCTTCCACACCTTTTCACAAGCCTCCAATGGCGGAGCACGAGGATCTGCAGCCCTTGGTCGATGAAGACCTGGAGGGTCAGGAGGATCCGGGAGATCAAAGATCAGATCCAGGTAATGGTTCCATAAATTGCTTGTTTACAAGAATATTTAAGATATTTGGAGCAGGGATGTGCAAAAATTTAAAGGTCTCAAATTTCGCAATAGTCTCAGAGGGAGCAAGAGAGTGTGCAAAATGGAGAGACCGTAAAATGTTTTGCACAACCCTGATTTGAAGAACCACCAAGAGGCCCGCCCAACACACCAAGACGCGTTTTCGACGATTTTATCGCGAAAGGAGCCTGCTGCGGGATATCTTACACGGTTCGGACTAGTTTGAATGTTCGCCATAGCCCCAAACCCTCTGTTAACATATCTCAAGAAGCATTCAACCTTTTAAATTCATTCATTTATTTCCGCGACAGTGTATTTAACAAGAAATATTATGTGAATGTATTTACCAATGTATTCATTTTTCCAGGTATCAGCTATAGCAATCGGGTTGCTTATCATGCTGGAGTTCTCGTGTGCCATAGCCCTTATCGTGCTCTACTCATCGGTTTGGTTGGCAATAAGTTCGGTAGGGATCGCGTTAAATTGATTTCGAAATACTGGTAATAATACTTTCAGTCTCTCTGGGCGGTCCACTCATTCACTGGCTTTTTCGGGATTATATTTGGATATTGCGTCCATCCGATGTGCATGAACGTAACGAGATACTGCGGGGTTATTTTTGGCTTTAATCAAAAAACCTGAAATTAAATTTTGCAGTTTATCGCTTTTCCTGTATCTTCCCTCGTGTTTTTGCTCTCCTTCGTTGGATGTTTCGCTTTACAAACGCCTGTCCCTTATCTTATGAGGCGAGCCGCTTATCGTTATGGGAACACAACGATGAATCATTTTATCGAGATGCTTAGAGCTCGGTTACAATTGATAGGAATAATAATAGATGGGCAACCTTGTTGAGATTATTGATTTATGCAACAAAAAAATAGAAAAATATTCTGCAGACTGCAGCTCGAGCGATTCTTCGGTGCCGTCGATGATTCAAGTAATTTACATTTTAAAACGCGTTCTCTGTAAGACTGCAGGGAAATGGGCGTGAGAGTGTACAATTTTTTCAAAAACGTCGCCCAGGGCTCATACTCGGTGGACATGACCCCAAGGGGTGATACACCCTTCGATTACAGTTTGGACACAAAATATTGATCTTTGATCTTTGAACTCGCGATTTTCAAACTTTAGATTTGGGTATCGAGTAATAGCTCATTCGAAAGAGCATGAAAAGTTATATTTCCGGCTAGAAGGATTTCTAATTTGATGCATTTTGAAAAAAGTTATGGCCCTTGGAATTCGATTTTTCGTCGAAATGGGTATTTCTGGTTATGGCTACCCACTATGCTGTCATTTGTACGTTCCTATTTTTATATATAATATGTAATAACCATTGTAGAAAAACATGAAAACTTGTCCGGGGCACTTTTTCACACCCAATGTACCGAGAACGTCGTTCAACTGCGGTCAGCCTGAGGTTTTTCTCACAATAAGTCTGTTTCAAGCATTCAGAAATCGATTTTTTCTGAAGATATATTCGAATTAACAACTTTAAATCAATCAACGAATCGTGTGACATTATTTTACAACTTTTAAGCCGAATCCGGGAGAAGTTTTTTTTCGATAAAAATCAGTCGGGATTTTCACAGCTGAAAAATGGTTTTAAAAAAAATTTTCGCAATTGACTTTAAACTTTCACAAATCGATGTACTAGTCTAACTAAGTTATTTTGCATCGATTTTGGCCATATTAACTCAGAATAGGCCGAATAACTTGCTTCTGAAGTTTTCAGGTTCTGAAAAATGGATTTTACACTTTTTCAGATTTATCATGACCAATATCCACTGTATGTATTTTCTATTAATGCAAAAGTTGTTCCAAATACCGCTCCAGTGATTTCAGTTCACTGTGGTTTTCTTTTAGAGTACGGAAAAATATTTTGGCCTATCAAAATTGGAGCCTGTATACTGGGTGAATCACATTTTGAGAGATAGCTCGGTACATTGGGTGTGAAAAAGTGCCTCGGACAAGTTTCCTTGTTTTTCTACAATGCTTAGTACATGTTATATATAAAAATAGGAACGTAAAAATGACAGCATAGTGGGTAGCCATAACCAGAAATACCCATTTCGACGAAAAGTCGAATTCCAAGGGCCATAACTTTTTTCAAAATGCATCAAATTTAAAAAAATCCTTTTAGCCGGAAACATAACTTTTCATGCTCTTTCGAATGAGCTATTACTCGATACCCAAATGCGAAGTTTGAAAAAATCGATATTCTGATGGGTCATGGTCGGACGACGATTTCGGTAAATTGGGTGTGAAAATATGCCCCTGAAAGTTTTTAAAGTTGCTTACTATTGAAAAAAGCAAAACATAACGAAAAATAGGAGCGTACAAATAATAGCTTCATATGAGGCCAAATCGATTTAGGACAAAATTGACAAAAAGTGGTACTCTTTGATGCATAACTTTTGACACGATGCTCCAAATTGAAAATCTTTTCAGCTGGAAACATAACTTTTCATGCTCTTTCGAATGAGCTATTACTCGATACCCAAATTTCAGGTTTGAAAATCGCGAGTTCAAAGATCAAAGATCAATATTTTGGGTCCAAACTATATTCGAAAGTTGTACTACCCCTAGGGGTCATACCCCCAAGTATGAGCCCTGGGCGACGTTTTTGAAAAAATTGTACACTCTTACCTGCGTTCTTACAGATAACGCGTTTTAAATCTATTTTAGAACGATTAAAAATCAAAATAAATATTTCCAGCTGTCCGTTGGGCCACTATCAGTTTCACAGTCATCATGTTCCTCTACTGGATCCAAATCATGTGGAGACTGCGAATCATCACACTGGAGTTGTATCGATTACTCGTCACTAAGAGGTATACTTTAATTTTTAATTTTAATTAAAAATAAATAAAATACGATTATAGGAATTTTGAAGTAATTCAAATCGAGGGCGGAGCGGCGAATCTGATGTGTCCGTTTGAAATTGTTCAACTGCAGACATGATTAATAAACTGAAAATTAATAATCTAAATAATTAATTAATAATCTGGGAACGAAGATCCCAATCCCCTCATCTTACCTACTGCAGGCCCATTGCCTTGATGTCAGGATATGAAATATGAATGATACCAATTTCATCGAACGATCAGCTGAGACTAAACATCTTTACATCTTTGCATCTTTATCACCAACACGACACGTGTCGTTCAGAATTTGAATGGGGGAGGATAGGTTGATCTGATGGCTCAGCCGCAGCGAGCTCGGGGGAGAAGGAAAGGTGAAATGTGGCAGTAAACATGCAAAGTCTGCAAACACTCTAACAACAACAGCTCTTATCGCCCAGTTCACTCCTTTTTCTTCCCCCCTTTGAGTCACTCACCCTCCTTTCGACTATTATTTCTTTCTTATTTTATGTTTTTGTATGTTTGTTATTCCATGTTTTCGTTTTCTCAGATGACAGACCAGGAGGACTTGCACCCTCTCGTCAATGAGGATATTGAGGGCGGTGAAGATCAAAGACCAAATGAGGAGCAGCAACCTCGAGATCTCCTCAACGAGCTCATAGACCAGGGCTGCTGCTGCGGGCGGGCCACGGTTGAGGTATTTTTATTTGTTTTTATTTATTTTTAAAGATTGTTTACCCAATAAATCATTTTCGTAGACCGGCTCGCTCATATTCGCTGTCCTTCTTGCACTAGAGACCATTCCCGCCTCCCTTCTCATCGTATTTAATCGTGATTCGCCCTGGCTTGTCGTCTTTGGAGTGAGTGGATCAATAGCAATCGATGCATTTCGAAATTCCAGGTTGCTTGGGCGTTATTCTCACTGGTGGGAGCGAGCGGAGTCCTGCTAGATCGGTGGAAAAAGCAACCTCTGTGGATGCTCATCACGATTGTCCATGGGGTGGGTTCTTAGTATATCCTGTACAAAACAACAACAACAATAACAATAACAATAACAACAATACATGTTTTTCAAGGCCCTTGACCAGATGCCTCTGCTCATCATCTTCTTGTTTGCGCTGTACGGCTGCTTTGATCTGTCTTCGCCGTTTCCGAATCTTGTCAGGCGAGTTTGTTTTTTTTTCTTGAGAAAAACAAAAACAAAAACAATAACAACAACAAACAAAAAACACTTACAGAGACCGGCTCGTCCATTTCTTCGGTCCCGTCGAGGATTCCGGTGAGTAAAAACCACTTTATATCAGAAAAAAGGTTTGCAGTCGTGCAAACGGTGACAATATGTGCGACGGTATCCACTCTTTTCCTCAACGGCTACGTCAACTGGCGCTTCCGAATCTTCCACCTCGACTTCACGCGACGGTTCTCGCAGATGGAGTGGGCCTTTCGTATTTTTAAATATTTAAAAAATATTTAATAAATTCAAAAAATAAAAAAAAATCGTTGCAGAGGCGTAGAGCGCGTTGACGGTCCGAACTCGCAGGGCTACGTGCTTCTGCAAGGCCCGAGATCAGTGGCCCAATATCTCTCTTAATTAATCGAATTGTATGCTAAAATTACAAGAAAATAAAGATGGAAATAACATTAGAGTTTCGAAATTGGAGATTATTTCGAAAAGTGCCCATGACTAGTCTCGTGATCCTGAATCACATCAACAGACCCCTTTGTCCCTTGCTGACTCATTTCTTTCACTCCTTCTTTCTTTCCAGTATACCAGCTATCGATAAACCTTTTCTGCCAGTCTCGCCCATGATTTTTACGATCGATTGAACTTGAACTTATTTGCCCTTGCATAACCCCTAATTCAACCCGGACAGATGGCGGACCCTGAAGACCGCAGACCGCTGGTTGATGACGATGAGGACATCCAACATTTCATGAATCGGGCTGTGTGCGGGTGCTGTTGCGGGCTTCTCTCGATCAAGGTTATTGCGTTTCGAAAGTATTGATCTCATTCGAAGACAAGCACTAGACCTTCATATGATGACAACTTTCACTAGTAGTTGTCAGCCTCACCTCATCAATGAGGCCTCACCGATAAGCACTAACTATTAGTAACTATTCGCCTTCGATGTGGGTGCATTAACCATTTATCACAAATTGTAGTTTAGATTACATTCGAAAACAAGGGTTTTTCCCATTTATCAGACAGGCTCCCTGATCTTCCTCATACTCCTTCTTGTGGAAACCTTGCTCGCCCTCGCCTTCACAATACTGAATCGCGATTCCGGCGCGTTCATTGCTGTTGGGGTAAGATCTAATTAATCGTAATTAATTAACCATTAATTAATTAAATTAAAGGTATGCTGGTCCACCTTCGCCCTGTTTGGTGCCTTCACACTGTACGCGGCTCGAAGTAAAGACAATTTCACATCCACGTTTCTACCCCTCCTCTATGCGTACAATGTAAGGGAATGTGAAGAAATATTAGTTCGGAAATATATCGGAAATAGGAAATATATGCAAACCTCGACGCATCTTGTGAGGGACCGTATAGACTATCGAAAATTGCATTGAACCATAGGGGTTCAGTATTGTGCCAACCACTCCCTGATTTTACTCGATTCTTAGGCGGCACGCGTGATATACCCTGATCCCTAATATCCGCAAGAACTAACTTTAGGAAAAATTGAAAAGACCAATAGAAGCTCTAAAATGAAATCTTTTCAGTATTTTGCGATATCAGCGCTGTTTATTATCTTCTTCATGGCCCTGATCGGCTGTTTCAACCTCAACACAGTCTTCCCGATTGCCGTCAGGTTATTTAAAATAATTTTAAAAACTTTTTAAAATTTAACTTTTTTTTTTAATTGCAGAGACCGCCTCGAGCACTTCTATGGACCCGTCGACGATTCGGGTATTTCGAATTTAATTAATCATAGCGTAGTTAATTACTTAACTAATTAATCAATTAAACTCCAGTTGTGCGAGGCGTGACGATCGGCGCGGTGTTCTTCACTCTTATAGCGAATATCTTCGTCGGCTGGAGGAACATGATCTGCCAGATCCACGCTTTTACGACCTTCTCAATGGATTGAGAGCGAACATTGTTAACAATTCGTCGAAAATTGTCCACTTTTCGTGTAAAATTGTATCTCTGCTGTCTTAACGTAAATACAATCGTTCTTCTCCGTATCATATTGGAATGCTGACCGAATTCGAAATCGTACTCTGAAACACACTGGAAAATCGTTCAACACTCTAAATCGTTCAGTCCGGTGTTTAATTTCAAAATGCCTTATTGTTAGCTGGATTGGAAGATGAACTGCTCTTTTCCGAATCTTTCCCAACTTCTCTCTGCACCTCTGCAATACTCTCTCCTCCACCTTTGCAAAACAAACCCTTATCTCTACTCGACCCTCTACCTATTCTCCCTCATCACCGTCGTGTTCGTCTGTTGACATATATTTCAGCCGTGCACTCCTATTTAATAACGTCGTTCTCCATCTTAGACATCTTACAGTCATGTCGGAGCCGGACTCACAACTCCTCATCACGCGACAGCCTTCTCCAGTCTCCTTCTCCATCTCGCCGCCCCTCGAAGATAACGTCAACAACATCGAAGATGATGAAGTCACCCTCAACGATGACGTCGAAAATGTCGAAGACGTGAATGATGTCCAAGATCTCGAAGATCAAAGACCATCGCCCGGATCACCGGACGAGTTGCTGCAGAGGCGATTCTTCTGTGGACTCCTATCGATAGCTGTAAGCCTCCTTGCTAATTTTGAAATGGTTTTTACACAGTGCAAGGTAGTTAATGTAGTTCAGTCTCAATCACGGTTCACAAACCATGTTTGAACTCATTTTTCTGATTACTTTTCAATAAATAAACGTCAGAATGCCTCTCGGTCGGTCGCCATACTGCTCCTCGTCGATGTCGTCTACTACCTCGCCTTCTATCCTGCGGCTATCTCGATTCTTCTGGAGCTGCAGCCGAACCAGACCGAGCTGCGGCTGCTGCAAGAAAGTGGAAGCACCAGCGCAATACTCTTCATTTTCATCCTGCCGGTGAGGACCTTGTTGTTATGTTGATGTTGTTGTTATGTTGTTATGTTGTCATTATTTCAGTTTATCTGGCTACTCTTCGCTGTCGCTGCAGTGGCGTCCATCCTGCTCGGTCAATGCACGAAGAATTCGAAGTGGACGAGTGCAATGTGGATGTACTTTGTGAGGTTCTCATTCTGAAATTCTAAGAAACCGCTTGCGAGAGCGCTAGATGAACAAGTTTTGGTAAACTCCGGCACTCCTGCACCTTGACGGACTGATGAAATTTAACCGACACCACCCTGAAACTTATATCACCAAATTGAAGATGTGCAGGAGCGCCAAAACGTTAAAACTTGCGAACCAAGTAGCTAAAATAATCCTTCAGTCCCTCTTCTGGTGCGCATTCGCCGTTTACGTGTATTTCGCTATAGTTGGCTGCTTCTCACTGCCTTCAATCGGTCCGCTGTTTATAAAGTAAGTAAACATGACAATAATAAATATCTACATCTCAAACGAAATTCAGGTACTACCTGGATCTTGCCTTAGCAACAGTGAGCGATTCGGGTTCGTTTTTATTTGTTTATTATTTACTTTTATTTTTATTTCGAAATATAATTTATATATTATATTATATAAACTATTCAGAGCTACTGGCAATCCAAATCGTGGCAACGCTGGCTGCAATACCAGTTGCTTTCTATCATCAGTGGCGGTGGCGGATTGTTTGCCTTGAAATATACAGGTGAGTGATGCTCCCAACTTTCTCATTTACAAAATTCAATTCAAAACGCATGGCATTTTATAAATGAGAAATTACTGTCGAGCATTCAGAAATTTGACTCATTTTTTCAGATTGGATGTGGCATCAGATGGAGCTGAGACGGCCGTATACAAACCGCCTTGCGAACTGTTCGATGAATGTGGTCTCTGGGAATACGATCCACGTTTCGGGGGACGATGATATTTTCGTTTTTAGGGTAATTTAGATGATCCCTGATAGCATATTATTTGATCTTGAGAAAATCCTTGCTCATAGCAAAGTTGATGCTATGTAGGCACTACCAAGAATAACATCTTGCCTTCTTTTAGAACTAGTGATTCAGCTTTCTTGTTAGCGTTTTCATCTTATCTTCGTTCACATTGTTTCTAACAACATCCGCTTATCTAGGAAGTTGTTTTCTTTCTCACACATGTGCGCTTATCATGTTATTCCAATATTCCGAGTCTTTAACTTTAATCACTACAATAAATATTCTTTATTCGGCTAATCCCCTTATTGGGTTACTCTCCCAGCACGGCCTGCCACTCACACCACTACTACACAAATACATACAATACACAAAGGGCGGGGGCAGGCGGGCGAGAGTTCACAGATCAAAGATCAAAGATCAGCTCGATCGGATTGGGATCGGGTTTTAGTCGAGGAGGTGCGATGACTCCACGATCACCGAGGCGGACGAGTGCGGTGCTGCAATGACGTCATCTTTAGTACCGTATTCACAGCTACAGTACCCTCGACTACCGTAACCCGAAAGCTACCGTACCCTCGGCAGCAGCCTCTCCGTCCCAGTCGATGAGGTCGTCCTCATCTTCGGCGGCGGTCGCGTCCGTCTGCGGGTCGTCTGCAAAGATCAAAGATCAATCTACATACCTACAGTGATGGCAGGATTACTGTAGCCTGAGGTTACTGTAGTCGTCGATACCGTAACCCTACCGTACTACCGTAACCCTGACTACCGTACCGTGTCCGGCGTCGTCCTCGACGATGCCGTCGTCGTCGCCCTCGACGATGCCGTCGTCGTCGCTGCTGTTGATGACGTCCTCGAAGGCGGGGGGAGGCGAGGAGGGAGCGAGAGGAGAGGGCAGAGAGGCCTCGGCGGTGGAGCTGCAAGGGATCAAAGATCAAAGATCAAAGATCAAAGATCAGAGATCAAAGATCACTCACGCGGCCGACACGGCATTGGCGAACGAGTCGTCTGCAGCTGCGCGTGCAGCAGGCGCGGCAGCCGAAGGCGTGCTGTGGGCGCGCGCGCGGCCGCCACCCAGCGGCGAGGCGCGTCCGCCTCCGGCGCGGTCGTTGCCGCCGCGTCCGCCTCCAAAGCGGCGCTCGCCACCGTACGCGGGGGACTGCAAGGGAATGTTACGGTAGGGTTACGGTACTATACTTTCAGTTACCGTACCCGATTGTGGAAGGTGGTGCGACGACGCGATTCAGAAGGCGTCGACGTCGCCGAGGTCGTCGAGGCGGAGCGAGACGGCGTCACGGCTGCAATAAAGTCAGTTGGCGATCGGATAGGAGTACTGTAGTCAGTTCCCAATCGCCGCCACCGTACCATGATTATCCGCAGCTGCTGGAGCGGCCGTCGTAATGTCCAGGGCGAGGTTGGCGAGTCGATTCATGTCCGTCTCGCGAGGATGCCGCTGAGTCACCTTCTTCGCCTGAGAAAGATCAAAGATCAAGGATCAATACCGTAATCAGGTTACCGCAGTCTACCGTACCCCAATCCTACAGTAACCGTACCAGTTCGAAGCCCAGGACGAGCGCGAGCTGCGAGAAGGCCGGATGCTGCGGCTGCTGGGGCTGCAAAGTAGTCAGTTGTCGATAGACCGAGGATACTGTAGTCTCTCCGTTCTCACTCCACCTCTATGGCTAGTCAGCGAGCGGTCGTATCGACGAATACAGTCACTTTGCGATCCCTTTCAGCCCCGATCCATTTCAACCCATTCACAAGTTAGGGCGCGGTGGTACTGTCAGTAAAGGTAAAGGGAAAGGTAAAGGTACATCCCGACTTCGAGACTGGGCTCGCGGGAGGACACGGCTAGGCCAGTATCATCAGTAGAGTGGACAGTACCGTCTCCTGGACCTGCTGCAGGAGGCGCTGCTGCTGCTGCAGCTGCAGCAGCTGCTGCTGCTGCTCGAAGTCGACGTCGCTCTGGCTGCGGATGACGTCGGCGATGCCGGCGCCGACGCGCACGTCGCAGGATGACGTCATCGTCGTCGTCGAGGGACGCGTCATGCGGCCGCCCGAGGACGGCGGCAGGATCGTAGAGTGGCGGGGCTGCAATAAAGTCAATCGTCGATCAACCTAGGATACTGTATTACCGTATCGTGGTGGCCGCTGCGCGGCGGCGACGGGCGCTCGTAGATCATCGCAGGGCCGCTGTTGTGGCGACGAGGAGGGGAAGTGCCAAAGCCTGAGGGTACGGTAGGTTATCGATTGATCTCTGATCTCTCACCGAATCGTCTCGGTCCGGGTATCTGGCGCTCGGCAAAGTCGCCGGCGCCACGACGAAAGGCCGAGTCCTGAGAGGAATACCGTAATCTACCGTAACCCGATCGATATCGATCGATACCGTACCCTAATCTCGGCGGGCTTGGCCGCGGCGGTGACGACCGCAGTCGAGTGCTCGCGTTCTCTGGTGGCCATCTGCAAAATCGATATTGATGAGACTACAGTATACCTCGGGAATCTAGATACCGTAAGCCCATTTCTACCATAATCAGACCATAATACCGTACAGTGGGAAGGAGCGAGCGGGCAGCGAGTGAATTGCTAGCGACCGAGTGGGATGGGCGCAAGGAGTGGAAATGAGGGGAGGAGAGAGGGAGGAGAGGGAGAAGAATGGACAATATCGATTGATTGGATTGATGCAAATTGAGTTGCAAACTAGCGTCCTATCGGCCGCTAGGCCTCCGGCGGCCCCTGCCGGGGGCGGGGGGCTCGCTACGCTCGCCCCATTTCGCTCCGCGGTCGGCTTGCGCCCTGCGGGCGCGCGCCGACCGCTTCGCTAACGGCGCGAGACGTAAAATGACCGAGCAATTCGAATCACTCTCCCCTCTAAATAGGATTAGCCCTCTCACCCCTCCCTTGTCTCTCACTTAATCCAATCTATCTGCTCGATTCGTGTCCACGAGAAAGTCCATCTCTCTCCTAGTTATATAGACTAGCGCCTTAGCAGGCGCTAGACCCTGCGGGTAGCATGCAGCCTTTGGCTGCAGTGAGGCTCGCTACGCTCGCCTAGTACGCGCGAACAGTTGCACAGCGGTTTCTCTCCTAGAGAATCCCCATATCTCATCCTGGATACCCCGTCTCCTTCTCTCAGGATCTTCAATTGATCCTCAGACTCTTTCTATCCAATCCCCAGACGATCCCCAGTTCCCTATTCTCCCTCTCCCAGAATACCAGTCGATCACAATCCCTTCTCCCATGATCCCCATCTTCCCTATTACCTACAGTACCCCGGGACAACCCTCTCTCCTACCCTCCTCACCTCCCTGCCGCTCCTCACCACTGCGCGGAC